>PTEX01000338.1:253890-589754 GCA_003342815.1 Eudromia elegans | reverse complement strand
AGCAGAACTGTGGTCTGTAACACTGGGCTTGGGAGAGCCTTTACTGCCCCTCCACTCTGAGAAAGCAATAGCAAAGTGTGACTGGTTAAATGACTCCTGGTTTATCTGTTGCTGTATTTCTGCAGCCACTTATGTACTTGTATGTCTGAGCTGAAGGAAATCTGGACAAAATCCGGTGTTTTTAGTTAAGTAGAAATTCAGTCCTACCATTTAAAAGCATGCATTTTAATCAGCGGGGTTTTTTTCAGTATGCACATTGTCATTTATTTACCCTGGGAGCACTTACAGCAAGAGGGTTTTTTTTCCCCTGAGCAACACTGATGTTTTTTGTATGTACTTTAATCTTAGCCCCAGCTTTGTCAATATTTGGTCTTATCTTAAAATAAAGAACTCCAAAGCAGGGTCAAAAGGAAGTGTAAACTTTCCTTCCGGGAGGCAATTATCAATTATTTCTTTAACGACCTCAGTCAAAGGGTTCTTTGGACAAGTTCAGAATAGAAATGTCAAGAAAACCTGATTCTTCAGACACAACTGTGTTKTGCTTTAGCTCCCACCTCCCTGTTTCCCAAATCACTGTTGATACAGAGAAAATGCAGCTTATTGGCACCCAGCAGCTGCATGATGTCACTGGGCAGGGACACAACATCGCTGCCCCTCAAGGTAAAATTGTGGCCTTATTAAAGCTAGYGGTTCTTTTACTATTGGCTATAACAAGACCAAATTGTAGCTTTTAGGGTCTGAAGACACAATTCAAATACCCTTTATTTACGACTGTTTTTTGGAAGTATGCTCAGACTAAGCAGCAGGAAGGGAGGCAAGCTATTTGAGCCGAAGGACAATTTTGGAACAAGAGCTACTGTGTGTAAATAGACCATGAAGAGTTTTAGGCTGGAAATTAAGGGCTCTAACTATCGAAATGAAGTAGTTGGGGAGTATGAGCAAGAGCAAATAGTGGGTGAGAAATTTGCCTGTTTTTCAAAGGATTTAGAGTAAATTGCATTTTAAGATATCCTGTCATTGATGCTGACAGCATCATGATGAAGTACTATTAAAGATGTAATATCTAGTCACAGATTAAGTGTTTCTGCAGTGTGTAGTGTGGATATTATGAATGCACATGCTAAACTGGCCTTTAGTTTGTGCTACTCTCCTGTGACATCTTATGATTAACAGCAGAATGGCATTGTGAGCTATAGAAATATGCAGTGAAGAGATGCTTCAAATATGTGTACTCACCTCAAAGATATTTATGTGAAGATAGAGAAGAAAAATGGCAATATTCATGAGTATGGGGGGTAACTTGGAGCTCTTCTGCAATGCAATTTCCCTCTTTTTAATCTTTTTTTATAAAACAAATTACCAAGCTATATAAATGGGTATGGAAGCACTGGCTGAATGCTACCAAAATGGGCCTCGGCCCCTTCTGTTTGGGACCTGCTCTTGCAAGGTTGGAGCCTCCTTCCCTTCTGCTCAGACCTCTTTGACTGTTAGAGCCATGTGGGCTTGAGCCCTAAACTTCCATCACTGCTGATTCAAATGGACCTAGCGGAAACTGGTAGTGAATTCATGCATGCAAATACCACTATAAATGTGATAATAGGTCCCTCAAGAAGAAGCTGCAACAGATTTATAAACTTCTTTGTGTGGTGGTAGTGCTAGAGAATCGGATTGGGTTAAAGGAGGTTATGCATTAATACCTTGCACTCTTATAAATCCCCTTTCTCACTTTTTTTAATACCAATAGTAGGCAGAAATGTTCCTTTTGTGACTCTTCTCTATCTGAACTTTGTTTTTACACTATATTGGTTAAGTACATGTTGTTTGAATTGACACATCCCAGTAAGTGTCTAGAAATTAGATTTATACAAAATTACTCTAAGATTATAGGTCTTGAGACAACAAATCACACCTTCTCAGCAATGCTATACAACAGAAAGTCATTTGGAGGTGATTTAAATATTGGAAGACTAATGTAAATAAAAATTAGACTTTGGGGGGATTTTGAAGTATTTGAAAAGCTTCCATAAACCATGAAGTGCTCAGCTCCCATTGACTGTCACAGAAGCACTGCAAAGCTAATGCATTACAGAGCTTTAGGACACTAATGTTTTTACTGCTTCTAAGGGGCAATGCTCTGCAAGGTCTTTGCTAGTTCAACATTTTTCTAGTAAAATCTGAGCAGAGAGACAAGGAGATGGAGATGTAAGGGATGAGCCAGGAAAAGTTTCTTTTATTACAGTCTCCAAAGAATGGGAATTTAGGAGCAATCCCTTTCCTAAAAATAATATTGATTATAATTTATTGCATATTATGTTTCAACCAGTTACAGGGAAAATAAATGATTAAATTCAGTGTTTGGCTGCAGAGACCTCCCTGGAAAAAAGAGGGGAGGGAAGCACAAGCTTACATGGAACTGAGGCAAAAAGCAAGGAATGAATCACTGTAAATGGGAACTGTCAGAATTAGGAAATTACGTTCATTAAAGGTGTGGCAACCTAATTTTCTATGCAAGCATGTAATGATGAGGGTTGGGCTGCAAAAAAAAAGTGTTCAGGCATCCAATTTAACACAAACCCACCCAAACTCGGCAAAGTGGAGCATCCCCATCTCAACTTGACCTCCTGGCTCTGTTTAGATTATATTTGCTCTGAGTAGTCTAATCTCAGATTGTCCTCTCCTTGTCCCCTTCATCACTGTTCCGCATGTCAACAGCACAAGAGACGGATCTGGGGGCTGGTGGTGCTCCTGTGAGTTTTAATGGAGCTTCCCAGATCCTCCCTTGCTGGGGGAGCACAAAACAAAATCAACCTGTTCTGACCTGGTTATGTGGTCCTTTTTACAAATTAACTGGTTTGGTTGTTTCAAAGTATTCTCATTACTTTGTTTATCCTCAAATTTAAGCAAATCTTGTTCCCTATGCACTCCCTGAATCAAATGGTGGTTTCCTATGAGCTAAAGCAACGGTTGCTCTGGTCTCAACTAAGGTCCTAGGGTGAACCTTTTTATGGCTTCAATGGGGTTGTATTGATAGAAATGGTGAACATGGGCTGCAGTTTTTCTTTTCAACTGATTGCAGTGTCTTTTGGATTTGTAATATTATTAACTCAGGGATTAATGTTCCCTGCCCATGTGGCTTGAGCCTAAACGTGGGCTCCAGCATCATGATAGGAGACAAGCCCTGGGCTGTGACTCTGGTCACCTGGGACCCTCGGGGCAGTTGGGGAGCCCCTGCGAGGCAGGTGACTTTGAGGCAGTGTGCGTTTCAGTGTGGGTTTGCTGTGTTTTTATTCAACCTCCTAAAAGCTGTAAAAGTGAACATTATTTAAAACTAAAAAATCAAAAAGAAAACAGTGCAGAGCAACAAGGAAGGTTTCTGTCCAAAAAAGTCCAAAACTGTCTCCAATTGGACCTCAGTACGGAAATGCTGGAACTTGTACCCTCCAGTGGCAAAATAAAACAGGCTACCATTATTAGAAATTTTCTACAGCTAGAGATGTAACATCATAGCTAAATTCAGTCAGAGACAGGTCGAGCAACAAAAACCAGGAGCCAAGGCAGTCTAGTCTGGTCTGAAACTTGATTCAGGCACCRGATTATGAATAGATTTAACTAGTTTGCCAAATGAAAATGTAGATTTTGGCAGTGTTTGGGCTTTTTTATTTTTTTATTTTTCTGGTGTGCTATATGTGGAGTCCTATTGCATGCTGTGGGGMTATGAGCAAAGAGCCTTTTATATTATATAACTACTTGACGTGCGTGTGTGTGTACAGAATATAGAAAACAATTAACCCCAYAGATGCCAATAACCAGAGGTACCTCTGGCTGATGCCCCTTAAGGAGGGATGGGTGACAGACCCAGGTGGCACTTCTGCCTTTCACCCGTTCATGCAGGACGGTCTCACTGCTGTACTTGGGCACCTATTGACAGCACCAACTTCATCCCTGATGGCCCCATTCTCACTGCAGTGTCACCACTACCCTTTTCCCTAAAAATAAACAGGAGGGAAAAAGCAAGGAGGAAAGAAGCCCTTATGTATACCCCACCTGCAGCCCTTTTGCTCTGAGCTCTGCAAAGAGACTACRTTTTGCTTCCCTTTTCAACTGAATTCTGGAAAGGGAGGGAAGTTTTCTGGGTRTTTTGGAGCAGCCATAGGCTCTCATGTCAGGAGAGGGGCTTGAGGGGCAGGGAGAAAATACAGTCCAAGTCTTCTCTCTCCTTGACTCATTTCTGGTGCTAAATACCACCACCAAGGCTGGCTCTACAGGGCACCAAGGCTCCCTCTGCGTGAGTCCTTTTTCACTTAGACTTGATTAATTACGGTGCAAAAGCAAGATCATCTAYTTATTTTCTATGTTTCATACTTAACAATAGATAGATGCATATTGCTRTATTTACTAGTAATAAAGAGACTTTTCAAATTGCTTTAGCAGTTAAAATCTAGAGATTTTTTTTTTCTAAAAAATGAGGCAGCTTCTTATGGGGGTCATCACTGCAAAGCAGCTGGAAACACTCCCAGAATCTTTGAAGAAAGAAAATATTATTTCCATTATTATTCAAATCAAATAGAGCAGATTTCCAGGACAGCCCAGGAGGYACCGTGTGACAGCCAAGTGCCAGTCACAGGACAGTGCTGATGGATGTCTGGTAAAACAACCCAGGGTGACAGYGTGTAGAAAGCAGTCAAATGTGAGTGAAAAGCAAAGATTTCCTTTCATTTATTACTCCAGGGTTTGTYGGCCCTGCAAGGCCGTGCAAGCTGAATTTGCAAGGAAACAACTGTTCAAGTAGCTCCCAGAAATAAAATTTGTCACCYATTTATGCTTGCAGGAGACCACCCTGGCCACTTGAACTGAAAATACTAGAAAAAAACAAAGCAGCAGCCTTATAGGTTATCAATGACTAAAAGAATCATCTTGAAGCCTAAAGTTCCTATGCAAAATCACCCAAAATCCCCCTGAAAGAGGTAGGTGGGTGTTTCAAAGTGGAAAAAAGGCTAAAAATACCCACAATGCTGCAGACCACATATGTGCRGCAAGAAAAACAAACAGGCCATCTCGGGAGGTATATTTTGATGACAGATGCCAGTTCTCTGTGGTCAGATTTCGCTCTGATTCCGTTCAGGTATGTGATCTAGGAAGTAGTAAAGAAGGTAGGAGTTTAAGAAAGAAAATACAATCAAGGTGGGGAGGAGAGGATTGTCCCAGGAGCAGAGGACCCTGTGTCTGCTTTGACTGCTGCTGGCCTGGCTACTTTGGGKGGAATATTTCATTAAGAAGGAAAATACACATCAGTCTGTGCATGTGTCTATTTGCCAGATGTCATGGCTGAGTCTCAGTGTAAATATCTCTATTAGCTGGTGGTYTCCAGAGTTATTGTCACTATGATGAGGGACTCAAATGCTCAATAATAGAGCATGAGGTTTAGCAGCTCTTGATATCACTCGGAGAGCTTAAAGGAGCATCTGTGTGTCAAACTGTAGTGGAGATGTCCAAGCACAGAGCTTCTGAGTTGTGTAAATACGTGTAGAGATGAGGTAACATAACTGCCAAGCTGAGCCTCTTAGCAGAATACTAGTGCTTGTATCATCCCGTGCTTGGTGTTCTGCACAGCTGGGGATTTCATGAAACTGCCATGGATCTGTTATGAAATTGTATCCTACCTTGGATTTAATCTCTTGAACCACTGCATGCATCCATAAATTCGCTTACTAATTGTACACTAAATCACTGGAAATAGCACCAGCGTGAGAGCTCACCATATGTTTTACACTTTACTGCAGGAGTGCTGATTAACTGTGTCCTACAGGAGTGAGAGTCTGCTGGTGCCTGTGCCAGCTTTGGGATCAGAGGTCRGGTAGCTTTATTGSCCYGGTGCTGTGCCCTTATCAGGGCAGRGGCTTGCTACTGGGCTGCTGCCCCTGCATGGGAGGTGCGCTAGATTTAAAGAATGTATTTCTCACCTCATCRCCTATTTCTGGCCTGTCAGTGTTTTCTCCTATGTGTTGTTTCCAAAAGCAGCCTGAAAAGGCTCKGTGGTTAAAAGCACCTTTCTCGGGGCTCCCCACATCTGCCGAGGAGACGCTCCGAGGCACAAGGAGCCCAGACAGCTCTTGCAGCAGCGGATTTCACACTGTGCTGAAGCATCACAGAGGAGAATCCACATGCTGGTTTTGATATTCATTAATCATCCGGCTAATTTGTTTTTACACAGGAGCGCTGACAGCAAACGAATGTTATTATAGCTACAGCACACTGCATAATCCAGACTATTATGGTATTAGCATTGATGAAAACGGCTCCTCTGTGTTCGCTTGTGCTCAATCCTTTATCTGACTGCAATTGTAAATATATCTATTTTTATTCACGTCTGCTGAAAGAAATAGCCCTGCCATATGTGGCCAGAGGATAAAAGGATAGCTGCAGTCTTGTTCTTCCCTCTGGTCTTTATCTTGGGAACCTGAGTTCCCAAGCCCAGGATTTACTTTTCACAGACCTTTTTGAGGCAGTGCTTTCTCAGACTGGTATTGTTTGTGTATATACATACAAATATATACAAAATGTATGTATTTGCATGCATGTGTTATGTCTAARGGTGCTTCCCCAGTAAATCTATCTTGCATGTAGGCAGTATGCATAGGTAGTATTCACACTAGAGAAAATAATCTTCTGGTTCAAGGAATGGAGTTTAGACCTGGTTTAATWCTTCTGCCACATTTGCTCTCTATATATGTGGATATATGCATAGATAACATGGAAAAGCTGCCGAGGTCATTATCTCTACTCTTTCAAATGTAGACCTGAACTCATCCTGAAGTTTAAATCTGTCACAATTTATGGACAGATGACCCCATTCAGCCAAGGGTTTCAATGAGGTTTCACCCATAGTGGCAGGGAGAGGACTTGGGACATCTCTGAGGCCAAGCCCAAACACAAGTTTCTGAYTGTCCAGACTCATGTAAACTAGGATCAGAGCAGGCATGTCCCTCAGTTCTGCATTCTGGGTATCATGGAGTGATGCTGAACTGGTGGTGCAAAGAGCTTGTGTGATGGTGAATCCTGTCAGAGGGGTCCTCAATCAGCTGTTCCTAAACTTTCTGCTCCCACGCAGCCTCTTCCAGCTCCCAGGATACCATGTGACTTAAATGTTTAAAGCTTAACTGGGACTATAAGAAYAATTTTGAAACAGATGGGCACCTGGCTGTTCACAACACAGCAGCAGCTCCCCCTCTCCCATGTTCTATGCGTTGTGCTCATAAAAGCCAAGTGCACCAATAAAGGGAGGAGAAAAGAGTTTTCAGGTGTTTAGTGGCTGCAGAATTATTAATCTCAACTCAAATATGTRACTCTGCTGTTACTGATAATGCAGTATAAAAATTCAGAACAATAAAAAAAAATCCTTTTTCCAATAATTTCAGGGGTTGTGCACATGGCCTTGATTATACTGGGATTTTAACCATTTGGATAGCTACARATTTAGAGTCCTGCTTTACATGGCTGCAGAATGATTTACAAGAGTTCATTTTAGCCCCTCATCAAACAAGGRCTAAGTGCTCTATAAAATGGACCAAAACCCAAATCCAACTTGAGTCTCTTTTAAGGAAGACCTGAAAAGATATGAGACCAAATCATAAATACATTGACACTTGGTTTTACCTGGAAAAATTGCTAGGCATGGAAAATGAACTGTTCCTCATATCTGTTTATCTTCCATTATTTGTGGTCTCTTGCACAGTAGGAAAGTTGTGGTTCCCCTGATTTGCTCACTCATTCTGTTATTAGAGGAGATCTTGGCCTGCACCATAGGGAGCTGTTTTTCTGTCCTCACTCTTTAGCCAGCGCTGGGATCCCCGTTCATCAAAACAGTTTGTCAGAAAGTTAAAACATGTCTGTGCTTCTTCCTTCCCATTTTCTGTTGTTCAAATACTAACAGCCAAAAATCTGCTCATATGCTTTATGCATGAGGAAAGGTGACTATTGATGSTAGCAAATGTGTGGTCATTTTTTTGTTGTCAAAAAATCAGTGTCTCAAATCACTGATGCCTTTTGAAATTAGTCTAATGTAGCTGGCTAGAAAATACTGTAACCAATTGCTTTACTTTTTAAGAAAATTGTTCTCCTGGAGGTTGAAACACAAAACCAAGAAATACATGGAGTTATTTTTGTCTTCAGTCAGGGGAAATTAATGAAATAGCACCTCCCATTCTGTTGACGTTGGCCAATGTTACTGAAGTCCATAGCAATATTGGGGTTCCCGTTATGGGGAATATTGTAATCATAGGAAGGTTTCAGAATATTATACTGGTGGGAATTTAAGTGCCAATCTAGCCAAGTTCCTAAGCTCATGCTCAGCTTTAAGCAAGTAATCAGTTGGAGTCAATAACAGCGGAACTACGATGAAGTGTATGTTTGCACACTTGCTCAGGTGCTATGGTGAAAAATATGTGCACTAAAATCTGATTTTAAACACAGAAAGCAATTGATTCTTGTTTGAGAAAGATGCCGTCCTAAATGTTTAGGGGTATGAATCCATTTTTAAAACACAGYACTTTAGTTCTTCTATAATTGGCCTATTCATTTTGAAGAATAAGAAAATTTAAGAATTTACATTTACAGAATTTAAGAATTTACAAACATTTTTCAACCCAGGTTTTCAGCTTGCAGAATTAAAACAGAAGCATGTAAACCAAATTAATAGAAGTCTTTGTTCCATTTCAGCTCTAGTGTGATAATGCTGCTCAGCATTATTGAACAACTTACCYGTGCTTCCAACTCTTGAGGCTACAGATGAGTCCTTTTGGTCTATCAAATACTGTATTGCCATTTCTGTGATTGAATTTGTGACAAATGACACAGGGAGGACAAACATGCACAGTGAAATAAGTCCTAGTAAAAAGAAAATATATTGTTCTTGGCTAAAGCCATTAGTGACTCTTGACATGCGTTGCTGGGAGGAGGAGGGCTGGACTGGTGGACTAGATAGTTGGAATAAATCCTGCTGGTTTCCAGCATCCTGGTGACTGAGGAGCTGGCTGAGGTCCCATCCCAAGGAGAGTGATGGGGTGTTKCAGGAACCCCCTTTGCCTTCTGAGCTTGGCACAGGGAGCTTGCCTATGGGGTCTCCCTGCTCCTGTGATCCTTGGTTGCCTGGAACTTGCATTACAAACCCCTTCACTTGTTTGACTGTTTTTATTTCGGAAATAACTGYCCTTGGTCTAGAGCCATGGTCATACCAAGGACCAGACACAGGTGGCTGAGCTGTGTGACTTGTCCTGCTTTTCCTTCTCTCTTTGGATCCTTTCTATCAAGAGAGCAGTGTTTGAGGCAGTTGTACATGCATGTGAACAGCACTGTGCTTCCAAACCATAGCCCAACACGTGCTTCTCATTTTGCTCCACAAATCCTGAAACCAGGATAATTCTGGAGAGCTTAATGGGGTGTAGAGAACCCCAAAACCATAGCAGGAAAGAGCCCCCAAACCAACCAGGAAAAACATTGTCCCATGCAACAAGAGGAAAGAAGCCCCAATCGTTACAGCATTTGTGCAGTTTCTTTGGGGAGAGATCTCCATAAATATTTCCCTTCTAATCTCCCTGATACCAAGTGTAGCGAATTGTCTGCAGAGGATGAAGCCTGAAACCCGAGCCAGGAGTGGTGGGTTAGGGGCAGACCTTGGCCAAGGACTCTCATATCCCTTCCCTGCATGCCCTCCCCTTCTCCCCCCATGCATCCCGTTCCCTTCCATGCATTGTATGGCTTCCAAGATTTCTCATGGAAATACCCCATGGCTTGTTTTCCACTGCAGGTTAATACCGGATTTAAGGCTGTTATTTTCTTTTTCCTGACATGTCGCCCATCACATTAGGATTATTAGAGTTTTCTTTTGAAGAGTTACCTGAGGTGAAGTCTAATTGGCCCGGAGGCTGCGAGGAAGGAGGCCAGGCTGGGARGCTGCCAGGGCTCCTGCAGCGCTCGCACGGGCAGCCCCTGCAGACCGGGCTCGATTTCATGCCGTGATTTAAGATACCGTCTGTAAGGGTATGCTGATGATAAAGCTGCTGGGCCCGTTGGGGAGCTGGAAGCAGGAACGGTGCCACTTCAGTGCGGAGAGACCAGTCAGCCTTTAACGGAATATTTAAGGGCAAAAYGTCTGTGTATCAGATGACAGAGTGCAGCAAAGGAGTTGAACGRTTGCTGCAGCCCAGTTAGTTTCCGTGCTCTCTTGTTGGTTGGAGGCTAGCAGATACTTATCCATTAACGGATAGACTTTGCAGTAAAATGGTGTTGATGAACCACAGGCCACCTCCTGCAGGATGCTGCTAGCRAGGTTCTGTCTCTGATGCTTGCACAAAATGTCTCGGGGACCTTGCTTTTGCCTTYCTGCTCTTGCTGACTTTAATTTTCCTTGTAATGGAGTGCTACCCAATGAATAAACTGGTGAGGAGCGCCTGGGTGGTCATTTTATATCAATGTATTTGGTAATAGYTGTATAAGGAGTAGCAGTAGGACACTGAGCAGCTCTGGTGAAACTCCATTGGTTTTGCCCTTTGSAAAGAGCTCTTTGCTTTCAGTTCCTATCTGCTTTCATCCTCTGWCTCTAGCTAAGACCTGACTATTGTCGATAAAGAATAAAAAAATCTATTCCAGGAATATGGTTCTTCCAGATTCAACTGACTTCAGGTTGTTTCTCCATCAGCATTTCATTTTTCCTCTTTCTCTTTGCATATTCCTTTTCAGAAATAGTAAGATAAAAGCATGGGCATAGGAAATACTCMAAGACCATCACAGCTCATGTTTGGAACTTCAAATGCACCATTAAGTATACGTTAACATTAATGTATACAGTACCCTACCTGGCATGTGTATTTTGTCTGTCTTGGAATTCCAGAGCTCGAAAGCCTGCTGAATATCCAAGACGATTTATTTTCAAGAGCCATCTTAAATAGAAACATTCTATCAGCAGTGAAATGGGATGAGGTGGGGGCCAGGAGATGATGAGCAGAGAGATTGTGAAGAAAGCATGTTTTGGACACAGGAATGAATATTTCTTGTAATCTAGTGAAATGAGTATAATGACAATAATCACACCAGCCAAAAGRATAGTGCATCTTCTCAGGGTTTTTWATTCTCTTTTTCCTAATGAATTAATGAACTGTCTCAGTTTTACATCTTGTTTTCTGARGATGACAGCAGAAACACCAGTTCATCCAGGTTGTGCTTCTATCTAAGACTGCCTTCCATATAAAACCTGCCTGCCATTAGGTTCCTATGTATGACCATTGGCTGTAGCTATAGGAATGGGTAAATGCTTACCCAGTCACACATGGACTATATTCAATGGCATAGAAATCCTTTAACTCTTGAGCTGATTATTTAGAAAATAAAGAAAATGAACTTAGTGGAAAAAGAAAAGAGATGAGAAAAAAATGAAACAAGTTTGATSATCTTCTCTCATGCTTTTTTCTTAAACAAGCACTAGGGAATGTTTTGGTGTGGTCTGTTKGATTGTTCTCTCAGAAAATTAAAAACCAATCCCATTGGCTGCAGGGCCATTTTGATATGATCGTGTTTTTCCATCTAATTTTATCAACCCAAATGATGACTTAACTGGGAATGAGYGCAAATTGACCAAGTCTCCTAAAGCATTTTCCTATCCAAAGGTGGTAAAGGTTTCCCTAATGAATTCTGACTTTCCATTTATAAAAATGTCCAACACAAATGTTGATGCATGCAAACACATGCACACGAGAGCAAGAAACTAAAGCCTTTATTTGCCATTTCTGCASAATCAGATGTTTTAGAGATTAAAAGTAGAGAAGGGAGGGAGGAAAAAGGGAAAGTCACATGGGACAAGAAAAAATGAAGGCCAGGATTTCTATATCTTCCTACTTTTTTTTGCTTTTTGTTGTTGTGTTTTTTAAGTTTCCAAGCCCGTGTTGTGACTTTGACAAATGATGATGCGTGGAGAAAATTTATGCCAGGTCTCGGGGCATTAGCACATTATCACGAGCAAAACAGAGCCCTTGGCTGACATCATTGGGGACCCATTGAGAAAATCTTTGAAAGTGATATATGGGCCAAAGCCCATCGCAGAGAAATGTGGTGCTGTCATGCTGGATCCAGGCTCAGTAAATGCCCTGGGAGAGACAGGTGAAGACACTGAGCATTAGATGAGAAATGGTTAGCAAAAATCCATTCTGGAGAGGAAAGAGGAACCTTGCTGCTCTCAAGGGGCTGGCGTGTTGAATGATTTAATGGCTACCTTTAGGAAATGCCTTTTGCTTTATTGCCTTCCTCTGTGTTTTTACTTTYTTTTGTCTTTCCCTGAAAAGAAATACAATGTAGTTTCTTCCTCTCATTTTCACCTCCATATCCCGACAGCTTGAGACGTGTCATTTTAGCAAGACTCCCAAACTCCCAAAGTGCTGCAGATGGTCTCACTGATTAAAAGATTCTGAACTGACTAGTTGTTAAAAAAAATTCAAATTAAACGTATATGTGTTTTGCTATAAATGCAAAAAGGTTTCTGCAGTTCACTGTGGAGGGTGGCCACTTCTGTTAACTTCATTCTGAAGTCATTTCAAACGGAGCTCAAGAGCAGGGCTGGAGCTCTCCGGATTAGGCTGTGCAGACTTTCCAGAGAGGTGTCAGAAAATGCATGGAAAACTGGTGGGATTTTCAGAACTACTCGAGGCATTGGCCCAGTTCTCTTCACCCTGTTTCAGTGCCAAAGCTGCTTTAAAATATTTCCCATTTTCACCCCCCCTAGGAAACCATGCAAAACTTAAAATGTATGTACAATGTGTTGTTAACTATATATATACATTGTGCTTCTGGAATTAGTTTTCTAGTGTTTTGTTACAATTAAAATCATTTGGGAATGCCCTTCAGCATTTCAGTTCTGAGATTTTACTCTCCAAATTGCTCTGTCTTTCAAAAAAAAAAAAAAGCAAAGAATTTGGCAGTATGTATTTCAGTTCTGGTTCATTTGCAGCTGAACCAAAGTTTTCTTTTTCCAGATTTCCAAATCTGGGACCTCAGGAGTAAGATTTCAGAATCACTTTGCATTAAATCACCAATGYAGAGAAAGTTACTGATTTCAAAGGAATCTTAGACTGCTCTTCTAGGAACTTGTATTCCTTTGGTAGGTTTAGAGGCCACAGTAATCTTAAAATATTAAGAGACTGCAAGATATAGAATTGCAATGAGATTGAAATGCAAATGTTATAYGGTAGGTCAAGTGAATAGAAACTGTAGAAAATTATGTACTGGATTAACTCTGTTTTCCTGGAATCTCCACTTAGTTCAGAGATGGCCAAATATTGATAATATGGCACAGTTGAAGTGAATCACTTATTYCTTATCTACAGCAATCTGAAGAAGTCTGTGCCTTTTGGAACATCACTATTTAGCCAAAAATCTCAARTTATTCTAAAATTAGCAGAATTTTTTCAGAACTTAAGGAGGGAGAGCTGATACACCTAGGTTTTTTCACTTAAGTGTGCTGTGCATACATGTTTGGAATAAAAGCTCTACCAAATGAAAATGAGATCTAGATTCTTATACGAAAACTAAATGCATTGTAAAGAAGGAGCAGTAAACACAAAGACTTTAGTCCTATTTTGAATAAAGGACTTGGATCTTTGGAGTGCTGTTTCAAGCACAGTGTGTCAAGATGATTGATGRTATCAGCCGTTAGCAGCTTCATGACAAATTAGTGATTTTGACATATGTTTGATGCTCTGAGCATTTTTYACTTGCTAGTAAGAAGACTTGCTTTCAGGTGCTGCTTTTGCTCAGTAGTTTACAACTGAGTCTGGGAATTCAGTTATCTGGAGGACAGCAGCAGTTCTGGAAATATCATCAGAACATTCAAGAATTAGTGTTTTCCCAGWACGACCATCTTATTATGTCTAAAGAGATACAATTTAAATGCAGGAGGAATGTCATTAAAAAATAAGGGAATTTGATACTAGCTTATAGAAAGGAACACAGGGTAAAGCTAGTTTTGCTTTCTCGGGCAAATGTCTTTCCTTCAAGAAACAGAGCCTTTATTTTTGCTAATTGTTTGGCCCTGCCCTTTTATGATTTCTGAGKTTGTACCTTAGTAGCATCCTACACACAAGCAAAAAAAAATCCTTAGGTCAGTTTTCTTCAAACAGAAGAAAATTATGTAACGTGGATCTTTTGTGCAGAAACCACTGTTACAAACCTGATTTCCAGGGAACACTAAGAATCCTGGTTTTCCCAGCTCGCTTGATTTAAGTGCACCTTTATCAGCAGCAGGCCAGGGAGCTGAAGACGATGTGTAAAGTCCTGATCCCTTCCCTTTTGCTTCACATGCAGGTTCACTGTACTGATGTTAGACCCTGCTAAGCACATGTGGCGGAATCAGGTCTGAGGTTTTATCGTGCGTAGGGAAGAGGGTGGAAAAAGGGCATTTTCCACRAATAATGTGCCTCAGTGTTGCATCCAGCTCTGCCCTGAGATATCAGACCATGCTTGCACTCTTTCCTCCTCGGACAAAAACACAGCAGTGTTTAGAGAGAGCACCGTTGTAATTGTGGGCAGTTATATGGAGGGGAAAAATAATGTGGTTTGTCATCAATCTCTCGGCGTGGCACACAAGGGCTGACTTGTTGAAATTTTGTAGGCTGTATTTACAGAGAAAACATAGACCTGGTGCTGTGCAGGGCCCTATCAGTCCCAAGGTCTGCAAGAATCGTATCGGAGAAAGAGAAGGCTTGAATCGTAACCTTTCAGGATAATCTAATCCATAAGGGAACCAGAATTACTCTGCTCCTGTGAGCAAGATCAAAACCTGGGGAATTTAATTATTGGAGTCTTACTGATGAATATATACCTAGACTGGTTCAGGGCTGGCAAGGAGCAGTGATTCCTGCCCTTGCCTCCTGGTACTGTTTTATGGTACTGGGAAAAATAGGGATTGGATGTGTGGGGAACATCGACACTGGGGTAAAACTGTGTGTTGTAGAGACACAATGTTAGAGAAAGACACGATATATTGCTAACCTGAGACAGTGTTCATAGGCAGCCTAGGGCACGCTTTGTTGCGGGGTTATCTGGCATTTAGCTTTCATCAAGGTTGAGTCCTTTATTGTTACTTATACCTTTTAGAATAACCTTCTAGGCCCGGTAAAAATTCAGGCCTGTCTTGTGAGTCTATGTGAACCATCACAGTAAGCAGAGAATGGAGTGAGGCATTTCAGGAGCAAAACTCACAGCCCTGCTTGACTTTATAATGCWGAAACTAAACATGACTGAAGGGTTCGCAGCCCTTCCCAGGGATGAAATGCACCTACATCTACATTAAACACCCCCAGCCTAGCCTCCCTTGAACAAAACCTCCTTAACTCATGCCCTATGTGTATATATATGTGTATTTAACTTGGTTRTTCTGTGAAATTATGAATGCTTTATGAAAGCTAAAACCCTTCCAGTGCAGCAAAGGAACTCATTCTGCAACCAGACTRTTTTTCCTCATTCACTTCAATAGTTTTGCATTTTGCAGGAGATTTTAAAAATAAAACCAAATCTATTTATTAATATTGCCAAATGAGTCATCCACATACGCAGCTAGAATATATAAAAGGAGCGTTTTCTTTTACTTCCATAAAACTATCCAGAGGGCAATGGCAGTGGGAGAAAACAGAGAAGGCCAAMGTTAAACAAACCCACTCTCGTACGTCTTCTGCAGCTTCGTTGTCTCCTTTGTGTCTTGCAGGGAAAACGTGTAGGTTTGCCCTGCAAAAGTCCTACAGATTAAGAAACTATCATAAAACCCCAATGGCTATTTCAACTAGCTCACTTACGGATGCATATAGATTTAATATTTGCATTCTATCTTGTTAAGGCCATAGTGGGTAGGAGGTGGGTGCTTGTAATGCCACCCCACGTGATGTGAAATCTGCCAACTCTCAGGTTTTGTTAAGTCCAAATCTAGGACAGATTTATAGAGTCTTATTACTGAAACTGATAGGTTCATATATTTTCAACTGACATGGTTGGAGTCCATAAAATACCAGGGAATAATTGACCAATCAATCTAGAGTCTATAAATACATAAGCTTAAATATAGGTACCTTTCAAGCCCAAACCTTCCATCAGCGATAGATTCTGGAGCAGTGTCACTGTGGAATCAATGGCAAAGCTTCTCTAGGTCTCCCAGAGTTTCGTGTCTGGCCTGCAGAGCCTTGTTTACAGAAGAGAAAGAGAAATTTATTGCGCAAACACTTCATTTGCCAAAGAACGTAGTTTTCAGCAGGCATAATCTGCTTGCAAATTTTGCCTTCCACCACAGTGTTCACCAATCCAAATAAGAGAAATTCAGGACTGTCCACACTGGTCCTAAGTAGTGTTTTTGATGCAGAAATGCTTCAATATTGGCAACTCATTTTTTCCAAACAGGACCATACTCAATGGCAGAAAGAYTTAAAACACTTTCACAATGAAGCTGGAATTTTTCTTGTCATTTTAAAGTGAACATTTTTAAAGTTTTAGGGGCCAGATAGCTTATCAGAAAATCTGTTGTTTGCAGAGACCTTTATAAAAGTCACTGGTAACTTTCAGACTTTAGCAGAAAACAATATCTGCTATATAGGTCTTTAAAATGAACCTCTGGGATTTTGTAATGAATTGTTTCCCATGGAAAAGAGCCCTTAACTCTTTAATTCAAAGCCCATTGGAATCGATGGAAATCTTTTCATTTACAACATGGGATTTTGAATAAGACCCTGTGTAACCATGAAATAAATGTAGTTCTATAAAAATGAAACATAAATATGTGCAGAGATCATTTAGAAGCTTGTTCAAAACTTCATGGAGAGCAAGATCTTTCCTGCCAGGTTTTGAGATCGATTGTGGACTTTGTAGGCAGAACTGTAATTTCCTAGCAGATGTCAGAAACTGGCTTGAAAKTTTGCAGAAAAGATCTCATCTATTATTCTCTGGGAGACAGAATACCTGTCATTCTGGAGAGGAAATAAGGATCCTTCAGGGACTAATCCCAAATTAGCTCCTTGCTACAAAAATCCCCCCCTCAGTGGTTATTTTTCTCTTTGCAAAACATGGTCCAGGCTCCTTTGAGGCTACAGTTCTAAACCCATCTGCACAGACTGTGGCTCTCTTTGCAGAAAGTGCTAGGAAATTGCACTATTTCTCCCAAAAGCGGGACGGTCCCTTGTGCTGGGGATGTGCTGCCTTTCCCCTGGGTACCTGCCTCATTTAGGGTATTTCTGCTCATTCTGCTCCCTGTTTATTCCATCCATACATGTGTGTAAATGTTCTTCCCCATGCAGTTTGTTCTCAGCTCAACTTCACCAACCCTGCTGGGTAGATCTCAATATCAGTCTCCAAAATGCACGTCCCCCTTTGGGGTTTAGGATGCCACGGTTTCCTTGGTGTATACATGAAAAGGTGCCGAGATCCGTCACTGGTTTTAAGGGTTAATGGAGCGGGGCAGGGTCCGTAACAGCTCCGAGCTACACGATGGGAGATCAGACCACGCTTCCCTGCAGAAAAGGCAAGGGGGGCGGGAGGCAGAAAAGGGCAAATTCACCACCAAAYGAAGAAGCAGTTCAGTCTGGTTTAGAGGAAGGGGAGGGAGGACGGGAGGGGGACCAGGGACTAACTTTGGAGAGAAAATAACAAACTCTAAGTCCTGAGGTCTTTCCTCTACACTGAAAAGGCAGCTTGGAAAGGAAATTAGTAAAAACAAACATAAGGTGCCAAGGTTTCTTTATCGTACCTGGAGTAGGATATGCTAAATTCCACCCAGGCTGGCGCTGGCGCCTGCCGCCGCGCTGGAAGGAGCGGCACCCATGGCTCCATAAAATGATCTATGGGGACTTCAAAGCTGCGGCAGCCCCGCGTGGCGCAGGATGTGCGCAATTAATTATGTGATTCGTAAATGGCAGGGGCTGGGAAAAGTAAAAATAAAAAAAAAAAAATTAAAAGGGGGGGGAAATCAAAATGCCAAAGAAAAAAGGTTTTTTTTTTAAAAGAAAATTACATATATATATATATATATAAAAATATATAAAATGGAGAAGTAAACTGAAAGGCCTTGTTGTCTGCCTGCCAAGTGGCAGTAGCAGATAAGGCCTGGAGTTGCCTTGGAAACTCAGGCCTGTTGGAGCCAGAATCCAATTTCAGAAACCACAAAATCAACATAAACGTGTGCAAAAATAAAAAGGTTTGTTTGGCGAGTAATAAGGAGAAGGCTACCAATGTATAAAACAGATGAACCGGGGTGACCTTCGCCAACTTTAAGCCATAATAATGACGGTGTCCCATGTTGATCTGGCACCTCCAAAGCGAGCGGGAGCAGGACTGAGCCCCAGCCGCTCTCCCTGGTAATTGCTGCCCTTTTTCTCCAGCTAAAGCCTTGGCTCCCTCCCTCCTTTTCTTTCCCACTCTGATTGGACCGGAGAGTGGGACCAGTCTCGTACGCTTTCTGCAGGAAAAAGGGAGCAAAGAAAGAGAAACCATCATTAAAACCACACTATGTCCAGCCTCCCAATGGCTTGGGAATTCAGGACTGAGACCTTGAATTCCATTTTCACTCACGTATTGAACACTGTTGCTGTCTAAAGGCCTTATATGTGAAAATGTCATTGTCTTCTTGCTCCCTGTCCATCTGTTATGAGCAGATGTGTTCAAGCTGCTAAGGCAAAGTGGTTGCAACCTTTGCCATTGACCTGGAAAAATGGGGTAGAACCTGGATGAGCACTGCTGTGTCATATAGACTTCCCCAGGAAGGATGCCTTTACCTCTTTAATGCATCAAGAGCTGTCTTTGCTGACGAGTACTTCTTAGGCAGCTTTGAAACCAAGCTAGTGAGGTCTTGGGTTATATGGGCTGGCAAACTTTTCATGTGTCTGTGGCTCCCTCCTACTGCTGTCCTATTGAGTGTTCATTGCAGGTATTCAAGGAGGACAGCAAAGTTTAGAGACTATTAATCTTGGTAGGGTCTTCATGCCTAGATCTGTGTCCTATAATTGCTTGTTTCACCAAAATCCTTGATAAGATCTTAATCCAAGCTTACTCAGGTGCAATGCAATGTTGGTCATCTTTGAACTTCATTGGAGGYTTTATTTTGAGTAACACAGAGTAAGGTCTTCATGTGCCCTGTGCATGGGATATATTGTGCAGTAATAGATAAAGTTTCAAATATGAGCAAAGGTGAAATGTATGTGTATGTCACGGATGTCATGATAATGTTCTGCCATGCGTGCTGACTGCTGCCCTTTGTGTTAGCCTGGTCTTGCTTCCAAGTATCATTTGGTTAAAACATCCAACAGCCTCTTCGAGCACTGTAGTTAACTTTATGAAGGTCACAGGTAGGCAATCACACGGTCGTTATTTCAGCAAGGGCAAAAGTTGAAGGTGTGGGAGTAAYGTATTTTCACAATTACATGTCCCCAATTCTTTGTATTTGTGTCCTCATCCAGTAAATTAGCAAATTTCTCTGTCTCCAGCCCTTACTTTGCAAGCTTTAGTTCACRTTTAACCCTCAAACTCTTTGGTTTYCTTTTCTTTTCCAAGTTRCCCATACAGCTTGTCTTGTGTTATGGACTGGCACTATTGGACCTGCAGATGTAGCTCCCTTGCCTTGGAGCTGGGCAAAGCAGGCGCCCGTTTTCCACAGGCAGACACCAGGAATGAGTGCTGACTCCTCTGCCTGGGAACATAACTTGTGAAAAGATAATTATTCCTTCTCCTTTGCACATCTGCACCAGGCCAAATATAATGAAGCACTATATTTTAATGGGCAGTAATGTTTAATATTTGACATTAGGTAAATATACTTTGCTTGCCGCTAGAATAATTTCATACAGATTTAGGGTGGAGCTTTGAAAAGCTGCTGGGTAATGGAGTACAAATTCAACTGCACTCAAGGCTTACCCTGTTTTGAAAGTCCCACCCGTAATCTCTGATCGTTATAAACTCTTACCAGCCAGTAAATCTCAACCACTGTGTTTTCAATAATGGTTACACCAAAAAACCCTAACACCTCAGGTCAAATACTCTGACGTTACACAGTAATTTCTGAGGACAAGGAGTGATGTCACCSATCCAATGCTGTGGTCTCTGCTGCAGGGTACAGAGACGGGGGAGTAGAAAAGGAAAATTTCTATTTATGCAGAAGCCTTGGCAATTCAGAGCAGTGGAAAAGGACAGAGAGAAGCAGTATATAGTTGAAATGTAAATAGCAGTTTTTCTGAAACATGTCTCCAAGTCAGTCCATGCCTGACAAAAGTGCTTGAAAAATATCTGGTTATATTGTAATGTGTCTTTTTATAAGTACTTTACCAGCCTATCTATGGTAGCTCAGTGGATGTCAGCAACAGTGCTGCGTTTAAAATGATAGATATTTTAGAATGAAGCTATAAATCTTTGCAGACTTACAATCCACTTCCTTTTAAAAAAAAAAATAAAATAAAAAGTAGGTAATGGCAAATGGAAATTTATACCGGTGAAGTCCTGCCGCTAGGGCCTGGTTGGAGTGGGGGATATTTGAGCATCTAATTGGGGTTTATGGAGTTCTTGGAGCTTGGAAGCTTCTGAGGTCTGTATTTGGGGGGATCTGCATGAAGATGAATCTGTATCTGCTTGGAGAGCTGGGGAAAAACTTCCATGCTCTTGGGCCTGAGGTCCCTTGGGTTTCCTTGTGTGTCCGCAGGCTGGGGAGAGAACCAAGACAGAGACGTTGGACTCTGGGACAGCAGAGAGGGGAGGAAGGGAAGATGGTCCAAGAGGCGCCACGCTGGTCCTGGACCAAAGCCGGGGGACGCTGCTGTGGACGGGCTGTGTTGGCAACGCTGGTAGAGCTGGGTGGTGGATCAGACTCGTGTGAGGGGCTGCAGACCTGTCGAGGTGTCACAACCGTCCCGTGAGCTTCAGCTGCTCTCGTGTAGTTTAGAAATAACATTCGGGCGTTTTGCTGTGTGGCAGCAAGCAGAAGATGGTCTCTGCTCCCAAGCAGCGACCTTATTACGAGGTACAGCAGCATCTCGGGGATGTCTCTTCCACTATTTTCATATGTGAGATAATACTATAATAAATTATCTTGAAATGGAATAGCAGAACCTCCTTAAATCATAACATTGAGAACCTGAATTGTTTTTCAAAAGAAAATTAAACAGCCCATTTCATGATTTATTCTCTTTTGCTAGGCATGTAAGGCATAGCTTATTCCGTTAAAACTCACTTGGCCTTCAAACCCCCCAAAAAAAAGCTTGCAAGTGCCACATTTCTGTGAGCTCTGGTTGGGCTGGGATAAACTTTGGGTATCATATCTTTTCTTACATTTGATCTGTATATAGCAATGCTGCACGGTTTCTTTGTATCGTACCCTAGGTGGTAGGCTGTAACAGTCAGTGAGATGGGCCTTGTTCCTTGCAGGGTTGATTAAGCAAGACAAAAATCATTAAGTATCAGAAGCCTTACAGGTTTCTGTAGACAAACTGGTCCAATTACCAGCACTGGGAGAGCAAATTAGGAGGCAATTAAAAGGAGCARCTGTAATTTCACTAAGTTATTTTGCCAGTGTCTTATATAGTGCATTTTAGGCTCACTAAAAAGGTATTTTGTCACTTTAATTTTCCTTTAACACATTTTTATTTAAAAAAAAATGAAGCATACTCTTATTCTGTTGATATACATTTGGAAATATTTCCTTAAAAACTGCAATAGGAGAGGGTATATGCATATATCTATTTGTGCTGCATGTGGTTCAGGCAACTGCCTTTGGAGGGTCTCGTGCTGCTCCTTGCTCCCAGAGCTGGTGTTCATGCACAAAGTTTCAGGAAAAAATGCGCTGCCTTTGTGTACAGCGTAGGCTTGGCTTTCCTGCAGAATATCCATCAGAAAGGGAAGCAAGGGGCGGGAAGAAATCATCATCTAATGCTCTTAAACAAGACAGGGTCATCCTGTTTTATTGGCTTATGCTCACATAAATCTGATACTGACCRTTTGGGGGATTCTAGGAGCATGAAGTCTTCAAGCAAGCATTTCAGGTCACACTGCAAATAGGAATTGCTTAAGCCTCACTCTGGTTGTGCTTCACAGGCAGTTGGGGAACTCTTTACTGAGCAGGGAGCTGAGGTTTGAATTACTCAGCCTCACCCAGGAGGTAGGAATCCTTCTGTTTAATGTCTCTTGAGCAAATTCACCATCCTTAGCCTGTACCAACTGATGGAGAAATTCCCACTATGCAGCGTGGCCCCATCAAGTTGGACCTTCCTCATCTAAGTTCCCTCCTTAAGCACCATGTGTTCTTAATAGCCATTCCCTGCTAGGGCTCTGCCTTTTTCCATTAGCATTTTTAAGCCTTTTGGAGGTTCTCCATCTTCTRTGCCTTCAGCCTCAGGGCCCTGCCTAATCCCAACGTGTTTAGTGCTCTGGGTGCTGGCTGGTTTCCTTGGCYGTGGAGCTGTTCAGTGGTAGAAGGCTTCATGCCAAGGAGAAAACATTTCTGGTCAGTGGGAGGCAGAATTAGTGCGGAATGTGGGGAGGAACAAAGTCACWTTTTTTCCTTTTTGTGGATCCATCTCTCCTCTTTACCTGGCCTGTGTCCGTAGCTGCAGCAGCTCCCTGTCACTGCTCAATCCGGATCCCGTCGTGAGCGTAAAGGTGGCGAATCGCGCTGGGAGCAGAGCCCAGGACAAACGTTCCCGGCGAGCGTTTCTTGGCGAGGGATGCGCTCGCAGTCAGCCCGAATCATCCTGCAAATCCGTCTCGTCTAGGGGCAAGGGAAAGCAGCAGCAGCTGCGGAGATGGGAACCTCCGCTGGCATGTGAGGAGGTGCCCAAGGGAAGGGGATAGCTCTGGAAAGGGAGAAGGAGGGACTGGAGAAACGGCTGCTCTTTGGAGCCACAGCGAGGAAAGGATGGAGTGATTTAGGTACCAGGAGTTGGGCTGCCCGTTGCATTTGTACATTAGCATTTAAAGGGTTAAGGGCACGGTGCCTTGGTCTGAGGGGTACCACCCAGGGGAAAATAGGCAAAGTAAAGCCCAAGCCTCACACCCAGCGGCGTGCAGTCAAATGTGCCCCGTCACGCCGTGGGAGGAGCGGAGAGCAGCACGCRCAGCCCTAATCATTCTGATGATTCATCACTCCGAATGAGCAGAGGCCCCTGGGGACGGAGGCAACGGGATCACGCCGAGTCCTCCGGGATAATAAACACTCCCAGTAAACACGCCTTCCCCRGCCCCTAAATACCCCCCTGGCACGAGTAGCGTGAGTCACCGCTCCCACCCAAAGCTGCAGGTCGCTGCTCAGACGTTCCCCAGCACACGCGTGTGCCACCCAAAAGCAGCTCCGGAGGCAAAGCCGTCTGGAAACCACCCGGCACCGGGGCTGCCCRTGCACACGCGCACCCGGGCATGCTCGCCCCGCTGAATCGCTATAAGAAGGACTATATTTTTATTCTTTTTTTTTTCGAAAGGAGCATGGAAAGGCGTCCTGCCAAGTAAACGACACTAAGCGGCGCGTTCCATTTTAGGTGTTGACAGTGTATAATAAATCCCGGCCCTACCTAACATTTACAGGAACATTATAAAATAAGTGAAACGGCGTGAGCTGGTTCCCAGGGCAACCAGACAAACACAATAAACAGGCCGCAGAGGCAAGAGTAAGTTACACCATACTCCTGGGTCTCAAATATATCACTTTACATTAGCCTTCTGCTGCTCCTGAAAGCTCTTTGTTTTATTATTCCTTAAAAGAAAAAAAAAAAAATCATATTTTTTTAGTGCAAATCAGTGTGAAATCGATGAGTGGCTCTGGTTGTTTCTTTATAGGTCTTTTACCATACGTTAGAGCTTCTATGGAAATCATAATGACAATTAATAACCTTATGTAAAGGGCTGCACGTGTCCCTCTCCTACAGAAGCATTTGACTAATAAGGTGTCCAGCAAGCCAGGGCCTTCGTGGCCAGCTAGCAGCCACTTTTGTGGGGTATTTTTCCTCAAGCTAGATGGGAGATTAGCTGTAAGATATATGGGGTGGCAGTGCCAGTTGGAGAGGACTGTTCTGGATCCAGCTGGGACGTTGGAGCTTGGTTCAGCAAGGTCTGCGACAGCCTCTGCAGAGCTGGGACATTTGGGTCTCCCATCACATCTGCTTTTCTCTTTCCTGGGGATCTGTACTTGTAGTGCAGAAGCATTTTCAGACTGCCCCAGAAAAGGCAAAAAGACCTCCATGGGAGACGAGTGAAGGGTGGTGGTAGTTTGAGAGGTGCAGAGCATGATGTTGGCAAATAAGAGGGTATCTGTAGCGATTGCTCAGCTTTTAAGACCACCTTCTAATAATTCATGCACTGGAGCATCATAAGTGCTGGATGAACCAGGCCAAAATTTGCATTTTTTTTCCTACCTATATTGTCTATCTGCTACTGCAAACCACATTGTGCTTGAAGTCGTCTTCCATTTGCCTTAACTGGACCATGTTTTGGCAATTTCTGTTATTGTTTTGGCTTGTTCTAGTTCAGGATGGACAAACATGGGGAGGCTTCATCTGAAAAGAGGCACTAGATGAAGTGTCCTGATGCTTCTACCTAGACAGAACCCCCGTGAATCCAAAGGAATATAYGGAGCACAGGAATCCAGAGATCATAAACGAAGCAGCAACTCTGCTTCCCCTAAGCCATCCCTGTTGCACGAGGAGCAAATCGCAGYGACCAAAGACAGATTGCCTGGAAGCAAGTGGGTGCCAGTCGAGAGCCCCAGACTTTTCARGGCCCTTGGACGGTGTTGGAACCCGTCTTTGCCTTTTATCCAGGCTTCTCTGCAGCGATGCCATTTGGAAGCGCGGATGCCAGACTGACTGACAAGTCGAGGGTGGGGTGATCACATGCTCCTGGTTTCTCTGCCACATTTAGCTCTATCCTTTCCAGACTGCCGCCGTTTACGGTCTCGGGTTTGGCGGTCCTGCCAAGGAACAAGCTGTTGGCCAGCGAGCTCCGGGGTGGATGGCTGCTGAATGAGAACACATCTGCCCTGGCCAGGGGAGAGCAGAGGGGAGAGTTCTCTGTGCAATAAGTGCATGTAAAAGCAGGACTAACAGAGTGGGGAGGGCTTGGGGTTGGGTTTTTTTTTTTTTTTCCTTTTATGACCAAATCATTGCCCTATTGATGACTAATTAGAACGAGTGGGGTCCAGATGGCCAGCTTCTTTAATGAGGCCAATTAAGGATCCAAGTGTTTTCATATGGTGCTGTTTTTCCTAGAAAGTCTACGCAGCAATGGAGGTCTCGCCTTCTGCTCCAGGCATAGGTCAGCACTACCATTCTGGAGTGCTTAAAAATAAAGGGAATGTGATAAGGGAAAAAACAGCAGAGCTTCAGTTTTCAGCAGGGAGGTTTTATATAAAGCCTGACTTGCCAAGATTTGTGCCAAAATCCACCCCCAAATTCCTTCTCAAAGCTGGAGAGCTGTTCTCGGTAGGTTTGCCCAGCTTCACTCTCTCTTTTTTTTTCTTTCTTTTTCCCCTTTTTCCCGCTGCAGACCCTGTGCTCCTGAGTCACGGTCATGAGAAGAGCTGTGAGGCYGTGAAGCAGAGTTTCCGATTTCTAACCTGCAGGGACACATGGCGAGTGGCTCACCAGGTTCCCACCCTTGTTTTTCAGGTTTTTCAATGGATTTGGCTGGGCGACGGGCGCAGGGTGTTTCCGTGAGCCGTGGCTCTGTTGTCATCCGAGTCTGGATGCCTCTTCCCTCYGTGCAATGGTCCCAGGCTTCTCTCCTGGGATTTGGGCATCTTTCTCCTACCAGGTCTCCCCCAAAGCACCTGCCTTTTACAAAAGGGGACCAGGAAGACTGTTCTGATCTCCCGATCTCACAGAACACAGGAACCAAAGCAGAGAAAATGATCTAAATTCCCCAAACCGCAGGCTAGTATTTAACTTAGCTGCCCCATCCATCTTCTTGCTGCTGTGCTTGGTGAGCAGGAAGGAAGGAAGCCAACTCCGCTTSGAGTGACAGGTTGGATATTTGCAACCTTTACCCCACTTAAGAAACGTTTATTTACAGAGACAACCACGYTAACTTGGTGTTGGTCAGGGATGCTGCTTGGAGGAGAAACTCCGAGACCTGCGGCCAGTTCTGTTTCCCAGGGGCTTTAAGGATGCAAAACGTGTCTCGGTTGTGAACTGATCTGAAAGTGAASCTTTTACACTGTTTCTGAGAAATGCACAATCTATCTTTTACTGCTTATGTCCCCAAAATATTTAATTTTTACAAAACAGATTAAAAAAATCAAGAGGATAATTTTTTTTAATATTTCTAATAAGTTGACTTCCTTATAGGCCTTATGGCCTCCTTGGTTCCGGTATTGCTTTGTTCTGTCTGATGTTTTGGGGTTGCAGACCCCCTCGGGTGCGCGTGCCCCTGTGCCGAGAAGGCAGGAGGGGGATGCTCTGCGTTCCCGAATGTCTAAGAGCTCTTTGGRAACGTCCACGTCTGCGTGCACTGGACTGGATCAACCGCAAGCGTTACGAGGTTYGTGGTGTGTCTGAGTGTAACAATAGCCCAAGAAATCCCCGTGAGATTTCTTGGATGCGTAGGATGAATATAGGTTGTGTATGTCCCATTAAAGAATCCTGCAGGCTGCGGGAAAGCGGAGCTGGAATCACAGCACAGTTTGCTCTCTGGGTGAGGAGGGAATGGCATCGGCAAATTGTGAGGGATTCAATGAGCCCCCTGACTGCCAACATGCTGCAGCACTGCAACAGCAGCTGRCCCTCCCCGTTTGCACCATCCCTACTCCAAACCAGGGTCTCCCCATCTTGGGCATCCAAAACACATCAGGTTTGGTCCAGCTGGTCTTCTAAGGCAGTGCCACAGCACACGGTTTTCTAGATGTGCCATGATTTTGTAGCAATTGTCCAAAATGCATCCAGGATGCTCAGAGTCAAAATGCTCCAGGATGCTCAGAGTCAAAATGCATCCAGGATGCTCAGAGTCAAAATGCATCCAGGATGCTCAGAGTCAAAATGCTCCAGGATGCTCAGAGTCAAAATGCTCCAGGATGCTTTGCTCTTAGCAAGTCGCCTTAAATATCCTCCCACCACAGTCACATTAACTGTTAAGTAGGGATGGAAACGCTCTTGGCCTTTCACTGTTCTCCTCGGAAAGCTCTTTGACCAGGGTATTTTTTTGGATGTTCTCAGATTAGCTTCTAGTCGTACCTGGTCCGGATACTCTGGGTTTTCAGATTTGATTCTCTCTGCAAGCTGCACCCGGTTCTGAAGCACCGAACTGGTCRTTTGCAAGGGATTCAGCTCCTGCATGTGCTGCAGTTGGTCAGGCACTTTCTCCTTCTTTACTAGGGAGCTATAGCCCTCCACGTGCGCCTGCACCGCACAGGCCCCTGGAGGGACAGAACAGCACCTATCATGTGGCTTGCATCTGCTTAGGAGCCAACAGAGAGGAGTCTAAACAGTTTTGTTTCTGCAAAACTATGCCTGTGGAGCAACAGCTCTCCAGTGAGCAATGGTGAAAAGAATCCATAAAATAAGCTTGTTTCCTTGTTTCCCGTTTCCTTATCGCTGCCTCTACTCTGTGTGTGATATATTAGAGGTATTTGGCAGCAACGAGCCAACAGGCTCCTTATAATATCCCTAAGTGCACAGGGCCAAAATCATCCCCGAAACAGCTGCTCTGCCTTCCCCCGGTGAAATCAATAGCTTTCCCACCTGCCAAAACTTGAACTATCTTTTCTGTTTGTTCACGCAGTGAAAACGGTAGGGTATTGGGTGAGTCTTTTCTGAAAAGCGTCTTGCAAATCCGTCCTAATCTTCCCTGAGACCCCTCATTGTTTTCCTGATCAGTCCCACCAACTTGAGGCTTTTCTTTCCTCTGAGTTTCCGGGTGATTTCTGGACCATCATGGAGGCTGAGGTCACGCCTTGGGGCAGTGCTGGATTTGGTGGCACGAGATAGCTGGATCTGGCAATGTGCCCTATCCAGAGCAGTCAGCCTCTATAGTATTCAACGTGGTACCATAGAGTAGAAATAAGCTATAAAAATGGCAAGTGTCTGCAGAAATGTGGCGTGTATCTCTACTGCGTGATACAATTGATAAAGCCACAATGCTCGTGGTTTGAGCAGTGTGTGCAGATGGGGAGGTTGAGGTGGCAGCTCATCCWGGGGACCCTCCACAGGGCTGCAGTCCCCTCAGCACCCTCGGACCAAACACCAGGAATAGCCAAGCGATTGGTTTTCTAGGGAACATCCAAGTAAGTCTGTATCATGCTGAAACTAGTGAATAATGGTGATAGTTCATGTGGTCCTGATTATTCCCATGCTCTCGCTGGTATATTCTTATCTTTTGTGTGCTTACCGTGTTCCTGCTGTACGTGCTGCCGGCTGCGAGGCCAGCAGTGGTGATACTCCAGAGCAGGCTGTGGATGTTGGGTGCACTTCCCAGCTTCGTGGGGAGGTCTCCCTCCTTCCCGARGACCTCTGGAGAAGTTAAAACCCAAAGGAATGTAAGAGCTGGCAATAGAATAAACCAGCCAGGGACTCGGGGGGTGGGTGCAGGTGGGAGAAGGGAATGGGCATGAAATCAGCCTCGTGGCTTGTGTGCCACCATCAGACTCTTCGTTTGGCTCTGCTGCTTCTGGCTGCCTTCGCCAGCCGCTCTGAAATGGGAGAAATGAAGTGAAAGTGAAATGAAATGGAAGGCAAAGGCGCTCTGGGTTACTCATGGGAGGCAGGTGACCTTTATGGAGCTGCAGGTGATTCAGTCACGTTGGAATGTGGGACCTTATGAGAACTCCTCCTTTCTGTGACTCTCCCAAATCTTGTTCTTAAGCGAACAGGGAKCTGAAGCCACGACTCCTGAGCGCCCAGCATGCGATCTGTTAAAAGGGAGGTGGGAATTTTCCAYGGAATAGGCTGCTGGGGACTTGTGCTGAGTATTTTTTCCAGGCAGAAATGCTGGTCTGCTGAAACCAGAACTTTACAGGAGGGAGGAGAGATTCAGAGAAATATTTTAGCAAAACCATTTGGGGCAGGAGTGGGGGACAGCAGTGAAATTGTTGAAGCCTTCTTTGTCAGCCACTTGCAAACTGTCACTAAAGCCATGCAGACATTTTGCTTGGAAATGTAAATTGGTTATTGGGACATTCATCTCATGTCCTGCATATCTCTGGAGCTCTACCATGATGTCCGTGCTAGCAGAAACACAGAACCCTTTATTGGCCTGAGACTAGGTGATGCTGAAGGATTCTGTGGCAGCAGATGTTCCAGAGCAAAGGCAGAGAGCTCCTCGCTCTGTAGCTATAGGATGTGTCCTCCATGAGGATCTCATCCCAGCTGCCAGGAGGAGAAGAGACATGGGGACTCGCTCTTAATAGCTAAAAGTCATCTTGGTTCCCATTGAGTAGAATGCACTGATTTACAGTAGCTGAGGAGCTAGTTCAGTAATTTTTCATACCTCCACCAGATTAGTGCTTTTCTTCAGCAAGCAAATCCTTCCTCCTTACACAAAGGAAATATAGAGCCCAGAGTTCAAACCCTCTTAGAGCATGCTCAGTTCACAGCAATTACAACTTGACATTCAAATCCCCTAGGCAGCCTCGGGAATTGCAAGGCAGTTGCACCTATACAACCACTGGAGCCCTAATTAGAAGTTTGCTTATCCGGCTGGAAATCGGAGCAGTGATTCCATGACAGCATTCTTAGACCATAGTTTGTTTTACAAACCTGCAGAAATCTAATTGCATCTCCTGAGCAATGGAATACATGATCCTGTTGCTAGCAGCAAATGTCAGAGAGGTTTTTTTTTTTATAGGAGGAAAACYTCAGTCTTAGTTTTAAACAATAAAATCTCTTTTAGTAGGTTTCCCTTTTGCCAAATTAATGCTCACTGTGCTTTGTTTTCTGTTTTGATTTTAAGCCTCTAACTTAAAGAAAAAAAAGTGTGAGGAAGGAATGAGCTTTATTTTTCCAAATAGAAGGATGGATCATARTAATAGATAGAAACAGAGAATCAGTTCTCTGGGGTGCCATGGAAGATCAAGAGTTATGTCACTTAACTCAGATATATTCCTTCTGATTAACACCACCATAAGAGAAGGAAAAGTTGTTTCTATCAAGTTCTGTTTAATTCCATAACACTTATTCAAAGAGATTCAATGAATAAGTGAATACTACATTGGACTACCTGAGGGATATTATATCAAACTGATTTGATGAAAAATTCAGAGCAAAATSTGGGCTAATTACTTATCTCACAGGTTACTAGTTCTTGACTCCATTCCCACTGATWATTTGAGTATGTGTTTCTTCTATATCTTGTGTACAATTTCAGCACTGGAGCATTTTTGGATGGGTACCAGAGTTTATTAATTATCACTTTAAGCACAATCCACAAAGAAGGGTAGTGGGGTTTGGGGGTAGGGCTGAAGAAAATGGTAAAAATCCTGTTTCCTGGTATTTTGGCAGGGTGGTCGTGTATCCTCAGCCTCCCCCATAGTAAGTGGTTCCTCCATGGAAAGAGAAAATGCTCACGTCTTTTCAAAATGAGGAGGGGTCGCTTTGCCCAACAGTTCTCATGCCTTCCATCGGACATGTGGATTAGGTAGGGAATGGGGTCCTGACCGTGAGAGGGATGTGAGCGAYGGAGAGCGCGGGAGGCTGGGCTGGATCGGACATGGGGCTGGACCCCGATCACCTCCCACCCTCCACCAACGCCAAAATAACTGGGCTTCTGATTCCCATGAACTATGTGGCCCTAAGGAAGAAACAGCTTCYTTCAAAATACTCGGTAAAACCCAGATCTGAAGGGTTCTGAGGAAGGCGAGGTGCTGCTTTCCTCACCTATCCCAGCAGAGCTGTGGCTTCCCCTACTWCTTCTGCAGCTCCACCAGCAGAAACTTTCTCCTTTCCCCATCCATCAGTTCCTGAGCCAAATCCGAGTGCCTTGTGGAGCTTGGCTGCTCTGGAGCACAGGCCAGGAGCCCACAGGAGCAGGCTGGGGTGATCTATCGGGTGCTGCTGGATGACATGCTGGCACCAGCTCTCCTGCTGATCCCTGGGTGGATGGAGGAGGCCTTTCCTGGTCTTTAGCCTCCGTTACGTGCCCTGGTATTACCACCAGAAGCTGTTGCCTGCCTATCGTCACTATGTCGCACACTTCATAACTCCCCCTACCAAATCCTACCTCCGTCTCCCAAGCCCACCTGGGGACAAAATGCTGGAAAAACATTTTCCAGTCAGTTCAGGAAGTCTTTAGAAATTAGGAAAGAAAAGGAAAAGAAAGTAGGGTCAGTTCTACCCTCTCAGTACCTCCATTGGGATGCCTGAAGCAAGCTGTCTTGCAGCACAGGACACCAGCAACCCAACTGCAGGACACCCGGATGAAGACTAAATGTCGTGTCACTCGGCTGGAAACGTCTTTCTTGCCCAAACATTGCTGGTTTCTTGTCCACCCTGCAGTTTTGCTTTTGTTTCTTTTCCACCCTGCRGTTTTGCGTTTGTAATTGGTTTCTAACAAGTTGACCTCGTTCCTGCAAACAAATTCTGGGATTATCAAGCAAATAGGTGGTGCTTGAAGGAGTCTCTTCCTCCCAATGGGCCAGGATGMGGTGGGAAATCCCRTTCCTGCCTGTCCCAAGGGAACTGGGGTGACCAGGTGGCCAGCAGCACGTGCCCRTGTGCTGGGCGAGCATCRCTGTGGGTATTTCACTGTGCAGAKGAGCGTGGCACTTTAGGGCTGTKTGAGGATGACGTTAGGCAGTGCTCRCCCCCAACCCTGCATTTCAACACRRCCYYATGGAGTCAGACAGCCTCAAGAGGCGCTTCCCATKCCGCTGCAYRCCCTGACTGGAGCCTTTCTTACATACTCTGTTCAGTTAGACAAAATTCAGCCTCGCCRTTACAGTTAAAGATAAATTTTACTCTCACTGAGCAACCAGGGAGTCGTAGCACASCTGAGTGGCTAAATTTGTCAGTGTGAGCAGTGATCTGTAGCAGCAGCGCTAGAGCTCGGATCCTCCTCGAGACACAGCAAAACTAAGGAGATGGGCATTTCCCTCCCGGCTCTCCAAGGAGCCTCTTTTAGGTGGTTCCTGTAACAGTTTCCAGGCAGTAAAAGGCAGAGACTTTGGTTCACCAGAACCCTTTGCATCTCTTTAACAGCAAATTTTGATAGCTAAATAAGAAACTGAGATCTCCCATGTACTTGGGTGAAGGGAAATTGAGACTCTAAATTGCTTGTTATTAACCACAATGAGCTGGACTGGTTTTGCTTTCTTTTCCCTTAAATCCCCTCCCTACTCCTCCTATGACATCTTTTCTATTTCATACGAGTCTTTSAACCACGAATCCCAAGTCAGAAGTCAGATTTGGGTCTCAGCCTAAGGCCTCCTGCCCATTCTCTTACTCATACAAAATGGTGCAATTAATTTATTGTAGTCTCACCACAGTTGTTTTATTCATCACAAAYGTAAGGCTCCTGTGAAGTACGCCCAAGAGAGGTAATACCATTTTAACAAAACTATCCTGATGAAAGAAAGCTGAGGATTCAGGGGGAATCRGTAGGCTTATACACTTAACGCGTGTTTCTTAGATAATATTTCTACTTGTAAAATGTTATTTCATATAATAATGAATATACAGCCTGTTCAGGGGAGAAGCCACACAGTAAATATATGTGGAAAAAGTCAGAAAGAACAAATGCTGTTGGCAGCCTCCAGAATTAATCTTTGTAAGTAAGYAGATGAAGAATCTGCTCTTGCCTTGAATGGGTCAGGGATGGAAACGCAGCCTTCTCGAAAGAGTCTTCATATCCAGCAGAAAAATGGCCATAGAGGTTAAAATGCAGCTGTGATGAATGTCCAGGGACTCCTGCCTGTGTYCAGAGAGCCAGTGTGAGGACACAGGAATTGCCTGAGAGTTGTGGATCACCTCATGGCAAGAAGATCATTGATCCACAAGGCAAGGAAGATGAACGGCATGGGGGTCTCAGGAGTGAAGTTAGTTTTGCAGTGTATTTTTAAGTGTTTCGATAAACTACAGTGACCCAAGGTGTGCTGGCCACTCATGATGATATTTCAGAACTTTGCAGGACAATTAAGGCAGGTCAACCCTGCAAATGAGCTATRTAAGCAAGTTGCTGTGAGGTTAGGTAGCCTTTTAATGAATCTGGGCTGCAGTTTGTTTTGCCTTGATTGGGTTAGGGCCTCAGACAGAAGCCCTGACAAATGGAATGGCATTTTATGGACTGGACTGTTGGCGTGTGCCTGGTTTGAATCATTCTATCCRAAATGATAGTGAACTGTGTTCTCAATCTCACCGGCTCACACAGTGATTTCTTAATGCAAAGTCAAAATGCTGAAATGGTTTCTAACTTTCTGGTGCCTTTTTTTTTTTGATTTTTCCCAGTCAATACCTGAAATCTCCTCAGGTTACGTTAGTCTGGGCCCTKGACAAATACAGACCGTTCTTCTTTCAGTCCATCAGGTTTGACTGCAGTTCATTTTAATGGCTGGAGGGAGCTTTAGAGGGGTCTGCGTTATTTTTTTTCCCTTTAAAGAACAACATCACCACCAACAACAAGAAGCTGCGATACAAAACTGGCCTGTGTCACGATGACATAGCGCCATGAGGTTCCCAGACTGCTGCTAAGAAAATACAGCTCATACGCATGGTGCCCCTGCCCAGCTAGGCTTCATSTGCCAGGGGGTGTTGAAATTGTGCCTTCCTGGCGCGGCCCTTATTTACCACGGTGGCCTTGACTTCATGCGCTGGGGCCCTTTCCACTCGGGTTGCCTCAGCCAAGGTCATCATTGCGTAAAGCAGGAGCCCACAAATAGCGGCAGTTGCTTGCTATTTCTGAGGAGAATTACTAGTTCTGTTTGCATCAAGGACTATGAGGAATCCCTGCTACACTTGGGACGTGGCAAAGCTGACTTAGTCAGAGTTTCTTGGATTGAGCAGTAAGAACAGTAAGAAAAAAAAAAAAAAAGGGCTTGAAGGATGAGTCACTGCTGAATATGTGCTCTGTAGCTTCTCTTGGAAAGGAGCACGCTTAAAAAATCATATGATCTCTCTCTTTTTCTACATATTAATATAGGCATGTGTCTCTATATATATGGATGTATATATACACACACACACACACGCAAAGACTCACGTACACCTACACACATAAATATGCCTATAAATACGTAGCACCAAGTTCTGAGTGGCCTCGAGTGTACGTGCTAGGCCGTGAAACCTAAACCTGCAGCATCCCCTGCTTCCCTATGGCTACTTTTCCAAGGGATTAATGCTTAAGAAAAGAGAGGGACACAAAGAAATGATCCTCTGTGTAACAGTTAAAGCACCCCCAACATGGGGTTTTAAGGAATTTTGATGTCCAACTGCTGATGAAATAGCAAAACCCGTGCTCATCTTCTGCMGTTTGCTCAGGGATCGAGGTAGAAACTCGCTTGTCCTTTACGAGGCGAAGATTTGTCATGGGTTTAGGGTTGGTGCAGTAACAGTGGSTGCTGAAAGCATTTATTCCCAAGGTGGTTTATGTACCCCTCACCCGTTCAGTCCCTATGATATCATAGTTGTTCACGTGTCCTTARGTCGTGCTCCTGGAAGTGACGTGGGGTTCATTGGCCACGTTGCCCAGCTCCTGCTGGTTCTGACCCATGGATGTTTTAGCACTTTACCTGCAAATRCCCGGCTGTTCCACGCTGTCTAAGGGAACAGCATTGCCACGGWGGCCTAAATAGCACCTAAAGTGAATGACAAGCTGAGTCTAGCGTCTGTAACAGCATGTACACATTTATGTTCTTTTCCCTAATGGAGCTGAATCTGTTCAATGACTTATACCAACCAAACAGCTCTGCTGTTGCTTATTTCTTATGGCTATTTGGACTGGGAAGGTATACGGTCAAGGGAGAGGGAGCCTCAAAACAGCTAGGGAAATGGAACATCCTACCTCTCTCATGATTTCATTTCTCCTGCTTTTCTCTAAATTAGGTTTCAGAAGATGCCCCAAGCCCTGCTCTGTCACCCTCTGAGAAGCCTCTTTTGCATGGTCCCTCTGCTGCAAAGAGACACCCCTGTWTAAAACACGGCTGCCAACTCTAGGGACAATCTGCAGGTCTCAAAGATGGTATTTATGCCGAGGCAGGGCAGCGGGGAGATCCTGAATGTGGGACCCTGTTGGTGGAATGTCATTAATCAGAGGATAATGGACAGGAAGGTGGGTGGCTGCTGATAGTTTTGGCTCATTTAAGACCGTTTGGGAAGGCTGCCAGGTCGTGTGTAGCACTTTTGAAACCCTTCAAACAATACCGTCTTTGCAGCGTTACTCGGGTGGCTCGAGTGGGTTTTGAACTGGCTGCAGGCCAGGAAAACCTCAGGACTCCAGTCAGCTGCAAGCYGGAGCAGACGAGCGTCTGGGGTGCCTGAGGTCACCCCTGCCTGGCACCCTGCTCGGCCTTCGTGCATGGCCATAAATAAGACGCCGCCCGTGTGTGCCCGAGCGTGGCCAGCCCCAAAGCCACCGCTCGYCCCTTTGTGGCTCTGCAGCTGCAGCGAGTTCCATGATGTCACTTGTGTCACGCTGCTTCACCGTGGCACCTCAGCGCGTGTAGGGAACAGGCCTGCAAAGATCTTAGGAAAAATACGGGCTAAGAATAAATTACTCCTGGGTTTGGGGTCATGTTTTTGTTCCTATCTTGTTTGCTTTTCAATGCGTGGTACCCAGCAGCTTCTGAGATGCTGCAGTGCTGGGCTGACGTGAGCCAGAGCGATGCTGGGGTGAGGAGCTGGTACCTGGACGTGCCCAGGTGACCCTTCCTCCTCAGGTGGGTCTTTTGGGCCTCTCCTCTCCCTCCCCGACAAGGGGATCTCTGCCTCCTCCTCCTCCTCCCCATCTCTCTCGCTCACCTGATGCTTTTGCATCTCTAGATTCCTCTTGGAAGGGCTGGTTTTCCCTGGGGAATGGGAAAGTCCCAAGCAGGCTCTTTACTCTTATCCATAGGAGGCACTTGGACATTCGTTAACACCAGGAAAACTTTCCTGGATCCTCTTGAGAGCTACAACACTCGAGTCTTTCAGCTTCTTAAGAGTAGAAGTTTCCCATGTTGGTAAAAGTGRTATTATTTCATTCTATTCATTTAAWTYTTTTTTGTTTTRCTCTTATTTTAGTTAAATATCATCCTGATTTTTTGTTATTTTTCTTACAGAAAATAATTCCATTTCCAAATGTGACACAGTTCAGAAAGCTTTATTTATAGGAAAGTAAAACCTAAACCTGAAGCTATCTTTTCCTCCCTCAYAAGTTTCCATAAACATGATTTCTCCCAATAGAAAAAACACTAGAAGTAACTTGTCATAATATCATTCATCAAAAAAGGTCTGATAATCCCAGACATTTGAAGCCACGTTTGCAAGTAAAACAGACTAAATGGAAACAGAACACTCGAAGAATTAACCATTTTGCGTTTCTTTTCCTTCCTACTGTTTTCAGAAAAGGCCGTCACGTCCTGGSACTCCTGATGTGTTCTGATGCCTTCTCTAGTCTCAGAGCTGCAAGTCTAGAGACAAATGTTGTCCTGGGAAGACAACGCTGTCATCCCACCTCTACCCACAGAGCTCACAGAGCCAGGGAAGCTGTTTCCATTTGCTTTGAGAACATATATATATATATATATATGTATGTGTGTGTGATTATGTAATAGCTTAAAAGGCAGCAATGTTAGAAATCTCTTGAATATTCCCATAATACCAGAACTAAATGTATGTCTTCCTGAATTCCCAGAAATAATCCTTTCTGAGGCGCACGCTCCCGGTATGAAGTTGCATGTTCCTCCCCGCCGGTGAGCGCCCTCCCGCCCCCGATTCCCGTTTACCTTGTGAGTGGCTTTTAATGACAGGACAGGGGAATATACTGCGGTTTCACACATACACCGATTTTATGGTCACTTATTCCTAGGAGATAGAGAGACGTGGCAGAGAAGGATTGATTCCTTCTTTCTTTCTCCCAAGGTTCTTAGCTGCTGGATGCAGGAGGCAGCTTAGCCTGCTGTAATGTAATATTTAGCAGTATCTGAAAGGAGAAAGATGAAACGAATAATCCTGAGGGCKAGATGAATGGGAAATTGTTTTAGGAGAGTTCATTTCGCCCCCGTACCTGTGATTTGGGGTGGCTGAGCGCTTGGTTTCTTGCGTCATCACTGCAACTCGTCGAGTTACTCCTCTTTCATGTCTCGGGTGCAGATGCATTTGGGGAAGAAGCTGGTTTCTTGCACGGAGTGCAGCGTTGCAGGGAGAAGGGAAGGGCAGCGCTCCCCATCTCTGGGAGAGTTGTGGTGTGCCAGGAAAACCCTCCTTCCCAGGGATGGGAACGGCCACTGAGACCATCAGCACAAACAAAACTGAAGAGGACGAGTCCAGCTTGACTAGGCCTGTTTTAGGGAGCTTAAGCTAGGGGAAATTAATGTTATCTTAGTTCACTTCACTTTCCCTTTCCTAGTGCTAGTCAGATGCCTAGTGCAGACGTGAAATATGGGTAGTGTTTTTGTTCTGTCTTTTGCTATGCTTGCAAACGGCAACTTAAATATATAACCTCCTTCCTATCTAGCCATAAAGGCTGCTCATTTGCACAGCATCTCTGCAGACGGTTCCCCATGGGATGTTGTGGCAAGTCCTGCTTTCCGTGGTGGCTTTGGCACATTCCAGCCATGGCAGGAGTTACGTGGGAGCAAAGCAGAAACGGGGGAGACCCACTGGATAATAACGTGTGTTGACTCTCCTGCAGCCGTGCAGAGTGCCCTGRCTTGGACAGTCCTTCATGTATGTTTTAGTTTTCCAAATTCAGACAAAGAGGGTTTAATTTCTATAGCTCATTAGTAATAAAGCACTTGGGCCTACGCTGCTCTGTGCACAGTGGGCCTTAAGTACATGCTTAAAATTAGGTGTATGTTTAAGCACTTTATGCATGACAGCTTAATGGCTCAACTCTAGCCTTTCTACGTGCCCTGCTTTACACAGCCAAATTTGAAAATACGGGTCTAAATATATTTCAGAGTCATTTAAAGTCTCTTCTTCACATATCCACCATGACATTATTATTTTACAAGAATTTGCCTTTAAAAAAGGCAATAAAAAAATGTATTTTTGAAGTACACACAATCTAATTTGGCAATGCTTTTGATTGGCATTTCAGCTTTTCTTTTTTAACCAGGATATTAGTAGCTCCTTTACAAGCTTCAAAAATAAACAAGAAAAAGTAAATGCAAGCCTTTGTTTGGGAAATTTTCCCTTTTTTTTCCTTGGGGTATCCATCTGAATGTACTTGGCTGTCTGGGGTGAATCACGGCTGATCCTGGTGCAAAACTGCTCTCCAACAGATAGCCAAGCTGCTTGAACAAATGGTTCRTGTTAGCTAGAGAAAGACACTGAATCTAAACCATGTGCTTCTGGGGCTTGTGGTTTCAAATGGAACCACAAACACTCAGGCAAGCTGTCAGTCTCTATTCACAATTTCAACCAACCTTGCAGGAAAAAGGGGGGGAGGTCTTTGCCCACCAATCATGTTTTTTAACCCTTGTGTGATTATTGGGGTGGCTTTAGTGCTTTGCACTGGAGAGGCAGGCGATTGCTTAGAAATGAGGAGACTGATGGCCTGGGAAAGGAATAAAGACATACACTTGATGCAACAGGACTAAGGAAAAAAGAAAAGTTTTGAATCGTGCAAACTAGGGATGGAAAGGACCTCAAGAAATCATCCAATCCATCCTTCCAAAGGTGCAGGATCAAATAAACCCCGACCATCCCTGKCAGGTGTCTAACCAGCTCCATGAAAATTGTAGAGAAGCAGCTCAAAGAGGTTTTTTACAAAAGATACTATATAAAATGCAAGGTTTGGGCAATCTCAATAAGCTCTCGATAGCTGAGAGAGGGTCACCCGTGAGAGGGATTCAGGGATGTCCAGCACCAGAGGAACACGCAGCTCCTGCTAGTGCTCAGGATAACTAGAGCAGACCTGAGCCGGGATTACTGCTCTGGGGCCCAGCACTAATGCAGCCGGGTGGAAGCAGATGTCTGATTGTCCCCACTTACTGCTTGTTGGTTCAGGTCACAGAGCAGACAGTTTAGGGGTGCCGTAACCAGAAAAAGCGGTGTGCCATGGAACAGCACACGCATTCCCGGCCTTTGAGACAGCCCAAGCCCCTAGGAGAAGAAGATGCCTCTGTAAGTTGGAGGACTTTATCCAAGGCAGCTGCTTGCAGGTTCCTCCTGCTTTATTTTTTTTTTTCTAGCATGTAGGTGACTTACGTGCAAGGAAAGAACTGCTTGTTCAGGAACAGAAGCTGCTGGGGAAAGCACATGGGGACAAGGTGCCGTTATGTTCCAGGAATCAGGAATCACGCTGGGTAAAACCCTGAGAGTTCAGACACACCTGGTTGCAAGCCCAAAATGGAAATGTGCTAGGGTTGAATATTCTGTGAGGACATGTTCTATAAGAGCATTGTTTAAAAAAAAGTTGCCCTCCATAAGGCCTTTGTAAACCTATATCCCCCGCTCCAGAAATACCATAGGAATGTTTGTCTGTTAAAACTTTATATCATATTAGGGACTGCATAGAGGGCTAAAGAGGGGGGGAAAAACAGGCATGGATCAGAGTTTATAATTTTGAATCTCATTAGTAGCTTATATGGTAAAATGACTYGCATGGCGCTTCCCCTTTGGTCTGCGTTTCCCTATGTTCACACTGAGATATCATGGTTGAGGTCTTCTCAGGAAGACCATTAGGCTGGAATGAGCATGAATGAGTTCACACACAAAGTCTTCTCACGCCTTCCTTTACGGTGATGGTCTTTACAGCAGGAGRAAAATATCATTTCGAAATTCCCTTATTTCTTCTGCAAATAAGTCCTGGTCTTCGTTGCCAATTGCAACTGTGAAAACCCAATGTGCAGCCTACAGCACATGCCAAAAATTCTGCAGTCTCATCAGGTGAAAACGGATCTGTGCTAGGCGGTGAAAGCATGCTCTGCCAYTGGAAGGGGCTGCTAAGGAGCTCTAAAGAAACACCTCCAAATATAACCAAAGGTGCTTTTATAGGCTGTCTGTTGAGTCAGTTCTACCTGCGTCTGAGGACATTTTTTACATACAGAGAGAGTCATTTGGGCTCTGGTGCTTAATTACATTATTTGACTGTTCAAGTAGCCAGGATGCTCCTACAAAGCCTGCTCRGCTAAGTGAATACAAAAAGCTGAGCAAAATTCACAAAGACCAGAACATTAAATGATTTTGTATTTACTCGCATCAGACTTAGACTTAAATGGTCAGAGAAAACTAATCCTAAAGATGAAGAGTAYGTTCAAAGGAAAATTAACTTTCCAAGTGGAGCGAATATGGGAGAAAGTCTCTTCCACCACTTTGTTCAGCTCTGTCCATGAGTGCTGTGACATTCCCTCCAATAATCACCACGGAGAGCAACCCCCCGGAATGAATCACAGACGTAAGAGAAGTTCGGGGCATGCAGCCCCTGGGAATGCCATAGCAGAGCTGSAAAAGGCTCTGGCTGCCACTCAGGAAGATGCCATCAGCCCCCACGGCACACACTTGCATTTGCTAGCAGACAGARAATAAGGGCAATTTGATGTATTTGCTGGTTGCACCAGCAAAATAGAAAGCCAAGTTTTTAGTTGGTGATAAGTGGTTATAAATAATGCAAATACTATGATAGTTTCCCTTTTTTTTTTCTAGTTCTCTTTTAAGGAGAGGAAGAYTTCATGAGGAAAAAAGTTCAATGTGTCATCAGAAAGCACTAAAAGGAATYAGTTTTCTGTTTTCATTTTTTTTGAACTAAAAAATGAAAAAAACACACAGTTTTTCTGTGAATTTGTGGAAATTTCCATTTAGGATGAAAAAGACATTTTTTTAATTTGTGATGAAGTTCCAATGCAAATTTTATCCAGTTTCACCGCAGAGCACCACAGCTGATCTCAGCGGCTACGGATTTACCCTTGTGATGAATTGAAGAAATAATTTCGGTGTAAAGTGATAGTTTTAAGCATTAAAGAGGACAAGGTGAAGGTGTAAGACCAGCTCCTGTTTTGTAAGAAGCTCCAGCAATCAAGGCTATTTATGACAAGCARACTTATGTTTTCGGAGCAGATCAGTATGTCTTAAAGAAACCAATATTGGCTTTTCTTCCARTCTACTCACTTCTACTCCCCCTCTTCTCCGCACCTTGGTTGAAGAGGTTGCTTCTCTTCTCTTTTTCCACAAGGAGAAGAAGCACCTGAGGACCACCAAGAAAGGAGGAGATGAGGCCATGGAGGAGCGGGGCCACCCTATCACCTTCCCACCACTCGCCAGTTCTGAGGGGTGTCCGGGAGTCCAACCCATCCAGTTTAGCTCATGTTCCTTCCCTCCTTCATATTCCCACCACGTGTAATTTGGAGAACTTCCACGAATCCTGCCCATCTTTGTGCAACCAGCTGTAACTCTGGATTAAAACTACTGCAGACAAGACCTAGCTCAGCCTGACACTGCTATAAATGAGAGCTATAACTCTTCAAAAAATGTCCTCTTCCAACATGGCATGAAGGTTACATGATCCCCTGCTTAGTATGCACATGAACTAGGATGCCACAACCTTCCCTGGGGTTCTCTGAGGGCTAAAGTAAAACTTAATTATACCAATTGGTTAGACAGACTGTTAAAACTTTTGTTTCACGTACGCTTTTTATTCCCTCTTCTCCATCTTTTCCCATTTGCCAAAACCTCCTGAAGAGAAAATAGAGATTATTTTACTTTTTACCTTAAAGGGCTCCTTGTGTGCATTTGCCTTATTAAATAACTGCCAGAATATCTAATATTCCATGGACAGCACTGATGAAAATGAAGCATAACATTGGTCACRTGAGCAAGTTTCACGTTCAGCATTGTCCCTAACTTGGTCTACAGCCAATGAAAATTTCGTATCGTGCATCTGGTGGCTACAGATGAGTCTTTGCRTTTCAAAGGACCTTGGAAAACACGGGCTTTTCTCTTTTCATCATTGCCATTTTGAACATAATCATAACCATTCATTTATGCCTCAGTTTTCTGCCAGCCAAATTTGTCTTTCATCTGGCCCTGCGCAGGGCTGAGCGCAGTGTTCTTTTGCTCCTAGATGCTGTTATTTTTGCCAATCTTGCAAAGAGGAGCTAGCACACGTTGGGCACAGCGGAGCTAAATTCAGCAGCAGATATTGTTACTAACCACAACAGCCTCCAAACCCCTACCAGATCAGCGACAGCAAGGAGAAATGCAGTTGCTACTATCTACTCCTAGACTATTAAGTCTAAGAAGGAAATGAGCAACTGCAGTGTCTTCAAAGCAGCCAGCTGAATATCCAGAATGCCTCGGCGCATCTGGCTGAAATGCACTGTGCAAATTGATGCATCATTAAGTTTTCCTTTAATGATTTAAAGGGGAAAAGACCTTTTGCTGGATTTCCAGAGGAGGTCGGTTTTCCCTTTGCTGGCACATCTGCAAGGCCGTTAATAGCGGATGGAAGGAAACGGTGCTCCCTTTCTGCGCGCACTTTTCGGTAGTTAGACCGCTAATGTGGGGACTGTCATATTTTTATGTTTTACCTATAAGAAACCCAACGCCAAGCRCTGATATGTTACCTAGTGATGGCAGCTCTATTCCTTTCCGGTGGGTTTGCCAGTTATTAACTAGGAGGTTCCATTCCCTAAGACCTCAGGCCGGGGTTTCTGCTCTATGGTGAAACGTCGCCTACCTGAGGCTCCAGGATCCTGTTCGGCGTTTGAGTCCAGAAACAGCAAACTCAATCTCGCTGCGGCGAGCCGGGGGAGAACCGGCACGCCAGCGCCGCGCCGGGGATCCAAACCACGAGCTGCTGGAAGCCAGGCCGGCTCCCGGGGAAGCCAGAAATTTCCACCCTGTTTTTTTGAAAGGATTTCACTTGTCTGAGCATATGGACAGGCAGGGATATGCAGCTCCAGTGCTAACAGCCTTGCTGTAAATCATCGAGTTAAACTTCATGCCACATGTGGATCATGGGTTTTAAACAGTTTTTCCCCTAGTTCTTCACTGTCTGAGGGACGTCATGGGCTGTGCAGAGCCCAGCCAAGTGCCATGTTGTTGTATTTTGGTCAGTCCAGGCAGCTGGGTCTTTCAGGCTTTAAGGAACCATTCCTGGGAAACGGGCTTGTAATTCTGTTGAGAGATAGGGATATCAAAAAGCCGGTGGAAACTCAAAAAAAAGGATAGTTTTATACTAGCTAAGAAGTYGTCAGTCCTCTAGAATCCAGAGTGATTCCTTGCACTGTAATTTGTCTTTGCCTCTTTCAGTTCCTCTTACATAAACCACATATCCCTTGCTGGAGGAACATCTCTCCATTGCCTCCTTTTCACTTTAATTCCTACCTGTTGCCCACCCCTCTGCAGAACTCGTCATCCTCCCAGCCACTCAGGAGATGGGAAACTTCAAAGGGGTTTCGAACTTTGAAGAGCAGTGGCAAGATGAATTACTCATTCAGATGCAAATGACCTATTAAAAGATAATTGGACACACCACTGGGAATAATCCATCTATATCCATTTGTCAACACTGCATGTTAGTGCTTATTTCAGCACCCTAAATGGGACTAGAGAATCAATGTATCAGAGCAACAGTGGATGACAAATAATATAAACAGGCTTGAGGATCTGATCCAGACCTTTCAGAGAACTGTTGAAGTCTAAATTAATCCAGAATGTATTTTGAGATGCTTAGCTGAAATTCGGCTATCATGTAAAAGCTCTCAATTATGTAGAACAGTAGAAATTAGTAGCTGTATTTATTTTATGATTCACATAACGAGTGTTCATGTAAAGTTTTTTCCTTTAAAAATAATTGAAAGAACGTTTATATCACAATGGAAACAGAGTTAAATAGGATATCTTGGATTTAAGCAAGTGAGCAGAGGTGGGCAACTGTGTTTTAATAAATCTTGATCTTGCATGAAAAGTATGTGTTAAAGAAGAACKGCTTAGAGAACCAAACTGTTTTAGAACGACTGGAAATGTGAATGTGACACATTTAACTGCRCTCTGAGTAACTTCTTATGGAAAAAAAAAAAATGAGGGCTTGTTTAATTTTAAAATAATGCATTTAGTTTTCTTTGATTGCCTGAAAGAAATTGGGCCATTGGACTGTGACAGAAGCCTGTTGCCCAAGTGAAGACACAAAAGGGGACTTTAAGAACGCACGAGGAGGTTATTTCTAGATTTTGGCTTCCAGGTGGCAAATATGGAAGAATCTTGTGTGTTTTAGGAGGCTGACAAAAGCAAAATAAGAGTGATACCCAGAAGGAGCAAATACGCTCAAGAAATCCTCCTCGAGTACCTGTTATCTGAAGGGCCAGGCATGGAGTTCCCCCATGCATCTTGTTAGATAATGCAATTCCCGGTGACTTTGCTAAGGACAGCATGAAACTGAAAAGCAGCCTTAGGACAGAGAAATACCTCATCTCGGCTGCACACGGACAGTCTTTTTTTATTGTCCAACCTTGATTTTTAATCTCAATAACAGTCCCTTTTCCTACAGGAGTCCACCAAAACCAGGCAGCAAAACCACAACACAAGGGTCTATTACCACCCCACTTAGAATGAATTAGTTCTCTCTTTGTATGACCTTCTGTCTCTTGACCAATGGGCATATTTTGATATAAATATTTTGGACTGACATCTGCTTTATACATACATATATATATGGTTGTATGTTTGTATATGTGTGTGCATGTGTTTATATGTGCATACATGTTTATACTTCCACGCAGTGCCAGCAATCCCCCAACTTGGTTAAGCTCACGAGTGCAATCATGTTGTTTGAAAAGCTAAATCCTGGATATAGATAATCTCCAGACTCTGCACCTCAGTTCTCTCCAAGATGAATATGAAGATGATAAAAACAGTAAATAACAGAAGAGGCCTGCAGTGGTGGAGATGAGCTTTCCATGTGGTGTGCTGGGGAGCTCAGAATTTAGCACACCGCTCCTGCTGTGGGTATTATGTCCTCTCACATGGTGACAGGAGAATTCACCCCTTTCATCTGTATGAAAAAGGAAGATCCAAAACAAGAATGACTCTAGGTTGATTTTAGGAGTCAAAAATGAACCTGACCGTGCGTATGGAAAAGTGACATTTATATACTCTGCGCAGAGATTTTTTTTTCCACTATGGAACTATTTAAGTTTACTTTTTTTTTTTTAACTGCAGCCATGGGAAGCATTTTAGGACGTTTTGTACACCTGCTAGCTCCATTTCATTTGTTTAAACACATTTTATAACTGCAGTTTATATATTTTTCCAAGAAAATAAAAATGCTAAAAATATAATGTGGTGTTTGGGCGAATGTAGGTGGGGGACTGCAGGGAACAAGAGGGCCTCATCTTGGCACACGTTCCACTTTATGCCAACTGCAGCACATTCATCATTAACATGCTGGACGGGGATTACCTCGGTGCACTCGCTCTCGCTCACACACACGTTTCTCCTTTGCACCAAAGAGCAAAAGCGTCTGCGRGACACAATAGGCCTATTGGGCATGGGTGCTGCTTTCCTGCTAATTACAGGGTTAGCTTCGCCAAGGTGTTACTGCTATTAGCCTTGAAGCAATTTTCTGCTCCATTGGTATGATATGCCTCAGCCCTCTCGGTGCCGTCATTGTGTTGGAGCGTAGCCAGCGAGAAGGGATTTCTATACATTAAATATCGCAGTATTCCACCCCGTGGAAAAGCCTTTACAGGGAGATGCAATGCGGAGCTCAGAGATCATCTTAAGATTGCCTTATAACGAAGGGCCTGTTGTGTTCTTTAGATGTTTTCATTTGCGCTGGCCTTAGTGCCACTCTGCTCAGCAGCTTCATTGTTCAGCTGCAGCGCGGGACTGTAACTATTGTTGTGGCTCATGACAGGCAAAGAGGGATTTTATCCCTGGACCTTCCCCCAGCTTGAGAAACATGAGCTTGGAAGGGTATTTTTCAGACGTGTTGGCAACTGCGGGCAGTTAATGTGATATGCCTTTTGTTTGATTATAGAGATACCAAAGAGCAAAGCAGCTCTGGGCCCTGTGTGCAGTCCCGTGTTGTCCCGAGGAGCACATTGCCTCCCACCAACCTCGTTTCAGCAGTGCCCTGCTTGTGACACTGGCTCCAGAATCATCATCTGTGCTTTATAAAGGCCAGAACAGTGAGCACACTCACTGAAGTGCCATATTTAAGGTCTTGCAATCAACTATTTTAAGYCTTGGAAGACAGACCTCCTCTCTAAGAATGCTGGCTGCTAGTCCCAGCAGCACCCATGCTAGCCTGGCCATAAATAATGAACCTGGTTCTGCTGTAACCTCTAGCAGAGGCAACTGGTGGAGCTACATGGAGCTTCATGGACCGTCGTGGACCTCATCTATCTCCGAGTATGGAAAAGCTTCCTGACCACTGCATGTGTGACCTCAACGGTTGCGTCACCTCACCACAGAACATGTTCCCTGGCACATGGGGATCTTTTTCCTTCTCAGGGAGTTGGTGTTCTTTGACTCAAGCTCCTGACTGACCTAGCCAGCATGAATCAGAGCTGCCAAACGACATATTAGCATAATGCAGGGAGAGGGAGTCTCCATGCCCGGGAGCTTGGAGCTCAGCTTGGCGTGAAGTGTCCCCTCCCTTCGGCCCCCTGGTCCCCTGCACAAGACGCTCATGACCTTTGATTCTCTGTTCAGGTTTCACCCTCCAGAATCCATGTGGTCTTCTCATATTGACCTGCCCCTTCCCTATGAATGATCAGAGAGGTCTGTTGCCTCCTAACGAAGTCACATCTCAATCCTCTCCTCCCRCTGCTGTTAAATGAGAGATAATGAACAAAATAAAAAGGAACCCAAAGCAAATAAGAGCATGTTTTGCCTTCTATATTTGAAGAGGAAAAAGAATAGCCTCAAGACAAGAAGACTCCCTTACGGCCAAGACGACTGACAAATTCTTGTGGCTTTCTCCAAAAGTCAAACCARAATGCACCCGCCAGCCAAGCTGAGTTCTGGCAACCCTGCATTGCCTGGAAATGAGAGCAATCGTATCCTAATAGCTATTTGGATAATTGTCCATATGAGTGATCTGCCAACCAATGTTGGAAACAAGTCTTTATTACAAATATAGCATGAAGTCTAATCTGGAATACATTAAAATGTTATTTCTGTAACTGCCTTTTCCCGAACTTTAAATAATGGCTAAACCATTTATCAGCTTTTGAAGAGAAAGGTTGTGTATACTGTACTTTAGAGCAGATGTGAAAAAAGTCTTAAAATATTCTCCATCTATACTCTGTAATTTTTGGTCCCCCTTACATTGCTAAAAATTATTGCAAAACCATTTTAGATTTCCTGAAATGGGCATGATAGAATAACAAAAATGTCACTTTAGGCACCTGCTATGGACTTCTAGCAATATCATTAGAAGGTACAAGTGGCCAAAGTGGCCTGACCCACTCCAGATTTGTGTAACTTGTACAAATAATGTACAACACTTGGTCAGATATGTCTGAACAATTCATGAGCATGAAAGGTGACTGCTCACTAAGGACAGGTCAGAAGCAATTCTGTGTGTCTCTCTATACATTCAACAGAAAAAATATTCTTGGTCATATTATYGTTCTCATTATTTTACCAGCAGATACAGAGTCTATAACGTGGGCCAGGTGAAGGTGTTAGTCAATGACTGCAGTCCAAATTCTGCTGTCAGTTATGTCACTGGGTTTGCATACRCAGAATCAAGCTGTGTCCCTGGTGGAGTTTAGGTGAAGATCACAATCTATATCATCCACAGCATCAGTTTTCCAGCTGTGAGCCACAAACTCCTGGGCAGTCCATGGACCACTTGCATATTCCATACAAAATAAGTAAATCAAGCTTCATCCCATGCTTGCATTCATTAGAAGACCTGCATTTTTCTCTAGCAACTTTTTGAGGACTTCAGACTGGAAAATCAGTGCTCTGTAGCTTGTGTTTCATTTTGCATTCTCTTCATTCAAAGCATGGAATGGACCCTATGGAAATGGAAAACCACTTTGTATCCTCAAAGAAAGAGACCTCAGGTAGATACTGCTCAGATATCTCTGAGCAAAATGTAATGAGTTGCCTTGTGATTAATGCCCCAAGTCTCAGTGACTCCTTTTGGCTCTCAAAATATGKTTTTTTCTATACAAATTTGAATTACTCCTCCGGCATCAAAGCCACTTATACCATAACTGCTCATTCTAAACTTTTTTTAATTGGTGTGTTCTCCTGTACCTTGAGAAGAGTATTCTGTGTTTGATGGATGTGCTGGGACTGCCATATTTCAGTCTCTCCATTTCTCTGCCTTTTTTTTCTTCTTGTTATATCTATTAAAGTGATTTACGGCTTTTTCATTGTTCTGCCTGGAGTTTGGCCAACTGTTGAGATCAAAATCCAAAAAACTCTCCTCAACAAAACATTAGGGTGACCAGAATGAAACAAGACCTGTGGAAAAGATTTGAATTGTGGGAAAGGAAATAACCCCATCTCCATAGAAACACATTCACGTTTTCCAGTTGCTCTTGAATAAATGAAGTTTGTGTTCTCTAATTCCTAGACTTCGATTTCAAGCACACCTAGGCTTAGAGTACCTGGGAATACTGTTAAAAGCATCAAGGTTTCTCTGAGCAGCATTACAGTTACACAGCAATTCTTTTTTCTTCTTCTTTTTTCATTTTTTTCAGGAAATCMCCACCAGAGTTTTCAGAAAACGGCTGCAAAACGCACACGATCCACAAGGTGCTTGTAAGAATTAGCTCTAGTGGCTAAGTTTCWGCTCCAGAGTTGCAAGGCCTCCTAATGCCTTAAGAATTGCTGTAGTAGTGAATAACCCYTAACAAGCCCCACGTGCGCGGTGTTATTAAAATGGAATACTTAAAGCTTTGGGCTTGAATGTACATAACATGAGCATCCAGCCAAGTATTTGGGTCCTTCCCTGAGCAGCAACGGGCTGCTACCCACACGAGGCCATGCCGAGATTCCACTGAGATTCCTGGGCCATTGAATGGGGAGGAAGCCGAGAGCCTCCAAGGTCATTTTCACTTAATATCTAACTCGCATCTACTTGTCTGTCCTTCCCACGTGTGTGCAGCACCACGGTTCCCCACCTCCAGGTTTTTCTCTCTCATTTAAGGGCAGAGGTGGCTTTATTTTACTGCAAAATTTGGGACTTCCTTTCCTTCTGGATCTATTAGTCATTCCCAAAGACAGGAGAAAAAAAAAAAAAGGACTCGATCTTGCGATTTTGGGGAGATTATAGTTCCATTTTGCCATGGAATTCTTTTTTTCTGAGCTTAAGTGTTTTTAGACTTGTTCTCTTATCAACTTGGAAGATGGGAAGTAAAGGAATGTTCCCAAGGAGGCTGTGAGCTCCCTACATTACGGCAGGGATCCCACAGCTGAGRTTGCAGGGAATACTCCTTAATGCAAAGCCTCTATATTCAGTGGATGCAGTAGGATGCCATGGTTAAAACCCAACTGTGGGTCACATACTGGCCCCTGCACAGGACTTTTCAGCACTCTGGTCGGCTCGTATATGACAGAGACGGTGCAAGAGAGAGCATAAGGAACATTATTTTACAGGGGCAGTTTCAGAGATGCCTTAGCACATGCCCTCCCTGCAGGTTAGTGGGTTGCTCAGCACTAAATCAACCCAATTATTCAGTAGCCAACATACAGAGACACTTGACACTAGACTTGCAACCCTGAAATCTTGGCTTACGTCCTGCTGATGTTTTCCATGGCCGYGGAGTCGTCGCACACAGTTCTTCTGCATCGCTCCACGTGACCCTCCGATTCCTGCAGGGCTTTCCTGGCAGCTCCTGCAAACGCTTTAAAATGGCCTGCAYGAGAGGAGCGGTCCCTGGCTGCACCAGGGAACAGGTACAAGGTGTTTGGTCTTCTTTCAGTGTTGCACTAGACTCGCAAAGACCCAATAGCTGCGTGGATCAATAACCCCTGTGTTTTCAGTCCGTGCTTATTAAAGGTGGTGCATGGAAAAAAAATAAGAAACTTTCTCTATTTATATCTGGAACTTAATGAAGTGAAATTATCACAGCCGACAGGCGCTGGTGTTGTAATTCAGAGACATAGCTTGGCTTAGAGGGATCTGCAGGCTGTTTTTATTCCAAATAATAAAAAAAAAAAAGTGAAACTTAATCCCCTAATCATTTCCAATTTACATATTCACAGGTCTTATTTCCAGCCTGCTGGAAGAAAAAAAAGATAGTGTTGGAGTCACGAAGCGATTATTTGATTAAGTAATTATTAATCCCAGAGTGCTCTGATTAATTCCGAGCAAGTTAAACAAACGYATTGGAGCTGGGCTGGTCACCTTCACGCCATTGTAACACGCAGGGGAGAACTGCAGCAGATATATTTTTACCTGCTCTACACTGAGGAGTTTTGTTCACCGAAGGTTTCCCTTTCACTTCCCAAGGGGTTAATACTCTGCTAAATGAAGTGTTACAAATTTGAATTTTATCTGTGCCTAACTGCAATACCAAATGCTGATCTTTATTTTCAGGCTGGAAACTCCATCCGGGATCTGTGCGCAATTCATTTATTACATGTTTAAATGAAGAAAAAAAAAAAAAAAAGAAAAAAAAGGAAGAAAAAGAGCTCTAAATGTCTGATTTTTTTAAAAACAAATTTTTGCCTTCTTCCATGATTCTATCATGTAGATAATGTGCTGTTGAGAGTGCCTCAAAGTGGGCTACGTACACGGATTTCAAGAGAGTTGAGATACAYACTTCAAAATACTGGTTTTCTTGTAAACACTGGGAGGAAATATGCGGGGAAGTATTGCTGTGTCACAAGCCCTCYGTTTTGCTACTTGTGTTGGAGTTTGCTGTTTGTAGTCTAACTTGCTCAAGCTGCTCGTAGTCTCTTGCTTTGACCATTTCCTCAGACAAACACAGACCMAACCAAAGCTCAAACTGACTCTGCTGGTTACTTTAACTTAAACTGCTCTCCAAAACTGGCCTTTCCCAATTTCACTTCCCTTAGTAGYTACCCAGAAGGAAAGGTGATGTATAATAGAAAGATGATGTATAATAACCTGTGAGGAATAAATCTGAGGTTTACTATATCAAAGGAGAAAGTTAGAAGCAGAGTGGGGTCCCCCCTTAGCAAAAGCAGCTTGGGAACTTGTTGCTGTGGCTGAGGGCAATTTATATCACACCGATATATCACAGTACAAAGCAGAGCTAGCCAAATGTCTTGGGCAYTCTGAAAACGCTGATAAAAGCACTAAGTTACAGGCCAGGGATAAAAGMAAGCAACTAGACTCCATCATGATGCTTGTGTGTCAGATGAAGAGATTATCAAAATCAGTTTGTTTTTCACTGTCCTTTCTTTTTCCTGCTTAGCTGTATCCCCTCATCTGACCTRGGGTCCAGACCTGCCTGGTTAACCACAACACAACAAGTGTTGAATATTTCAAACCACGAGTTTTTGAGAGTTCTGCCTCTGTCAGCTGTGTTGTACCGCAGCATCTTCTAGGCAGCGTTAACTAAGGCAACTAATATCTGTTTCTTGAGTGAAAAACAATTAATTCTAGTTTATTGAGCAGAGCACAGCCTGATGCACCTTAGGAATGGCAATGGCACCAACATCTTTTTTTTYCACTGGAAACTGGTTATTTGTTTTCTGATGGGAAAACATTTCCTTGGAAAGTTTTTGAGCAGCGCTCTCCGTGCCTGCTGCCTCCCGCTTGAGACCTCAGGAGAACACAGGGCTCCACCATGGGAAAGCCCAGGGGGATTGCAGAGGATGAGAACGGGGCAGCCTGGAGCCCTGACCGTGCCGAGCTCCAGCATCYGGCTGCAGCGCGGCACGTCGGAGGAGGGCGGCAAGGAGGTGACCAACAGCCCCACTTCTCTTTCAAAACTTTCCAAGTTTAAAGGAAACTACTAGTCAATGCGGAAATCTCCAAAAAGGAAAATAAGCACTTAAAATGTGGTCATTTTTTTGTGTGTTCTTAGATCATGAAACCTCTCGGCTGCTTTGACTTGCTGTCACACTCATGCAGCGCTGTCAAATCCAGTCGAGAAATCTCAGCAGCATCTCGGCTGATATTTCATCCTGAGCCCAAGGAAAGGGAAAACAGCGGAGGGTTCAAACGCTTCTGAAGGCAGAGGCAGAACTGAGCCCTCCTGCCGCGAASCGAGCGTGGCAGCGCTCCAGGGCCGCGGTGTCACCCGGCCTCGCGTGGGCCCAGCCTAGCTGAGACCCAGCACTTTCTGTAGACCCTCAAACGAAAAGCCTCTTCAGGGCTTGCAAGCATGTGCTCCAGACTATGGTCTGGCAATATTTCCCTTGGCTTATACAGCATGAATCTCCCTAATTAGCAATGGTGGCCAAATAACAGAGTCACTTCTTGTAAATATGAGARGAGCACCGTGCACCAGCTATGTTGTTGTCCACTGGGTCAGATAATAAACCGCTCRGAAACATCTGGAAGTGCCCTGAGTTCTTACAGGAACTGTAGAGTTTTAATAAGCCTTGAACGATGTGGCTCGAGCAGCCACTCCTCATTTACGTGAAAGAGCTGAAAACTGAAACATGGGTATATGCTAMGACCAAGTCTCATACGAGAACGTTATGGCACGAGAAGCATGTGCAAAGGAGGGCCTCGAAGAGACCGAGATGGCTAAGTCCGTGTGTGAGAGAAGCAACAGAAAGGCATGTAAAAGGGAGGAAAAAATTAGCAGCCTAGCTTTGAGAGATGTGAGAAATGGAGAGAGGAGAGCCATTCTTCTTTACTCCACTGTCTACTTCTGCAGATTTTCATTTTAGAGCAATTTCTAAAAGTTGATTTCATAGTTTGTTGGGCAACTYCATTCGTGACCAGGCCTCTTTGGCTTTGTCAACCTTTCCATCTGAGCAAGGGTCAGAACCTGTATTTGAGGCAGCACTTCTCTCCATGTCCAAATTCAGTGGACAGAAATGCTCTCCGCAATTCATGTAGTTGGAAATGGTCAGGGAAGCATGGAGAAGAAAACTTTAGCTGCCTTCTGCTTTTGAAAACCCAGACACAGGACATGAAGAGCTGTCCGTGGCCTCGTGGACCATATCAGATCCCTGCAGGTACAATGTGAACCGTGTCAGCTTGACTGTAGGTGCTYTACAGGCATCACCCCCGGCCATGCAGACAAGAGCAGTGTCCTGCCTCGGCTGGCGGGTTGAGAAATCAGATGAGAGAAGTTCTAAATCTGTGTGGTGCTTGATTGTGGCCAGGCTGGGAGGCTGCTTTCRGCACTAATGTGCATGCTGCTTTAACCTTTGGAGTTTAAAATCGGCTCGTTCCTAATGGCACAAAAAGGAACAACTAACAATCTGAGAGGGCGGAACAGAAAATCTGCCGTCTGAGTCAGACTATTGGACCATCAAGGCCAGTATCCTGTCTCTGAAATGCTGTCAGTATCTGACACTTCAGGCTTAGTTGGGATAATAAAGCATTTTCCTCAACCTTATGCAACATCTCAACCTGGCAAAGGGAAGATTTAAACACTGATTGCTTTCCACTCCCCTCTGTCCCGTGAATTTGAATCTGACTCTTTTCCAAAATGAACAACTCTGATGAGTTGGAATTGGTTTCTGGGCAGGATGGGAAAAGCTCCCTTCTTGTTACTCATTCCTGGATAGATCTGCTAAATCTTTGCCTCCTAAAAGGGGGCCTTGAATTACGATACATAAAACTGCATCCGCAAAATTCTGGGTGCCCAAGGATACCTTTTAATGGAAGGTGGAAATGCACGTCATCAGACTTCATGTCTAGTCACTTTATTTTTCCCCCATCATGTCTACTTCCTTTATTTTTTTATTTGTTTAAGCTCTCCATTAGTTTATTAGCTTGACAGCAGCCCAGTTAATTAGACCGTCTTCTCTGCCCCGGCATAAGCGGCGTATTAGGCTCCCCGAATGCACACAAAATTTAGTGCTGCTGCTGGGGCACTTCTCAAAACAAATAAAAGATTTGCAAACCAGCCACCAAGCATCCAATGTAATTAAACTGCATTTGTTACTTTTTCGGCACTCGCACACAATCGAGGCCTTGTAAGAAGCAAGCAGTCCCCAATCAGGCTGTTTTTCTTTTGGAGGGAAGAGTGCCAGAAGTCTTACCACCCYAGGTAACCTAAGATCTCAATGAGCAGCAAATGGACAGTTGCAGCCAGAGTGAATGGACTGTGGGGAGATCTATATGAATGYGAATATCTATAGCACGAGCTATAGATATATGCAAACATGCACATACAGGGGAGTATAGTTCTTTAGGGGGGAAAAAAAAAGGAAAAAGAAAAAAAAACAGTGGAAAGCCTCCTAGAAATTACTGTGCCATGCACAGGTATGTAAATGACTCTGGAGTCTTGCTGTCCACCACCTCCATCAATTACAAGGTTATTCAAGATAAAACAAACACCATTTCAATTAACTGCATATACAGCCGTGGTTAGAGGCACAGGCAGGGAAGAGGAAGTGGGAAGAATTTTTGGAAAATGGAACTTTTTTTCCTTCTTTTYCTCTAGATATGCGCAAATAGAGGTTGCCTTGAGGTGCTGCATGCACGGCCATGAATGGTTTTAAACGCCATCCTAAAGCTGTCATATTCTAAGCTAAAAGGAAAATGAGAGGGAAAAAAGAAAGAGTCAGGGGCAGAACTTTGAAACATCTGTTGAGTTTGTACTGGCTCAAATGAATTCTTTGCAAGGGCCAAAAGGAGAAGAGATCTGGACAGATGCTGGAGTATCACTGGTATCTATTGGAAGTAGGTACTAACTGGCACGTTCCTCTGTAGTTCTGCAGGGCAGCTCTGTGCAAGCATCGATTTCTAGAAGTATGGGAAGGTTCACAAGATCAGGGCACTGTTGGATGACAGAATCTGAAAACAACCTGCAAATTCAGTAGTGATTTGAGAAAACGATTGGTGCAGTGGCCAAGGCGCAGGGACTGGAGTCTTCATTTTCCATTAGTGCCTCATGCTTCTCGAACAAACCATTTTACCTCTTTTCTTGTGCTCTGACACATCTGTGCCACAGGCAGCAATCCCAATCTTTATCTGGCTGATGCATTTACAATATGATCTTTTCAGTCCATCAACAATGTCCCATTCAGCAGAGGCTTCATTCTCACTTGGGTATGTGTCTGCCACTGGACTATAAATCAGGTTCTCTGATTATAATACATCATGTTCCAAAGGCAATACTACATGACCAAAGGCATCTGGTCCCCAAGGACGTGGCTGTTTGAAAACAGGGTAGATAATATCTGACAAATCGCTAATTAAATGAAATTTCATTCTCTAGCTGTCTGTGAAAGGGCCATTATATTTTCATTGTTATTTGTCAATTTAAATTATGGGCTAAGAAGTTCTGGACAAAAGTTCTATCTCGTGGATTCTTCACCAGCAATCAGGGTGATATTCAACACAAGATTTATACGATTTTTTTGCTTCCTTGGCTGGTCTAGTAAAACAGTTATGATCGAGTGGCTTCTTGGAAAAAAACTCCTTAATGAAATGATGCTTTCTAGATGAAATCCACCCAGGCCAGGAGATAGGACCAAAATTTATAGCTGCAGCACCATAAATCATCATCCAGACTCTTCAAGTCATGATCACATGATCATAAGCCATAAATTTACTGCATGTTAGAAAGTTTTCATCTGTGACTTCAGACACAGTGACTGACTGTGAGCCTGCTCCCAGCCCACTGCAATAACAGGGTAAAAGCACTTTACCTAAAGTGCCTTCACTGTAGCTTTGCTCACCCCCAGTTGGAGGGTATCGGAAACCTCTTACACCTTCAGGCTGCCTTTCACGTCACTTCATATATTTTCACTTTATTCTTGTGATAGGCCAGAAACACCCAAATTTGCACTTATTTTCATCCCATCTAATGAGCGGTACCTTCTTCAGATGTGCAMCTTCCACAACCTAGGCCATGTTCACCTACTGTTGATTACAAGATGTGAATAAAATCTTGAATTCTGGGAGGAACCAAGCCCAGAGCTGATACTAAGGCTCTCTCCAAGAGCATCCAAACCTCGCGCCCTGCAAATTTCAAGAGTTAGGTGCAGAGTGGACAAACTTAGATAGACAAAGTCAAAATCCTCGCCTTGAATCCTTGATTTCAAGGATTCAAACTCARGAAGTCAAATCAGTTTTCCCTTTGAAAAGACTTTCTTCTCATTTCCAGTTGACACAGTGCAAAGAGCCACCCTAAACACTGAGCCAGAGATCCCTGCTGCCGCAGAGACCCAACTTTGGGGGTTTTGTGCATTTCCTAGGACTATTAACAGACAAATATAATAAGAACTGAACTGGGGTTAAAGAATTTGGTAACTCATGTATTTTCACTAAAAACACTCACTGTGTCAGGGGACCTGCAAGGAGGAGACTTTAGTATCATATAAAAAGGAATAATTTTCATAGTGATACTTGGTAGTGCCTGCATCCCCCCATGAATGAAGCTGCTGGTGCCTTCTCTCCTGCTCTCTCCTCTCAGCCCAATGGCAAGACAAGTTATTTTCATTTGAAAACRTGGCAGCAACTGTGAGATGTACCTGCTCGTACATCTGAACGTCTTGAAGTGGGAGATGGTCAGCACTTCATATCCCTTTTGTCTTCTATTGTGTCACTCACGTGCTGTAATTGTTTGCTGATATCCAGTAACAAACACAAGATGCTTAGTGCAAAAGGCCTTAAAGATAATCATGGGTTGAATGAAGAAGGTCAGAAAAGATCAAAGCAATCACTAATCTCTTTGTCTTCTGCAAAAGTAGGGAGTCTGTTATAGGAAAATGTTAATATGATCTTCAGGAATGAATATTTCCCACACCTAAGAGGAAGACCAAAAAGCTCTTGCAAAACTCAGCYCTGAAGGAAGCTCCTCAAACTAAAACAGAGAAAAACAGATTCCTGACCTCAAATCTGGCTGTTATTGTGCATGTGAGCAAGGTTAAGMAGGAGGGCACCTCGAACCTTTGCACGCTGGGGAGATCCATTAGACTTGCTGCTCAGATTCTGCAAATAAACTTCGTTCTCTTAAGCATACCTCTGCTAGAGGAAGACTGCCTTGCAGAAGCACAGAGTGGGAATGAATGGGATGGGAAAGAAGCTCCTGAGATTAGGAATCAGAAACATTGTGTTTGGCTGCAGATTTTAAGGGATGTGCCCTGGAACAACAGAACTGCCAAAACACCTCCTGAGAAGGAGAAACATGTTGATATGATCACTGTGTTTCTGACATTTATTGCTAAAGGAACCGATGTCCAACTGGGTGAAATGTAGGCCTGTAGGTTCAATTTTTTGGAGGATTTAGCCATTAACTCTTCAGAAGCAGCYAAGCTTGCCTGGATCTAAGTGTGGATGGATAATGCTGTGCCCAATAGTGCCTGCAGAACTACATGGAAACCTGGATATAGTTTAGATTATGTTATGCTCTGTGCTAGACAGAAATTTCTGGAGTGCAGCCTCTGAACTTGCAAATGGAAAGATAAACCAACACAGCAGAAGCTGTGCCTGTAATGTGCTGTTCCACAGAGGCTCCCTCATCTTATTTACTTGCAACAAGGACAAACTCAAAAGGCCATTCTGGCTTCAGGCATCTCCACATTTGCTGCTTAAGTCCCTCTGAATATCATTGAATTACGTAGGTCAAATCAGCCTCCAAGCAGGCCAGGGGCAAACTGTGAATTCTTCATCTCAGTTGGATAGCAAATCTCTCAGGGATGCTTTGCGGAAAAGTATCGAGACCTGATGAAAAATATTTCTCTTTATTTGCATTTTTACCTACTGCTTGAGTTTCTCATTAAAAGCAACCACCGGTTCTATTTTACCTAGTCATTCACCCTGAATTGCTTATAGAKTTCACCCTTATATTGCTGTATAGTTCTGCTTATTTCCAGAAGTGCAGGGCAGCAGTGGGTGAGGTTGGAGATCCTCCACAACTTGCTGTGGAGTCAAAGTTCTCTGCAACCAGAAAGGGGCTGAAAGCTGACGGAGGCCYCCCCAGCGTAGCCTGGAGGTGGAACAGCTCATAAAACAAGATCCCTGCCGGAGAACAAGCCCAGCGTCCCWGCGGTGCACGGGGGAGCGGAGGGCAGATCCCCTCCGCTCCAGATGAGATGTGCAAATTAGGACGATCACAGGGAGACCCTGGGGCCTTAACGGCCACCCCAGGGAGTCAGCTAAATCCTGGGGCAATAAAACAGAGCGCTCTTAGTTCACTCTCCCTGCGGCGCCTGGTATAAAGTCAGCAAAAAGCGCCCTGGAATAAGGATTACAGAACGTAAGTCTTCCTTTGGAGATGACGGCAGGGCCCTCATTTGCAAGTGATAAATGTCAGGGCTCTCGCGCTGCAGCCTTTGCAAGGCGTCGGGCGGGCTCGGCCGGCGCGTGCAATGAGGCTACGCAGCCCGCCGGGCCCCGCGGGGACGCGGCGCGGACGCAGGACGGCAATCCGCTTGTACTGAGCGTGTCTTGGGGCAGCTRKCCTTTTTTTTTTCACYTTTTTTTTTWWWWAAAAAAAAAACACAAATGAGGTGCCCCAAGGGAAAGTCAGCAGTTAGAAGCAGCCCCACCTGAGTGTGTCTTGGGAGGAAGCCTACTGCCTCATATTTTTTAAAAGGGGGAAAAAAAAAAATTATAATAATAGAGCCGAGCCAAAAATATCAAGCAGTTCATAGCTGCTAAGCAGCCAGGGAAAGCTGAGTCGCACCCGTCCAGTGTTGTTCTTCCCAACACGCTGACCACCCTCCCTTCGCAAYGTCTTACTTATTAAAGCAGAAGTTGCCCCACTGGAATAAAATTATAGCCATATACATATGCATATAGAGGGCACATTCCGCCCCCCCAAGATATGGTATGGCCAGGTACATATGAATATATGTATAGATGCACATGTGGTTACATTTGAGTGTGACTCTACGGCGCGTTCAGCCCCCTAGACGTTTTGGTGTGCGGGAACCCCCGCGCTTGTCGGTTTACCCRGGTAACGATTTGAACGCGGCGGGAGGCACGAAGCGACACGCGGCCCTCGAGCAGCCGAGGCGCCCGCCCAGGCCGCCATCACACAGCCAGGCCCCAGGCCCGCTCTCCCGTCGCCGCGGCAACGCGATGCCCGCCTCCCATTGGTGGCTGCTCCAGAAAGTCCCGCCCACGGGGCTTTTAAACGCTCGCGCGCGGGAACAGGGAGCTCTCTGGCCGCCACGTGGGGCAGCGGCGGCGGCTGCGGCTGCGCGGGGCCGGAACGAGGACGCGCCCGCCCGGGGCCACCGACCAGGCGCCGTGGGGACCCCGCGCCSCCCTGGGGCTCCCTGGTGGCGGGGACAGCCTGGCCGGCCCTTAAGTGCCCCGCCAGGCTCCCTCGAGAGCCGCCTTGGCAGCAGCAGCTTTGGGGTATATTTCCTGCTTTATTTATTTATTTTTCCCTCTCTTGTTCATTTCCATTTTCGAGAGCCCCGTGTTTACCCGCGGGAGAGTCTAGACGGCTAATAAGATGGTAGAAGCTCAGTGGGTTTTTACAAGAATGCAAACAAAAAGCCCGGCAGAAATAAGCGTGTGTTTGAGCAGGGATGAGGAGCAGGGTCTCCAGCACTGAATGTGCCCGTATTCCTGGGATATTGGATGTGCTGCAGCCCTTCCAAGCCCCCTACCCCAATGGAATCTTCCAATGTGCCCCTATTCCTGGAATGTCGGATGTGCTGCAGCCCTTCCAAGCCCCCTACCCCAGTGGAATCTTTCTGTTGTTCCAGCAGTGGGTCACAGCTATGAAATGGGTTYAAGGATAAGATTCCCAAAGGGGCTTTTTTCCCCAGCAGTTCATAAACCCAGGTGCTGAGCCACTACTGGAAACTGGTGGGAGAAAGCCCTGGAAATCCCTGTGCTTCTTGTAAATCCAGCACTCTCCATATCTGTGCYATTAAGGGCACAATGGACTCCTTAAGGTTGGACCCGTTGTTTGCACCAGGAGCAGTGGTATGAGCATGTGTGTATTCAGCATTCCTGGRCAGCAGTAGGTTTTACAGAAGAAAAATCTAAGCAATTAATGAGCAAGGTAGTGTGTGGGAAGATAAAGAAGCTTCCTCCTTGGTGCATCACAGCAGCCTCCTTGGGGCTTTTGTTTTAGGCTGATCTTTGTCTAGACTCCGCGTTTTGGAGGTGACTTCCAATCTCTGAGGAACGCAGAGCTGCCCTTGCTGTTCCCCCAAGGGGCTTCTGGTGTCGAGCGTCGCCGGGCGGCTCCCACTCGCGCTGCAGCACGGGCCCGTGCTGATCTGGAAAGCTCCCTTCTTGGCTCCAGCTTTGCACGTTTGCTCCATTACCGCTACCTGTTTCTGCTCCTGCTCGTTGCTGGCGCTCCTCGGGTGCCCGGGGCCCAGCGCCGTGCCGGGAGGGGCTGGCGGCCTCGCTGGGGCAAGTCACGTCTTCGCCTGCCGGCACGAAGACAGTGATGCAGCCGGGTCCCCTCTGCGGTCCTGGCGCCGCAGGGAAGCGGAGCTGTCGTGTTTTCATCTGAAACGTGTTCCCTGCCTGCAAGGATTTCTTCCCTTGAGTGTTAGCTGGTGACTTGTAATTCCTGTGTCTCTACATTGCTGCCCCTTTCTTTTGAAGCATCCTGGTACCTCTATGAAGAGTACCAACCCCGGCATCTTCTGATGCTCTGGTCTAGAGTCAGAAGAAATGGTGAAACTGTTCAGAGCTGGACTAATGCGGCAAAATTAATTACTGAGGAAACTTGAAATGTTTTGAGGTTCTCTGCTTTATGCAGGTCATACTGGGAGCTTATAGTGCTCTTTAAAAAAGAGAAAGAAATTTGGGATCGTTTTCTGAGATGCTTTCTGTTTGGGAAACTGTAATCGGTAATTTCAGTGGTAGGACATGAAAGAGAGGCCTGCAAGGGGTGGGTTTTCCTCATTTTCCTTGTCTTATCGTTCTTCACTGGAAACTGACCCATTGGTGCAGCRGTTGCTCTTCCAGCTCCTGGAATTGCTTGGCTCTTAAGCAGCTCCATCACTGCCCATGGGAAATGGGGGGCAACTGTTTCCAACCATGTGCTGTCCTGTGCCCACCAAGACTTCCACATCTTGCATAGGGCAACCCAACAAGCCGATGGCTCTTTTGCATGATGCATAATAAGTCTTATGCAGACCAGGAATAGGGGATACTTGGAATCAGACTGGGAAATTCTGAGAAAGCAAAGGAGGGAAATGCAGTAGACAGGTTTTCGGGCCGTTGCAGACATTAGCTCACTCTCCTCATTTCAGAGAAGCCGTTCAAGGCGGTTGAGTGCTCAGGAATGGGACGGTCGGACCTGCTCTTCGGCAGGAGCTTGGTGAAGTCCTCGGTGAGGTTCCTTTAGAAAGCTGCAGGATGCAGCCTGTTTCYATGTAGCTCATGCAAGAGGTGCGTCCGATGGGCGGATACGAAGCGTTGGTTTCATACGTGTCCTCTCAAGCACCCTCAGTGTGGTTTTGCTCGAGATGACCTGAGGCACATGGCACGTGCCCCTGTTGGGAGCTCCTCGGAGGCCAGTAGCAACCCCCTCCTGCTCCGCTTCAGTCAGACCTGGCCAGGCTTTGGGGTAGGGGCTTCTTCCCRCAAGGTTAGTTGCTGCTGTCCCTAAACTTCAGATTCCATTTTGTCTAATAGCGGATACAAGAAATATTAACAATAAATATTTTTCTAGCAATTTAAAAATCAAATCTTCACTGCAATTTTTCAAACAAAAAAAGTGAAAAACTACAGCTTCTGGCAATGAGCTCCTCTAAAACTTCTGGTGAGCAACTGTCAAAGCAAAAKTGGGAGTTGTTCATCAGATTACTGGGGCAAAGGAAAAACTGCCAGTTTTTGTTTGGGTGATTTGGGGGTCTTCTTAATACATAGATTATTGACCATATGCTGGTTCTATACAGCATTTCTGGAGGATAATTGGGGATCGAGAAGGAAGTCTGTACATCACAAAAACAGCTGAGCAATAGCACATCATGACATTCTGGATAAGATTATTTCTAATGTATTTCAGGAGCTAGAATTCAGGCCAAAAAAATAAAGCTGTTTTTATTTGGACTTGGGCTGCATATTTTTCACTATCAGATGTGAGCTGTTGCATCAAAATTGATCGAGAGTCCGATGATAAGCCGTAAGTGGCTGGGAGAGGAAATCCCCGTTTATATGACTCACCATTTTTGTGCAAATATTAACTTTGGCTGATACACATTTCTTCTGGTATCTCTTTTCCAGATCTGAGTGGAATTACACAATGTCTCAGAATAAGTTAGCTTGGCTATATTCAAGCTCAGCCTTTGGTTATTTGAACAGCTTCTATTTTTAACTATATGTTACCTACTTACTGCTTCTGAAAGGTAAAGATAATACATATTTATCATTCCTCTCCTGCTGCAGTGCAGTATGAAAGTTTGCATGGTTGATGATGCTTGATTTGATGATGGCAAGAAGCACAATGTGGAGGGCTTATTCTGCTGTGCAGAAGTACTAGAAAGTGGAAATCTCTGCTTCGAGAGGGCTGCCTGCACTCCCTGGCTTATTTTGTCCATAGTGTTTTTGATGTACCAGGAAAATTAGTGGACACTGGGTTTAAACTTTCATTTTGGCATGCGTTCCATCAAAGAGATCCTTGAGGTTGCTACCACCGAGCAGATCATTTTATCTGTTCAAACGAATGGTGCAGAGATGTAGAGCTTGACTCTAGAACCATGTAACTGTAAGGGTGAAATGCAGTATTGAGCTGCGTGGGAAGGAAGAGAGTTCTGAGCAGGGAGRCTTGGCTGTGTAGCATGGTTAATGCATTGGGCTTCCTGAAAGCAGTCTGGAGTTGCAAGGAGGTTTTTTTTTTAAATCCCAAGCTAACTTTTTTCAGCTTGCGGGTGTTAAAACGCTCATGCAAGACAAGAAATGAGGCCCTGCCTTCCCAGGATTTACCACCCCGTGCCACTGGCATTCCGCATGCCACCCCTGCAACTGCATCATTAGGCAGTTCCAGACAGAAAAGCAAAATTAACTTTTCCAGCTGAACCTCCAAGCAGTATTTTAGGGAGGCAGAATATAAATAGCCAAGTTTAGATTTGGCCGGTGTACCAGGGCTAACACCCATGCCTCTTGCAAAATGTGCCCTGGGACCTTCAATGACCACAAGTGGTCAGGAGCTCGGTTTTGGCGTCCTGCATCGACATAGTTTCTCCGTGAAGTCAACAGCCATCTCCCCTGTGGTCCTATCTGTGCTCTCCGGGGCAGCAGTAGCGCTGCCGCCTGACAGCTGCGATTCGGGAGGCTTTCAATAGCCAACATTTCTTTCCCCTCCTCTGTAATTCTATTACAGAATGGATAAAAACTGCCAGGCAGATAAGGAGCAACTGGCCCAAGCCAGGATGGAAAAGAACTGGGACAAGTTCCATGAGCAGAATTAACCGAGCGATGCAGAGCTGCCGGCTTCATCTGGTAGCTCTGTTTTGTTCTTCCTGTCCGCTTAGTGCTGTCAGTTTGGTTTTGTTTAATTTTGGATCCTTAGATTGTCCTGGTGTTTGAATTCTAGGCTGTTGCAACCTTCCTGGTTACAGAGTCCCTTTGGCGTTATCTTATCTGGGTTTCCTGATTTCCTCTATTAGGTGATGTCTGACACCTTGCTCAGAGGCGGCAGTCTGGGGACGCGGTGAGTCACCCGTGAGCTCTCCCCCGACGCGTTTCCAGCTCCCCTCGTCCCCACTTGCGGGGTGTGACTCTGTTTACAGTGTGAGYTGCAAAAAGAAAAAGCAGCAAAGTTATAAACCAACGAGTTACCAAAGCAAGGAGCTATTTTTTAAAAAAGCAAGCGAATCATCAGTAGGCAAAAAAAATGGAAAGGGAGGGATGGGCAGAAGTCGTGAGGACTCATCCACCTTCTCGCTGGCTTCCCGTGCAGCRTGTCCTCAGCGCTGAGGGACTCAAATTCCTCTCCTCTTTCTGGTGTTGAGGGTCACTASAAGCTGAAGGATCTGCCCCGAGCAACCGCTTGCTCCGAACTGCTGGGGAATGCCTCGTGTTGCTCAAGAGCAGCCCTCAGGATGCCTCTCGCTGCTCCCATGCACGGCCTGGTTTGGTAACTACATTCCAGCGGGTATCCCTAATCCCCCTGAGCAGACAGGACAATCCGCCCAAGGCAGAAGCCTCTTTATTTGCATTGTAACTCCTGGCTAATGACTGGTGTTTACTACCTGCCAGTGAGTCACTTGCCAATGTAGTGCTTGGCTAGAAAAATGTTTCCAAGAACCTTATCGTCATTAATCATTAATTTATGCATTGCTGTTCTGCCGTTAGACAGGATTACCTGCTGTTTGACTTGACAATAAGGCAGCGTGTGCACCTCAGCCTGGGCTAGAATAAAGAGCACGAGAGAGCCCTTGCAGCCCTGCGAGTCACCCTGCTCTTTCAGAAAGGGCCGAATTTGGCCACTTTCTCTGCCCAAGGAGTCTCAAGAGAARCGCTGCTGTGTTCATGCTGCTCTTGTAGCTCTTCTCCTGTCAGGGGGTTGATTTCCCACCTTAGTTTTATTGAAGGAACAATGAAGCTTAGCAGGACTTGAAGCCATGTGAGTAAAGTTTAGTTTACTGAAGCACTCCGTGTTACTGGGATGTGGTCGAGGTTCTCATTCATCCTCTGCCATCCTAGATGGATGCTGGGATTAGTGTGGGGGACTCACGGGGACGGAGGGAGGAGGAAGAAGCATAGAAGGAGCTCCAGGAAGGACAAAATTGGCCAGAAGACTCATCAGAGGCAGCTGAGTCCTTGCTGGTGGATTTATATGGACTTGAGAAAGCATTTAGTGTATGAATAGCACGGACTGAAACAATCCGAGGGTAATTGGTTAATTGCAGGAAGACAATTAGCAGGGGGAACTGGTGGATGGCTTGCTGTCTGCTCTGCTTTATGTGAGAGCCCCAGAGACTGATCCAGAGGCTCTCTTAACACTTACCACTTAGCTTTTAGACCAGAAGTTGCTATTATTGCATTAAAATGCGTTTGGCCGCAGCGTAATTTTCCCATACAGTTTCCTCCTCTTTTTTTCTTAACACTCAACCTCTCTTTTTTTATTTATTAATAATCTTGGCTTTTTAAAATATTTTCAATCTCGTACAAAGGGTGATTAAAAAAACCCCTCTTCTGGGGTGAGAAAACAAGAGGGTCTTTAGCTTCCCCCCTCCTCCCATAAATCTTGTTCCTACAAACCATGGACATGCTGGGCGGGTGTCTTGGCTCYGGAGTGACCTGGTGGCGCCTCCTCTTAGTCTTGGGTTTTAATTGGAGCCAGGAGGAGGATCTGGCACTTGCCAGGTGGATACGAGCTGTGCCCTGGCAGGCCGCCGGCGGCCCCATTACTGCTCTGTAGATTAACGTGAAGACAGCAGGAGGGGTGGAGGGAGCGCGGGAAGGGAGGAATAGCAAAACACTCTGTTCCGAGGCAGGTGAAGAAGTCCATGCCACGTATCGAGCGGAGGAGGGATTAGATTTTTATAATTGTGCTGTATTTGCTCTGATTTTTAGAATATGTTCTGTAGTTGTCCCTTTGTGCTGCCAAAGCCCCTGCCTGCCCAGACGTTGTTATCCCGAGGAAGCTCCGGGAAGGGCCCGGCTGCCGTGGGATGGTCCGAGCGCTTCCAGCTTGGCCGCTCCGGAGCCACGGGGCTGCCAAGAGGCTGGAGGGCCCGGGGCAGGATTTGCTGCTGCTCTTCCCAGGGTTGTGATGGAAGCACTGCAGCTTTTCCATCAAAACCCTGGGAAGAGCCTTGATACTGGATCTCCGGCTGTGTTTCCTTAGCCTCGGAAGGGGAGCATTCCGATAAGAGTATTTCCTTGGTTACAAGGGGCTTGGGAATTGAGTGATTTCAGATCCGTCATTAAAGAGCAGTAGCAAAGAGATGCTCTTAGCCTATTTTCTACTCTGTGGTCCAATCTAGTTTTGAATGAGCCAATTCTGAAGACTTTTAAATCTAGCAGGCCTTGATTAGGACCAACTATTCTCTTTTATTAGGAGCTGAATCCCTCTAGATTGTCAGGTTTACTTGGGCCTGACGGGAAGGCTCTGCTTGTTCACSTAATGGCAAAAGCAGGGTCGTGACGAGACCGTAGCTGCTTATTTAATGCTACTGGAGACGGCGAGTAGGGCTGCTGGGCAGTCTTCCATCAGAAGAGTTGTCTGATAGAAATTGCCTCTTTGCAAATTCAGAATTTGTCCTGGAAAAACTTCAGTTTTGCACCAAAAAAAAGAAGAATCTTTTTTTGCCAGTGAGGAAAATCAAAATGACAGTATCCTGGCTGCCTGCTGGGAAGCGTCCTGGGCTGTTTTGCTTTCTTCTGAAGGAAAAAAGAAAAAAGAAATTGAAGAAATCTTTAATATTTCAAGAAAAAGAAAGCTCCAAGTGTTTGGAGAGCACATTCTGTAAAGTAGTTTATATGGTGTTTGCTTTATAGTTCTCCTTTTGTCTTAATAGGCATAATTTCCATTATTATTAAATTTTGAAAACTCCTTTCTCCTTGGAAGGGAATTCCATTTCCAAGCTGCTCTTGTAGTGAGGAAATGAAACTAAAGGAGACAGACTGGGATTGGAGTTAGGTGATATGCTGGGCCTGGAAAAAATTATAGCCTTTTTATATGACAAAAATTGATCTTTTGGCTAAGACTGACCCCTTTTCCCATGAAACTGAATTGCTTTCCAATCGATTGCATGCTAAGACAACTGAAATATTAGAAAATCTATTTGCACATTCTTATACTTCCTGCTATTGAAGTGATCTCATATTAAAAAAAAAAAAAAAAAAAGGAAAATTCCCACGTTAATCAATTTCCCTTCTGTTTCTGGTCAGTTGTCAAATGTCTTGGTGCAGGGAGGTTTGAGAAATCCGGAGGTGTTTAATGGCTTGCTCGAACAATATCCAAGGCAGAGTCTGCCTCAGAACTTTGCAGCAGGGTCTGATTATGGATCTCAGCAAGCAGAAGGGGCCAAGAGATGCAGAACGCCAGTTAGCAGCACCTGCAGAGGTCCTGAAGCATGAGAGGTCTTAATGATGACGAAACCAAGGGTACGTTGACTTCAGCCCTTGAGCCAACGCGCACCCAACGTGGTGAGGAGAGCTCCTGCCTGGGGTTCTCGCATGATCGCGCAGGAGTCCAGGTCCTTCAGCTGCAATAAAGACAACCCAGTCAGGATCAAACGAGCAGACTTGGCTGCGCTATAGCAGTAGTGCTCTATTGAGTTACCGTCCTTGAGATTATGGAAATTTTAAGTCAATGGCATGATCTGAACCTCAGGAGAAGGTCGGTGGATAGTCATGGTTGGGAAGTGTTAAACCAGAATGCAGTTACATCTCCCAAAGAGACCTAGACGCCTGTAGCCCCTGGGAGCTGGGCTGTGTGCATTATCCTTGTTTTGGTCCCATTGTTATTTCAGTTGTGTGACCTTCTCTTAAAATACAGCAAATTTGACTTTGTTCAATATTTTCTATAATTCTATGATTTTTAGCTAATATCTTGTGAGAATTATACCACCAAATATCCTACCCAAATAAAGTTACCCAGCAATGATATCTATATTCTGATATTTGTGAAGCTTATTGGAGAAAAGCAATCTCTTACTGCTGCCTTGTCTTTGAGATTGTTTATGCTATGTAAACTCCTTGGAGACAAGGAGCAAAACCTCTGAGATCTTGTGGCCAGATCAATTTGTAGAGCTGTTTCCATGTTTTCTGATGCAATCGAGTGTAACAATGTTGTATCCCAGTAAACATGGAAATGGAGCAAGGAAAACATTTCTCAATCCACTTCCTAAAAATACTACTCTGGGTGGGGAGAGGCTCGAGTTTTATTCCAGGAGCTCTTTCAAGCCCGCATCAGTTTCCACAATGTCTCAGATTTTTCTTAGTCTTATATTTCATGTACTTATAGATTGGAAACAGTGCTGCATGAGCCAAATGCCCATGAGCATGACATGCAATAACCATTATGCATTCAAATGTACATATTCATGGGTGGAGAGATGCCAAGCATGGCTGGAAGCAAGTCTCATGTTTGGCGAAGTGGGCAGACCTTTTGCATCAAGGCTGATGCTGGGAGACGCTGTCTTGAGCTGCCAGTTCTGCTTTTGTTCTTGAATAGACTCGTGCATCCATCAGGAGGGGAGGGAAGCAGGGGGAGATGGTGGGTTTGGGTTGGTTTGATCTGCTGCAGTTGGTTTTGGCTTGATTCTTGGCTTGGTTTGCTTTTATTTATCTTCCCCTCCTTGCTTGTTGCTTACTGCTGGACTTGCAGACAGGACCTGAAGAAAGTCTAAGGTTTCACTGAGTTTCTTGAAAGGAAGGAGGGAGTAGGTTGGGTACCAAATGTATTGGAGCCAACTGAGGAGCAGGAGCTCAGTGGAGACTATAAAGGTCGTTCCTGTGCTGTGTCCTATGCCTGTTTCCATCCTGCCAGTAAGCACCATATTGAAAGAATTTCAGTATTAGGACCCTGCTCTTCAGAAAGTTACTCATACAGTGAGATATGGAGATGTGTGTGTGTATATATTCTTGCCTCTCTGTTGCAGTAATGGGACAGTATAGTGCACGTAGGCATTAGCTATTTGCACAGGGGCTGGAAAGTCTTTTGTGGCTGAAAAAAAGGGCTGCTGTGAGTGAGCATCAGCATGAGCTATAGGTGCATAGGGCAGATAAGCATGGAGCAAACACGTGTGTTCTTTTGATGCYTTCAGCTCTCCAAGGTCAGGTATAGGCATGAACATTTACTGTGCCTTCATCTTCCTCTTCTGATACCTAAAAATAAAGGACTGTATTAAAATGTTCCAAACAGACTGCTTGGAGTCACTGGAGCAGTGTGTGGCTTTCATGCTTGTGTTGAATTTGCTCTTTTGTGCATATACTGTTTGTCTTTGGGGACTATTTCGTTCCAGAACCCAACGCAGTGATGCATAGTGAAGAATTCTCCGCTCTAGCGGAGATGGGGACAGTTTGGTATCTGGAGGGGGTTCAGCCACAGCCCGCTGCCCTCACCTTCCTCAGGTTTCAAAACGCTAATGGCATCTTTCTCTTTCTGTTCTTTTCCAGTGGTTTTGTTCCCGTTGTTCCTGTTTCCTGGATGCTTTGAGGAGTTGTGTCTCCCCTTGGCCAAGAGCAGAGCCCCTGCCCCGCATCCTGTGCATCCTCAGCCACTGAGTCCCTGCAACCCTGGGTTGGAGGAAGGCGTTTTAGACGGGGACATCGCAGACCAGTGCAGCTAATCCAGCCTTGCCCACGGTAATTATGTGAAGTGACATTCAAACCAGAGCGCTTTCTTCTAGTCTTGGAGATTACTCCATTACAAAGCAAGTGTACCAGCTCCTTTCCTCCCCACGTGTCTGCAGCGCTGTCGAAACGTAGCCTGCAGCTTCTGAAAATGCACCTTGATCTTCTGACGGGGCAGTGGACGAGGTCCCAAGACTGGGAGAGGACTCGGCAGCTGCCAAGAGGATGGTGACGCTGACGTGTCAGAAAGAGCACTGCTGCTGGGGGTGAAGAAAGGTAGGAAAATGGGGCCCAGACGGCTTTTTTTGTGTGTGTTTTATTTTGTGTACATCTTTGCTCCTGAAATGCTGTGTGTGAAACGCGTTTGCTGGGTAGAGAGCAGGATGTGGCAGGATCGGCTGTTCTATTTTCAATATAGCGAGCTGCAAAGAGCCTGTCAAGCAAGGCRAAACGAGGTGTTGAAGCACAATGAGAGGTAAGGTAGATGTGTTCAGGGTCTGGCTGGCTTTGAGCCTGTCCTCAGCTCCCCATCTTCATTAASGGTTTTGAAATTTCTCGTTGCTTGTGGTAAGCCAGCTGCAAATTGGTTTTTCAGAGGTTTTGGGTGTTGGTTTTGGGCAGTGTCTCACATTTTGGCCTTCTTTTGTTAATGGAGAAATCCTAAGCGTGTGTAGTCTGGGTTGTAAGCCTATGAATACAGGGAAGTTAAATATTAAAAAATCCGTGTTTCATCAGAGCGGGCTTCATCTAGGGCATGAAGACATCCAGGTTGATAGGTRATTTCCAGCTGGTTCTCATCAGAGTGAAACTGAGGTATTCTGCCACCCTAAAAAGATGCATTGCAAGGGTCAAGTGTTCTCTGAATTCCCCTTTTCTGCTCCTTTAGAATGGCCCAGGCTTCCASAGTCATTTCTGCACGAACCACTTCTCTGCAAATCTGCATCCCAATAGGAGCAGCTCTATTACAGGTCTATTATTTGCATAATTGGGTGGTAACAAAAATAAAGCTAACAAATTGCTGATAATTGCCAAATGTCAACTATATTGGGATGGGTCAGAGGTGAAATAAGAGGTGAGGTCTCCAGGTGTGTTGAGGTCAAAAGCGACTTGTTTTTGAAGGGAAACTTGTTGGGATAATAATTATCAGAAGAAACTTGACCAACTAATGTTAGCGCCAGCCAAAACTAAGAGAGAAGGGAAGATTCTTAATGCAATTGGTTATTTCTTCATATGTTACTTTGGAAGGGCTAAGAATGAGTACTGAAGAGAAGTCTAACACTCTTGTGATATAGCAAATTGTACAAGATAACTGCATGTAATGGATTTACCAAGAAAAGTTATGAAATAGAACAGAGTTTGGTGAATCCTTTGAGTAACTGAGCAGATTCAAAGCTTTTTCCCCCAGAAAACTCCATATGGTGCTTTGGGAATAGCTGGGAAGAACAGAGATTTCAGTTGCCTGCAGGAAGGCTTGGGAACCTGAGGGTCAAAAAGAATGAACTTGTACTGGTGCTTTGGGGTGACCCAAACCTGTTGCCTGTAGCTCGCTGATCCCTACTGGAGCTGGAAAGTTCCTSGGGATTTTTAAGACACCAGAAAATTGTAGACAGCATGAGGAAATGCCCGTCTTTAAACGGCCTTGGTTTTAAATACTGTATTGATTCAAATGCTCTCAAGAACTTCCTTGCGGAAGTGAAAAGCAGCCACACAAATTGCCAGGGTGATTTAAATCAACTTCAGTTAAATAAAAGGTGAATGTGCTTCCTCAGTCAGGGGAGTTGGAGAAGGAGCTATCAATAACAGTCTGTCGGGTAACACYGAGGGCAACAAGAGGACTTTGCTGGGACATGAGGTTTTTCTTCTCTCAGGGATTCTCTTTCCCTTCAGTTGCTTTTATATCTTTAACCGTGCAGCAGCCAAGGCAGGAGAGGAACTGTCTGACAAAGGTTTCATTGACAAAAGGGTATGACTTTTGCTAGAAAGCACTTCCTTCTCCGCCGAAGGCTTTGAAGCATCATCTTTGTTCTTTCAGGCTTGTTATTTTTCCCCCACCCCGCTTCAAAAATGATAGACAAAATATTTGAGAGTCGTCTTTTAGTGCACGCAGAGTAACGGCAGCAGCGACAGCAACCTTTCATAAAACCTTTCATTTAAAAAAAGGTRCCACCCTATTAAAGTGATATATTTGCAATATCACTTTTGTTCCTGATTAAGAAAAAAATCCCTTAAATAATTAAAACGAGTTGAATTTCCAAGTTGTCTGTTTCCTTCACGGGCTCGGTGTGCCCCATCACTAGCTGTGGCCCTTGCGCCTCTTCAATGTCCCTTGGTTCTGCTCTCGACAAAACGGATTAATGGGAATAAAGTTCTTTGTAAAGTTGACTCAACATTGAGAAGTGCTGTTGTAGGCAACAGATTATTAATGCAGTCTTTTTTTAATATTGCTGAACAGCACCACGTAATTTTTTGCATCCCAACTGACCTACATCCTGTATCAAATGATACAGTGAAACCGAGATCCTGTTACTGAGCACAKGCAATGTTCTCAGTGCAGTTCACTGGGTAACCCAAATGCAAGCAGGGGTGTTAATCACCATGTGCGGGGCCCTGACGCTCCCTTGCTGAGTAAATGGAAATTTCACTACTGACTTCACTGGCAGGAGGGTCAGGTGTGTTCCAGATGCTGCAGGACCAGGGCTCGGGCTAAGGCCGTGGGCTTCCTGGTGGGGAGAGGGATGCGTGACGGTACTGCCAGCACTGAAGTTAACTGTTCCTAATAATTCCAGTTCAGTCAGACCACAGAGATCAGCAAACCACCAGAGACAACTTCCTGTGGTTTGACACTATAATCCTGTAGTGAAACATGACTGTTAACCACTCTTTTTTTTTTTCCTCCCCCCTTGATTAACTGTCTTAACTGAAAGTTTCTTTAGTGAAAGACCATGATCTCTGGTTTGTTATTATCCTCCAAAGAGGGCTCCTTGGCATGGGAGGAGGAGGAAATGCCTTGGCACGTGAGGCTGGGTGGTCACAGCGGCGCAATTCCGTTCGGTGTTCCCAGGCTTAACACCCAGATGGGAGGCTGCATGACGAGCGCAGCAGGGTCCGTCCAAAGCACGGCAAGAGTGCCCTAGGGGAGATGGGAACCTTTTATCCTAGGGCAAAGATCGCTCGTTCTTGTGCCTGTGCTTCTGCAGGGGTGCCCGGCTCTGTGTTTTGCTCTGTAATTGTAGAATTTAGCAATCCAGGAAAAACTTAAAGCTCAGATCAGTAGCAGAGAGCTGGACTTCTGTTCAACATACCCMAACCATTGGGTTTAAGAAAGAAATAACAAGAAAAACAAGAGACAAATGATGCCTGTATTGCAGATGCTCTAAGTGCTGCCTTGTGTATCAAAGGTGTATCGTGTCATTAGGAAGACCCCAGAGTGTGCAGGACTCCTGCTGCCCAAAGGACTCTGCRTTCAGCCTCTTCTGCATCAGCCCTTTCTGCTGCCTGCAGCCAGAGCAGGAGCGGGCTGGGTTCGGCTCAGGTTGGTGCYGGGGTCCTGGCAGCTGCCACAGATCAGCACTGGGATCTGTAAGTGGTTGAAGCTACGGGGGTTTATGTGAGCAAAGGATGACTCCTTGCTGCCCATCCCTCCTGCTGCTCTTCCCACTCGGATGGAATTGCAGTAGTAGCTCCTTAGAGAAAATAACTCCCAATAAACCAGCCTAAACACTAGTTTTTCAAATCCCCATTCTTAGCACAAGCAATGCTCAGCTGGAGGTCTAATAAAACCTTTGAACTTGTAATTCTCTCCCATTCTTTTAAAGCCTTTTTCCCCATTTTAAATATTGGTATAAAAAGGGGATTTGAGGAATCKGTATCGCCAAAGCAAACATTTGACACGCTGTTATGTTAGACTTATATAATATAAAGCTGAGGCACATGTACCCGAGCTGCTGCTGTTCTGTAAATCAGTGCTTATGTCTGCAATGAGGACAAAAGTGCTGGAAAAAGAAATTGTTTCTTTCTGAGTGCGTTTGYGCAGAGTGTTTTTAAATAGGAGGAGGAGGATTGCACTGTGTTGGTATGGCAACAAACTGCAAAAAGAAAATCTTCCTGTTTAAGGTTCTGAAGGATATTGACTAATTTCTATCTTTCATAATAAAAACAGTAACACTGACACACTTTKCCTTTGCTGCGCACCAGACATTTGTATTTGGATGTTGTCGTGGAAACTAGTAGRRGTGAGAAGTTATTTCGGGTKCTGTTTCTAAAAGGATACAGCGAGATACCASGTTTCAGGCCCGGATCTTCCAAGCRTGTGTTTAGTTTTACGGAGCAGAATACGTAGAGCTAAATCCCCACGTGTTTCTAGGAAYGAGCTTCTGGATCTTGGAAGCAGTGAGATGGAAGCGAAAATTCTCATAGTAATAAACAGGTAGTTTTGTATGCAGATGTATTAATGAAAGCTATTTTCTGACATGATCTCACTTTTTCTCTCTTTTATGCGACTGCTGATGCCTTTAAGAGGCAGGGGGGTATTTCCCAGCATTTGGCACCTAGGTCCCCTACCCAATTCTTGTTTCATGAGACGTGTTAGAAACTTCTTTTCCTGCTATGATAAATTTGCTTGTAATTAACGTAATGATTAGAAACCTTTGGCATAGGGAAGGGAGATGAATTTCGGGTAACACAAGCAGGGAAGCCGTGGTGTCTTAAGCAACGTGCTTAAGGTGCGAAGCAGCACGCGAGGCTGACGCGCTCTGCTTGTCACCTCTGCTTGCGAGTCCAACACTGCAGCTTTATGTTCCTGCTGGAAAGAAAAACAAACTGAAAACACAGGGAGAAACCACAGAGCCTTGCCTGGAGTGCAGGGGGTTGTGCAGTGGCAGGGCTGGGCCAGCTGTGGGGAATTAAATAATTTCCCATGCGCTGGTTATAAAAGGGGATGACCCCCAGTGCCTAGCTTGGTGCAGACTTGGCTTATGTGTAAGTTCTCCCTTGTCCCTATCATTGCTGTCCTCCCTGGAAACAGGGTTTCCAAATACTGAGGACAAAATATTTGCAAGAGGAGGATGGGAGGTATTTAATCTTTTAATTGAGTTTAAATGGGCTGCAGTTGTGGCCTGTGTTGGAGACAGGGTTTTCCTCAGTCTTTGCTAAGCTTAGAGAATTTGATTTTTAGCCCTTGAAGGCCTYGAACCTTCTTTATTCCTTTCTTCTTTCTTTTCGCTTGTAACTGGGGCCTGCCAATACAGCCCAGAGCATGGAACAGGAGAGCTAAACAAGCATGCAAYGGCCAAATAAAAACCATGAGTGCAGAAGGAAACCCTGCATCTTCTAATTGGGAAGGCTGCAAAATTGGAGGGTGGGGTTTGTGCTTAAGTACATTCCTTTTCATATTCTTAATGCTCTTTAGTTCATCGGGTCTGTGACACTGACATTRGATTAGGGTCTAATTCCCTTAACGCTTTCCAGGCTCCCTTGCCTCTAGTTTAACCTGTAGTAGAAGTCATAGTGTGGTCGTAGCAGGGGACGTGAARCCTGAGCAAGCCCTGAATGTTCTTGCAGGTAAAAATCTCCTTTACACAGTAAAAGGGAAGATGGAAGAGGTGTTCAGCACTCAGGCCCAAATCAGTGATTATCTGCTTGTAGGAGACCCAGTTTTATTTTCAAGAAGTCCAAAGTTTGCTCTGCTTCTGAATGAACGTCTGAGTGGTATTGGATTGGAGCGTGTGGAGCAGAGCGTGGGGAAGTGGTGGTCTTTCCACTTGCCCACRTGCAGGGGAGGTTTCTCCAGCAATAAAACTGGAAATAAAATGCTGCAATCCACCTCTGCCACAGGCTTCCTAGGTGCCTTGGAATCAAAATGCTCTCCCAATGGGAGTGTAGGAATTCCAGTCCATCCCAATGTGCCTGGACACGGCAGCTATGCTGGCAAAGGGCTGTACCAAGCAAAGAGTGGGAGCACCTACAGCCCTCCACCAATATCCACTTGTGTGCAGCAGTTCAACTGGACTCTCTGCCAGGGAGAGATCCAAATAGGCAAGAACAGAAAAGAAGGTCCTAGTCTGACTAACCAGGACCCTGTTGGAGGGGCCAAATGAAACCTGGGCTCACAAATATGTCACTGTGTCTCCTTTGCTTGTGGCATAAATCAAAAAAAGAATCTGTTAGCACAGGCCTCGGGTTTGTTTATTTTTTTGCCAGCTGCAACATGCTACCCTCTTAGGGGCTCATGTTAAAGCAGCTATGGTTTAGGTTGGAGTGACATGTCAAACCCTAAACGTATGCCTGGCCCCTCTCAATGAATTACAACCTTGTCAGGAACCTATTATATATATATGTGTGTGTCTGTATGCACACATCTATGTATTTTTTGCATTCAGGCAGGTTTTTTATCAAATACCTGCTCCCTAAGTTAGTTCTGGTGCCAGCCTGGCTCTCCCGCAGCGCGCTYGCTCCCGCTCTCTTCCGCAGCATTAGGATCCATGGGGTTTGTTCCGAGGCCTGGGCACGGTGAGGAAGCTCTGCTCGACCTCACCGCACGCTGTGTTTTGGGATATTTATTTGGGATATTTAGCRCTGGTGCCTTAATGATAAAAATACTCGGAGCGGAGGCCTGGGGTGGTGGGCGGGAGGAAGGAAGGGGAATCAGGACCAGYGTGCAGCCATCGGAGATGTTTACTCAACTGTTTTCCGAAACAAGTTTTTATTAATAGGGCTTAAAAAGCCACGAGGAAAGCTTMAAGTGAACTAAAAATGCCGCATATTCCTCTAGCATGGACTCTCCTTCTGTACTTCCTAGAATGAGTTGGGCGCTGGCTCTTCCCTTTTCATCCACCTCCTCCTCCTGAGGAATAGGTGCTGCGGTTGTTGTGGAGGAGACCAGAAAGCTCAGCAAGTGGAAAGAGCAGTTCTCTTAAGACCTGCTTAATCCATGGTATTGGCTTGGCCAAGGCCCAGCAATGGCTGTAGTCAGRTACATAAGTGACTCTGAAGAAGCACATACAGAATAATTAAATATTTAAGAGGCAGTGAAGCCATCACTGACATGAGCACCTTTTATGCTCTGCATAYAGCCAGGAGATGCTTCTGCTGTATCTGCACAGCACAACCTACTTAAAGGGCAACTTTGGGCAAACTGTTTTAATATAGAGCATCCCTGTGCATAAAAACTTGCTTGTGTAGTATATCCTTATGGGGCAAGGGAGGATCTGTACCTGGTGACCAGTGCGTCCAGCTGAGCGTTGGTGTAAAATGCTGTGTATGCTTCCCAGGGCACGCTGCCTTGTGTCTGTAGAGTGAATTCAGGGCACACTTGGGGGTAACAGGTAGGAAAGTTATTCCCGTAGGGGATTGCTGCAAACAGGGACCATTTCTGTTCTGAGAACATAATGAAAAACTCTTACTAATTCTATAGCGTGCACATCTGGGCACTGAGCTCGTGTGCAAGCAGAAAACCCTTCTTGCCTGTAGGATCAGTTCCATGGTAATCAAGTGTACTATGTGTCTGAGCATATCAGCACTGCATTAATGCAGTTTATGCTCAGGCTGCCCCAAACTCGAGCAATTATTTGTTATACAAGACCAGAGGATGAGGGAATGCTTTGGGAAAGAGACTGCATTTCCTTTTCTCTTGGAAGTGCCTGTATTGATGGACACAAGGGGGTAAGGAGTAGAAAAGGCCTTCAGAACAGGACTCTGCTCTTTATCCCTTCTAGATCAGGAAGGTACATCTGGATTTTCATTATTAGAAAGCTGCTAAGGAAATGTCTAGCTGTTCTTGCTATTTCAGAATAGCAATAATGAACTAAACTGAAGATAACAGGAAAGTAGAGCTGTGAAATGAGGAGAGAGGCCTAACAAAAGAGGGCATACGAAGATGCTAAGTACACAGCTAGAGGAGGGAATTAATTTTAAATGGGAGAGGCTGCACAACCGTGGAGGACCATTTCAGGCTCCATCTGCAAAGTCATCCCCAGTTCGAACTGAGGCTTCATTAAGGCAGCCAATTCTGGTGGGTCTGTGGCACTTCTGCAGGTCTTGTCTCCTTCCTGGTTCATCAAAAGCCTCCTTCACCCAAGAAACGTGTTCCCAAGATGTGAGGTCTCATGCAATGCCCTCAGGCAGCACATGCCCTTCGGCACGTGAATGTCCATGCTGSGCATGGGCAAAACGGGCCCTGCCGACTCCTCTGCTGTTCTGCACTCGCAGCTCCAAAGGAGGTGGAAATCATTTGCTCCAGGGGCTGGCTCAGGAAAAGTTAAGTGTGTGTAGTATAATTGCATTATAGCCCTTATTAAATAAGGTACCRGCAGGCATAAGGGGGGGACTGCTTTTATTTTGGGTTCAGATATGTAAATTTAGGTACCCGATGATGCCGATCGGGTGAAGCCCCTCAGGTTGCTGAGCCGTTTCCAAGCTGCAGTGTGGAATATTTTGTTGTTTTGTTCTGGTTYGAAGTGGGGGCTGCTGGAGCTCCGACGTGTGCCTGTGTGTGCAGGGATGTCTGCGCTCCTTCGCTCTCCTGCATCCCATGGACCGAATCTGGCACAGGCGCTTCTGGCTGGTTGAGGAAAAGTGTGTTTCTGAGGTGAAAATTTGCCTTTTAAATTTCCATTCCGCATATACAAAGATTATAATTCATATCCAGGCCTGAATACTAAATGACCCTGTTTCTCATTTCCACGAATATTTTGAAACTCYGAGTGAGGCAAGGGAAAATACTGGCTTAAATCCAATGCTCTTAGAACCTGAAGTAACGGCATTTATGTGAAGGATGGATTTGGCCTCCTCCATCTTTTATTTAGAGCTATACGGTGAACAGGATATAAATATTGCATGATGCCCCAGAGCTGCCCTAACAAATCTGCTCAAAAAGACATCTTTCCTTTTGGAACAAGGCAAATATTGTAAAATGAAGTCTCCATAATAAAGACCCAATCTCCTGGAAAAAATGTTAGGAACTGCTATCGATGCTGTGTATTATGAGGTACTTGTGAGGACTGAAACGGGGAGGATAAGCTCTCCAAGCCTGAAAATGAAGCTGCTCTTTGGCAGTAACAGCAGAACAGTCCACAGTGGCTGTTCATACTGATGTGCCCTTCAAAAAAGCRTTTAGTCAAATTTAGCCCTTCTGTTTCCATGCTGAAAGACCYGGGTATTATCCCAGGATTTCTCCAGAATAAGGGAATAAGAAAAAAGTAACATCACACTAAGATGAACACACTGGCAGATGTACTAGAAGGTCTTTCAAGCCTCTTGTAGTCGGAGAACAGGATTTACTTAGGCATCTACTGTGAATACAGCGTATTTCCATTGTTCCATGGGGTAGACTGTATTCTGGAAAAAGCTTGGATTTTTTTTTTTATCCTGAAATACTAGTCAGTGTATGTTACTCTGGGAATGCTGCATCTCCATGCCTGCTCGTGTGCTGCTGGAGATAGATGCTTGTTGAAATGCTGGACCATGTGAAACGTCCTCRCAAGAACCATCAGTGCTCTTCCATGCCCAGGTTATCAGCTAATGACATCCTAAAACTTGGCACATCTGGTGCTAGTTGTTGACTTGCCCATGAATSCCAAGGAGGCAATACAGTGAAATACTGACCAGGACACTTGTTTAACTTCTAGTTTCAAGTCTTTGCTCTTTGAGATTGAAATCTTGAGACAAAACACACCGATTTCAATTGTTTCTCAAGGGATGCAGAGTTAGAGTCCTGCAGAATGCATGTTGTGTATAATGCATGGTTGTTATTTCTCTGGTCGCGCTGCCAGTGCTGGAGCTGGCTGTTAGCGTGTCCTTCTCTTGACACGTCATTAATAAAGAGGTAATTTCATACCTGATTTCCACCGAGTGTCATGCTGAAAACCACCTGGGTTTCGGTTTTCATCGACATTTAGGGGGAAAAAAATGCAGACTGAAAAGCGGTGGCTGTATTTGAAGCAGGGCTGGTCTAATTGGATAATGGATCAATCAGGCKTGGACAAGCCTGTTGTGCTGGAAGGAGGAGAAAGTAGAACTGAGACTTCTGAGGTCCTATGTGCGTGGTTGCCCTGGTGGGGACTTTAGAGCATTGGCCTCCTTGCAGGAAACTTGCTAAATGAGAATCTTTCCCAAATCTCTCCTGTTGTAATAGTATTTGCACTGAGCCATTATTACATGTCTTGTCCCCTGGATATGTCAAGGAAATTATTCCAGTTTGGGATAGCTCTTTGTATATTTGAAGTCCTCTGCTGTGTCTTCCTTCCTTCCATCTTTTGTATGATGACTAGGGTCCACTTCTTTCCRTTTTCCCTTGTATCTTTTTGCAAGAAAAAAAGGAAAAAAATAATTTGGGCTCATTAATTCCAATTAATTTTGCAGCTGATCCCTTTCCAGAGGCCGTTACAGGAGTGTGTGCTTGCCAGCAGGTGTCACCAGAAGAGAACAATAAATGCAGGCGCCGAACACSGGCGCATCTTGCAGGAAACAGTTCTCTCTGTTTTACATTCTGTAGAAACTCATTTAATTCATAACAACTTATGCATTTTATTGAAAATAGATATTTCTTGAAAGCAGGAGACTCCCGACAGAATAAAAATACATCAGGTTTGGAAAAGGAGCTGGGTTAAARTCACCAGGGATTTTGCAGAGAGGCTCCTGGCTGGTGGTGGCAGAGACCTGGCTCAGGATGTGGGATCACAGAGACTTTGGGTCTAGGGATCCCTTCAACGTTGGCTTTTCCAGGGCACCGAGAGAATAGTCGGTGAGCCCCCATTCCCAATGTGAACCAGCCCATGGGAATCTCGTACCTTGAGGGTCAGGAGCCTGGAGCAAAAACTCCCCAGGACTCATCACTGGTTTCTGTTATGAGGGCAGGGCAGTATCGTACTTATCTGAGGAGCTTTTTGAGGCTGTTTCCAGTGGATTTGGTAATTTTAGGTGCACGTGTTAGGTGCGCACAGGTTTTGCATGCACATGTGTAAATTGGAACGTGCAATAGAAAGGGTTGRGAAAATGGTGGAGTTTTGTGTGTGTTTTTTCTTGATTCTTTTTCTTGATTTTTCTTCAGCAGCCACTGTGTAATTATTGGAAATGAAAACTCCTCCAAACTGAAGGATTCGTATTTAGGTCTTTATCTAAATACACTCCATTCTCTCTGCTCCCTCTGCACCCCCCTCCCCAAATAAAATAGCGTTGTTTGAAATTTCCAGGGAAGCTTAAGGCCTAAAGCATTGGGTGAGATGTAAATTTCTTAAAATATTTATCCATCCATAAGTGGCTACATATTTGACATTATTATAGGGTTTCTCAGTGTTCCATTTTATTAAAAAATATTTATTTGGTTTCTAAGATTACTGCTTCTCTGACCACAGAAAATTCAATTACTGAAAACTGCAGCTATCAAATTGGTTGAAAATAAATAGTCTTTTATCCAAACCTGGCATGGGCTGGTTTACTTTTAATACGTAGCCATAAAAAAAGAAGCTCTTTCCACAGAGAGCTGGTTGGTTGCAGAGCAAGAAGCCAAGGAATACTTTGCATCATCAGGTTTTATTTAAAATAAGGTAGGGAGAGGGGTAGAAAATAAGTCATTAGGAGACTAATTAGCTGTTGGTTTTGCTCTTTTGTTGTAACAAGTGAGAGCAGGTTTCTAAAGTCGTGTCTATTGTCAGGGTGAAGAGTTTTGCCAGGGTTGTGTTCTCCATCGTGCTAGTGGATGAGGAAGGCAGGTTGCAATSCCAAAGGGTAGCGTAAGGCGTGGGATGCCTCTTACCTGCAAGGATTAGAACAGGGATTGTGTTTGCAGATGCTCTGGGCGCTATCAACAAGGAGGGAGCAGCTYTGGAAGAGCAATCAGAGGTCCCCTAATGCAGCCCTTTGCCTGAGACAGGTTTGCCTCTTGCTATCCTAAACAATTCCTATTATGTATTTATTGTTTAGTGGCTTTAATAAAGTAGCTTCCTTCATATCTGTAGGGAGTGTTTTTCAAGGGTTTGCTTGAAGTAGATGACTGAATATAGATAAAGGCCATTAGGTCCTTGRTAGGCAGGAATTGTCATACGGTGGCTCCGTGGCTTGTTTCTTCAGCCACCACCTTCTCTCCCCTAGCAAGGTTTTGCAAAGGGGAGCCAGATGAGCCAGAACAACAGAGAAAGAAACAAATTTAAAATGAATGAATGTCTGTCACTTCCAGCTCTTCCCGAATGATCCCAGGCAAGACATTCCCTCCCTTATTTGTTAGCTGAGGACGTTGGTCTTTCAGCCTGTCCCCATCCTGTGAAGTCCCTCCGGCTCGGGCAAAAGACACGGTGTCTTTCAGCCCCGGTCCAGAAGGCATCGAAGGGCGGAATGTGAAACCCCCCTGCGGCACCGCGCGCCCCGGCACCCCCGCAGCTCCCGGGATCAGGGCTGCTGGCTGAGAGATGGCCCTGCCGCTCCGTGGGCAGCTCCGTGGGAGAGCCGCGGGATGGGAACGCGGCGGGATCAGAGCCCAGGCACCGGCAAGGGGAGACGGGGCGGTGGGCGCAGCCGTCTCCAAAACGCTGCCTTTGGAGGGCGGCTGCTTTTTGCCAGTGGAATGCCCGTTTCCTAGGGTCCTCAAGGGAGGTAATGGACCAGAGTTGTGTTTTCTGTTTTATTTCCTTTTGGGTTTTTTTTGTTGGTATTAAAGAAATCTCAACTTCTGTCAAATGGAAAAAGCAAGTTGAAAGGCTGCGGCATCTCCCAGAAAATCCTCAAGGGAACCCGGCCGGCTGCTGAGATGGGTTAAAATAGTCCAGTATCTGCCACTGAGCACAGCGAGGGAAGCGGAGCTGTTTCCAGGCACAGTTGCAGCTATTTCCGTGGAAAGTGGAAGCACTTTGTAGTTTTGTTCCCATTTACTGCGTTTTCATACCTGTRAAATTGCAAGGGAGGAGGATTACCTGTGGATCTCGATGGGAGCACACAGGTCAAGCCTGCAGCCCGGGCATGCTGTGCTCTTACCCCCTGTAGATGACACATTTAATTTCCCTCAACCTCAGTCTTTTCTAGCTGTAGAATAGAGATATTGCAGAGGCATATTCTGCAGTTTCGTAAAATTAAATAGTGCTTGGAAAGGGCTTTAAGGAGATTTTGTGAGGAAAGGCCTCACTTCGGGTTGAAGAATAGCTGGCTGCGTTTCCACCCGTGTGGTTTTGCAGGTCTGTACACACATGTCCCATCGCACACAAAAGCTGCTTATTTTTTGAAGACTGTTAGTGAGCATATTATGTGTCATCGAGTCATCCAGCGAGATCACATCAGCCAAAATGGCAGGAGAGAAAAGAGGCTTGAGAACCTTTAATGTCCTTTCTGATGTGATTTCCCAATTGCATCAGAAGGCAAAGTCTCCCTGAGCTTAAAGGCTGATTCTGTTGGAACGGGATACACAGCAGCAGCAGTTCTATAAGGCCCAGGGAGCCTTCCAGGAGACCCTCCCTCAGCYTCCCTGGGGATGAACCCACTCCCATTGCTTCCTGCCCCGGCTGCTCGCTGCAGCGCTGCTGAAATGCAGTTTATGGATGAAATATAGTTTATGTATCTGTAATGGATCCTGCACTCAGAGCCAATAGAGCAGTAGCTCAGCCATCAGCTGTCAGCCCATAAAAACCTGCGATTGCCTTTCTTCTCTTTTTCTGCCCCCTCTTCTCACTCTTCTTGAAGTGACGGCGGGAGGGAAGCTAATGGATCTGAAGTTACGAGAGCGGCTCCACAGCCGTCTTTAATAAATGGCAATGAAAGGGAGCTGCGAGTTCCCGTYGAACTGTTTGGCCGTGCGTGGCAGCATCCCCGTCCTCGCCTCGGGGCCCAGCCCTGGCCCACGCCGCGTTGCTCTCGCCCTCGACACGGGGTCTTCTGAAGAGCAGCAGAATGCCGGGCTGCAGCGAGGGAGCCCGCGGCTCGCAGCAGAAAACTCCCAGAAAGTGTGTTTGTTTAAAAGGCTTGTATATTTGTGTGTATTTCCAATGTCCGCTGCTAGAAAACGCTGCTTTGCTTGTTTTAAAAGCTCTGCCTTCAAAGAGCRGCTTCTCTGGAAGCTTTTTAAATGTGAGTTAGTGCTTATGTTGCCTTGGTAGCAGATATCCTCCGGGTTTCGGTATTCGTTGCAATGCATACAAACAACACATTGACTGCAGCCCTGTTTTACACTCTCACTAAATCAAGGTAAGGCTTTTAAAAGCCTAAATCATATTAAAATTTTTTCCTGTGGGTGCGAAGTGATTTTGACATGGGCGCACTCATGGCGAGCACCCCTCAGACTTGTGGTTTAGGAGAAAAGCGGGGGAAAATAGCTAAGGGTGGGGACAGGAGTTAGAAAGAGTTTAGAGGACCCTTTTGTAGTGGATGCTGATCTGTAATTTCTATCAGATGARACCTCGTTATCATGCAGCGCTTTATGGGTCATCTAGTTTGCTGATGCTCRTGGTGAATGCTGATGCTCTGGGTGAACAGAAGCTCCTCATGATTTTCTTTTTTAACCAATCAAATACTGTTAAAGTTATGAAAGGCCTTTGCTATCCTGAGCTATTGCTAAGACCTCTTCCTGMTGTCCCCTTGGCAGCCTCAGATGAGTTCCCTTCCCTACCCCATTCAAGCAACGGCGTCTTGCTGGGTCTGACAGTAGAGGTGATCGATGTAAAYAGACATTTTTGAGTGCTCTGATTAACTGTACTCTCTTCTGTCTTGCAAAATGAAGGATTTTCATCATTCCTATAAAATTGCATGTGCAGTATTGTATTTCTGCATTCTCAGTTTGGGCAAAGCACTGAGGTGTCTGGGGCTGACGCCTTGCCAAAAGCATCCAAGTTGTGGATCCAGTGTCTCACTTGAGCCTCAGCCCTTGAAGTGTCTTCCACTGAGGGAAATGCCAGTAGATCARTTTTCATTTTAAGGCACATCTGAAATTGTTTTAACTTAGCAATTGCTGTTAGAGAGATATAAAAGTCTGGATGCTTCGTGCAGCTTTTGGGTATGACCTTTGCCAAGGGTGGAGCAAGGCAGGAAGCGCCCTGTCTCTTGGTGATGGATTGGGCACCTTTCTGCATGGAACATGGCTCGCTTTCTGATCCGGGGACGTTTGCCACAAGGTGCAGACAGCTCCACGTTGGAGTAGTTGTGAGGAAGATCAAATGAGCAGGAYAGCAGGTATTTTACTGCTTCCAGGGGGTCATGGCACTGATGGACTCACCAGGACCACAGGTGGGTCTCCCTGGGACGTGTCCCAAGGAGTGTGCACGGTGTAGACAGCAGCGAGCATTAGGAAAACAAGTGCATCTGCAGGGAAGATGCATGTGAAGGGAAGAGAGATGGTGCCCAAGCCACAGTGTACAAACTTGATCGGGCTCCAGACCTCAAACATCCCTAATTTAAGGGTTATCCAGATACAGGTTTTTAGGTTTGCTCATTATAGAAATTAGAGACTTAACTACGGCGTTCAGATACTGGTTTGAATCCTGGTAAAGACCACAGCGTTCAGAGATGTGTGGGCCAAAGGTGTTAATTTAATCCATTTTTAGAAAGGCACGATTATTGCAGGGGTAACTATTTTAAATGTTTTAATTACTTGAGAACAAACTGTTTTATACAATTTCCATAACAGCTGAACTGCACTTTGGAAGCCACATGGTCTGGCAAAGGACGAGATTACTTTTTTTGTGAAAGCAGGAAAAGACAGACATACGGAACATGTTACGAAATGCTAAAATTATGGTCCTATGTCTATTCTGTCAGTCACTACTAATTCCCGTAGAATTTCCTTTAAAGATCTTTATTTTAGCTATCAGCTAGGAGGTTTTGTTGCTGCTTTAAAGTGCAAGCAGATTATTTTACTTTAATTCAAGTCATATTTTAGCTGGCCAAGTCTACAGTCATTTTATGGACAGGAAAACAGAAATTCTTCGTTTTTCTTTAATACTTATGTGTTTATATTTATCTGAATATRCAAGAGTCTTGTAGAGAATACGGCAGAAAGAGGCTTCCACTGTAATTTCACTTTAACGAGGCAGATGCAAAACTGTTTTATTTCCRATAGGCTTGAACAGGTATCAGCTGCTGTCTGAAAGACACTAATATGGCAGACAAGCAGGTCCTGACAAGTCCTTTTCAAAGAAGTTGGGAGGGAAAAAAAGGGAGAAAAAAAGAACTTTACATTGAATGAATTCTGGTATCAATACAWATATTCTTCCAAAAAATGTTTTATTTACTTTAAAAAATGAACCTCAAGGTGTCAATGTAAGATGGGCTATTGCTTTTCTTTTTGGAGAGAAACATTAAGAAAGGGGAAAATAGAATAAACGTAGGAACTAGAAAAACAAATATAAGAAACAGCAATAGCAAACTGCTGCCTTTTTTTTGTTTGTTTTACAATGAGAAGCATTATGCTTTTATCTCTCTGCCTCCAGAGCCTCTCACAATCTAATTTTCATGATTTTTGATGGAAATGTTCCAGCCTGGAGGTATGGGGGGAGTATGTGCATAGAGAAAAGGAGAGAAAAGGAATGATAAACTCCATAATAAATCTGTCATTAGGAAAGACCCCTGGAAATAACATAGTTTTTCACTTTCTCCAACTATCACCTCTCATCTTTTAMCAGTATAAATAGCTGGTTTTAAAAGCAGATTTCTTGACTGAAAATATGAAATTTGCTGGCATATGATGCCAGCTTTTGACATTAGAATGTAGGACCATTCAATTAGATTTACTGTCCTGAAGTCCGTATTCCCTTGAAGATTATAAACGTTCATTAAGTACCCCCTTTTTTCTTTATTTCCTGCCTTTTGCTCTCATCATACCATGACTTTCATAAGCACTCTTGGGTTTAGTACTTTAATAAAACAACTTTTTGAAGGTCTAAAGGCGCTTCAAATTCTTTAAAAAAAAAAAAAAAAAAACCTTCTAGCAATTTGCCCCAAGTTGGTAATTCAACCTTCCYTGTCCCCTTGTCTCCCACCATACGTCTTCATTAAGATGCATCTAAAAAGAAGGTAGTCTGTAATTCAAACAATTGCATCCAGGGTTTGATTTTCTTTTTCTCTCTTTTTTTTCCCCACCATTGTTATGACTAGACAGAGGATCATACTGAGTACATTAGCCAGGCAGCGACTCAGGACACCTACTGCTTGGAATGCCATTGCGCTCTGAAAGGAAAGGGATAAAACCGTCTATCCTCCAGCCCTGAACCCCACTATGTAGTAATATTTCTGCCACAAAAATACTTTGCTGTCAGCTCCAGCAAGGCTACACTGGATAGCTGCGGTAGTTTGTTGTCAAAATGAAAAATGGTTCAGTGCAAAAGGTCTCATTGCTGGGATGCTAACAATCAAGGAACACTAAGTCAAGCATTTGACAAGGAACTTTGGTCTTGCTGTTAAATACCACTTAATATTGTCCTGCCCGATAATCCCTGCTGTTTAACAACTGTGCAATCATGGCTCAGTGATGGCATTATGCCTTTTCTGAAGGAAAAAACTAGGCCATATGTCATGCATTTGCCTGCAAAAGAAAATACGTGTCTGTGAGCATCCAAGGAAAATAGAGATGTTTCAGAGATCAGACAATTGTGAACACATTATAGTCTTGATTCTGCTTTGGAGTTTGTGTCCGGAATAGAGATGTGTGTTGGAGCTCCAGCTAGGGTTAGTTCTGAGCAGCGGAATAGCTGCTAATCACAGCTGTGTTGAAAAGCTTGTCTGTGCTGCGGGCAGCCTGGGAGCAAATAAATGCATTTTATACCTCCCGCAGCCTTTCTTCAACGTAGTGGAACTGGAAACTTCTGCTGTTAGCACCTTCGTCTCCACAACTTCGGCCTTAAAAAAAGCCCCCCTTATGGTAKGGGTTATCCTTTCCAGTTAAGATTTGTTGGCTTCGGGCCATGACCTCTAACGTATTTAGCTGGTTCTCTTCAGATAAACCTCCCAATCTTGTGTGTCATTTTTCTTGTTGTCTTTCCCCACCTCAGGACGTGAGTCGCTCTGCTTTGCATAAGCCYCTTCTCWATTTTGATGTGATTTTTGCTGGTGYCTTTTTGCTGGTTTTGTTCTTTGTGCAGATGATGCCCTTTGCTTTTGTGCTTCTGGTCCRGTTTGGTTCTGAACAYGCAATTTGTTGGGAATTGGGGAATGARTGATCTGAAGGGATTCTTCACACGGGCGGTGGGAAGTTTGCAAACGCGTAGGCTGTTGACTGGAAGGTCCATTGGACACTCCTCCATTTGAGCTTGGTTTCAAATCTCGGGTGAAGCCAGGGATCAACCTGCTTTCCTCCCAAAGGAAACGCCCTGCGAGCAAAGTGAGATGTATAAGACTAAGTGTCATTATTGATGATTTATTCCCAGCAAGGATGGAGTCAACCAGCCRAACAGCTCACAAGGAACAATTTGCATTAAAAACAGGGAAAATAGTGGTTCGGGAGTGTCGGTGCTCTCAATTCCATCTAGCTGCTTCTCTGCTGCTCTTCCATCAGTGTGCAGTCAAGGCTACGCTGGGGAGCATTTTGCTTACATATAGACCCAGATAAACTAAATAACTACGTAAAGAAAAAGCAAAAATTCTGGAAGAGATGGCTGATGGCAAATATTTTTCTATGCTTGATGAGTCGGCAGGGTTCTGGCAGGTGCCCTTGGAAAAATACAGGAGAAATTTCTGTGCATTCAACACCCCCTTTGGGAGACTCTGTTTCCTCGGGCTGCCCTTTGGGTTACGTTCAGCACCTGAGGGGTTCAAAGGAAAACGCAACTGATGTTTGATGGTAGGGAAGGTCCAAAGGTTTGTGTAGAGGACGTTTTSATCTGGGAAAACCAGGAGAGGAACACGACTAGTAGTTGTTAGCAGCCTTGGGTAAAACATGCGCTAGGCTAAAAGCTAAACCAACAGAAAACGTAAATTCTGTGAAAGGGCAATARCAAACCTGGGAGAAAACCGGGCATAGCAAGGGTGAGGGTAGCTCATAGGAAGCTCAAAGCCACGTCGGCCTCGAAAGGTGAGGGAGCCAAAGGGGCCCTGCCTGTGGTGGAGCCGGCGGCCACCACCCCTGTGCAAGGGGCGTATGGAGGATTCACACTTCTTCTCCCCAGAACAGCATTCCAGGGCACTGGTGTAGGGAGACTCGTCTTGTAGGGAGACTCGATACCCTCCATTCCTGGTGGCGTTACTCCRGTGAGAGCACCCGGACCTGGCCGAGCGCCCCTTTTCTACGTGATGTTCCTGCATTAGGAGTTCGCAGATCCACCGGCTGCAGAGGCCAAGTGTGGATTTGTGTTTTGACTGCTATGAGGTGCGAGCAATACTCTTACCTTGGATCCGGGAGCTAGTAAAGAGGAGAGGCTGAGCTCTGCAAGTCTGCTAAGCRTCAGGCTGGAGAAGCAGCTATTTTTAAAATACCTAAAATTCTGGGCCAGATTAAGGGCTGATATAATCCCTTCTGGCTTTGTGAGGTCACACCCATCTATAAAAAATGGAGAGACCTCTGCGATGATGATGACGATTTTGAAAAATCACACCTTTCCACTTAAAGACATTTGCTTGGTGTCATCATTGTGGATMCCGTGCATCAAACAACCCTGTGTTAAAGGAAAGCATATGCAACACGCCATAAATGGAAAATTAAGTTTCTTGGGCTTCTTTTTTAAGTTAAACTTATAGCGAGGCAGTCTGTGTCCTCAGAGCAGACGAAAACAGGACTCGTATAAAAGGCAAGCAAGTTTCGAAACCTTCCTCTTTGTTATTTGTCATGCTAAGGAATCAGATCTCTCTGTTCTGGGAACAGAGTGAGCAGTGAATTACTGATGATTTTGCCGTAAAATAAGTAAATGATTGAATGAATTGAAAAGACTGAAGGAACTGACAGATTTTGTGGTTTCCTTGTAATCTGTCTTGAAAAGTATTTTRGTTCTGTAATAAGGTGAAAAAATACCATATGTACAGTGAAGAAAAAAGCTAATCTTTATCAAACAGCTATTTCTATGTATTGTGGATATGGGTTTTTGCAGGGCGGACGATYTGTTTGTTCTTGTCTTTTCCCAATGCAGACCGAGTGCCTTGGCTCCCCAGGAGCTCGGTTTTCTTTCAAGTATCCTTCACTTTATGAGCAAGGCACCGTTTTCCATGTTCGGTAGCCCCAGAGGAATTGGCTTAAATGGTCCTATAAATTTATTACTGAAACTCTGCAAGGAAGTGATAGTCTGCCAGACTGAACCAAACAGCAGATATTGTGTCAAATGTGTCATATTTTGTCAAATGGCAAGTACAAGGCTACTGGGATTGTGTTTCTGTTTGCTGTGGTTATAAGCGGCTCTCAATTGTTAGGAGGAATTACTCACCCTCTTTACATTCAAGACGAGGAATGGAAAGGAAAATTGCTTCAAGGTTTCCAGCCTAGAAGCTGGCTCCGTGTTGGGAGCATCAAGCTCAAGCGACGGAAATGGAGGAAATGTCTCCCCTGGGAAGGGTTTTGTCAAGGGAGGAGGCCTTTCCCCCCAGCCTTCCTGCCCGGGTGCCTCTCCTCCTTAGCCCTCCTTTGGCTGGGGCAATGTCAGCGCTTGAACCATGACCAACATTCCCGGTCATGCAGATGCGGCTGCCCCTGGATTCCCTTCCTGATTCCAGCAGAGCCGCAAGGCAGCAGCACAAGCAATGCCAGGGGGCATTCCTAGGCTTTTCTAGCTACCATTTCCCTATCCAGTCACTTTAAAAAGCCAAAATGCAAACAAAGCACCATAAGCAGCTGAATGCAAAGCTCCCCGATTACCTGGGTGCCYTCAGCACACCCTGAGCTGCTAATTGCTGGAGAGCCCTGTGTTTAAGCCTAGTACCGACAAGGCGCAGTGATGTCCTASGGAGGCAGAAATAGCTGTTCCCATTTATACCGTTCCTCCTCTTCAATGGGAGTTATATTAATGGAGCCAGCTTTGTGAATGGAGCGTGGTTACAAGCCAGTTAGGATGTCTTACTCTGGATTTAAGAAAAAATGAGRTTTCCAGGCTTGCTCTGGGCTTAAGCCCAAGGCTTCGCCTGTTGGGTTGTGGAGTCAAAGCYGCCTAGAAGCCGTTTTAGTCGTTTTCCTCTCTCGTGTGTCATTAACTATGGAAACTGATGCGACCCAAGGATGTCAGTCGTGGCCAGACCAGGTTTGTCCTCAATTCCTCTTCTTCAGCCTCTAATCTAATATACTTCAATGAAGCTCACTTTTGAGAAATGCTTTGCAAAATTCTTGTGGTATAAGACTGCAAAATAGTTAATAAATCAGAGATCTGGGCTCCGGCGCTAATGTCTCTCATCTCCAACTATTCTACCTTGTAATTTCTCTCCAAAGAAGCAGAAAAATGCTTTACCACTTTACACCCTCCAGAAAAAATCAGAATTGCTTTCTAGACCATTTCCAATCTTATTTGACTGGGAAATTCACTGTACTACTTTACCATCTGGCCAACTGAGTTYAGAAGGACCATTTACCTCTATTTTGTTTGCCAGCTTTCCAGTGAGAAGTATTTGGGTCTTTCTCGAAATGATAAGGAAACCCCAAAGCTAGTTAAGCTCAAATCCAGGCAGTTTKGGAGCTATGTAATTGGAAAGGAACAACTTTCCCCCATTTTTTTTTCAAGTTATCACACACTTTTTGCTCTAAATTCCAAAACCAGAATGGGTGATTTTGGGCCAGCTGGTCATGGCTAGAATGAACTAAAACATCGTAGGTTGGGCTGATTGCAGTTATGGGAGGTTGTGAGCAGCTGAGTCACCCAAATCACTCCTCACCTTGGGGTTTTCCTTTACTTCACCAACAAATACAAACCTTATTATCCTGAACTGCTTCCTGAACTGGCTCCCTTCCATTTTTTTTTCCATGCCAGAAAGATTTGTCAGACTGTGGAAAGGTTCTCCATGTTTTAACTTTCTGAATTGAAGCTAATGGGACCCACCTTGTCTGGTTTGGAGGTGAGTCAGCGGAGGAGGCCAGCACCTCCAGGGAGGCTCCGTGTGCGTCCTGTCCAATGGAGACTCCAACCCAAGGGGAGAGGGAACCAGYGTTTATGCCGCAGGTCTCGGGATTGCTTCATTGCTCTAGTGTTAGTGCTAATAACTAAGTATCGTTGCTAAATATCAATGTAGTTTTCAAGTGTGATTTGTCAAAGTGTTCRTTCAGAAAGATGGTATTTCAAGTCTTAATTGCATCCATGATTGGAAACATAGGAGCGGTAGGATCTTTAGTTTTGTYTCAACTGAAGATTTCCCTGGATTTTGTAAGGGTTATTCTGGAAGGAAAGGTAGTGTTTTGGCCTGAATCTCAATGACATTTAAGTTTTCATCTGGGAATATTATAAAAAWATCCAACCCCAGTGTGGCTCCTGCAGCTGGCAGGACAAATCCTTGAGTCTGACTGAAATGGAGGGGGTTCCTGAGAGCTGCGAGAGCTCCAATAAACCAAAAAAAAAGAAAAGAAAAAGAGGAGGCAGGAGAAGATAATAGTTTAATTAAGAGGAGCTGGCGCCCTTCCAGAGTACACAGTGCCGGTTGGAGGTATGCGAGGCGGGGAAGCGCGGGGTGGCATGGGAGCAACCTCCCTCGGGACGAGTCTTGCGGGAAGACGCCCGTCCTGCCCGGCGAGCAGCGCCCGGTCCCCGCTGCCCTGGCGAGGCTGGTCCCCGCCGCGGCGGGAGCTCCGCTGCATCCCCTGGATGCCACGCTGATGGCTCCGATTAACGTCCTCGCTGCTCCCCGGYGCAGCGCGCGCGGGTCGGGGGGGCTCCGCGCCGCGTCTCTGCCGGGGCACGTCCGCGAGCACSAGCACGGGAAGGAGATGCGGTTGCCAAGAGGCGGCTCAAAGCAGAAGGTGTCAGATCTATTTCCGCCTTGCCGAGCTATCAGCCGATGCTTTCCAATGAAAATATTTTCGCTCTGGGACCACTTTCCAGATTTCCAGAGGGGAGGGAGGTGTGTGTTGTGCAAACAGGACGAGCGTTGCAGGTAGCGARGGTTGTGCCTTGGAAGAAGCAGACRTGGGTCAAATGTCAAAATATCCAGACTGCTCCGGTGCCCTCTCCCGCTCCCCTTGCCTTCCTTTGCTCCATGCACAGCTCTGTGCTGGGCGTTTCTCACYGCTCTTCCTAATGTGATTGTTGCTTCAAGAGCCTTCTGATCTGCAGCCCTTTGGTGTTAGAAACCCCTTATTTCTTTCTCCATTGTCCAAATCGCAGAGTCAACTGAGCAGGCTGTTGTTTGGAGTCAAGTCATGGTTTAGCCAGGAACTGAAATTGCTTGGGTCGGGTTTTCATTTTTGACCAATAGCAACTTTGTGATGTATTCACATTGCAGAAGCCTAAATTTAAAAGTGGAAAAAATGCACAATGCAAAATTCACCCAGGGTGTCGCTCAAGCAAATAAGTTTCTGTGACTGCCCATGCAGCGACCCCCCAACTCCTTTCTGAGGATGCCTCTGGCTCGTGCAATGAAGGGCAGGATGACAAGGAACTGAGGYTGAGGTGTGTAAGGGGATGTGCAGCTTCTGGAGTTAATCATTCTTCAAGGGCACAGCGAGGCACAGCAGAGCCAGGTGCATCTGATTTCCCCAGGGCCTGATTATCTCATGATAACCACATCCTCTGAAGTTGATTTTCTGCTATGTTTTCCCAGGTTCTTGTACAAAGGAATGATTTAGGTTAACWGAATTGACCATAAAATTTATCAAGTGAAATTACTTTTCGTTTTAGAAACATTAAGTAGCCRGTCTGCTCGAGGAGAGCGATTTGCACAACGCAATAACTGCATTTGTATTTTTTAATTAAAACAAGGGTTTCATCTCCATTGAGTATTTGCAGAATGCAGCTCAGATGAGTCTTGAGCTTGTTTAGCTTGAGTTTGGGGGCTCGTAAAGCAAATGTCAAAGCAAGCAACACAGTTTGCACAAGCCTCGGGCTGGTGGCACCAGCTCCATCGAGGGGGTTTAAGGCGGCCCAGCAATCCCACCCCTCACACRCTGGTCTGCTCTGCACGTGCTTTGGTGCATGGAGCATCTCTGCACGTAGCAGGTCCTCCTGGAGCCTGGTTCTGCAGAACTGCTTCACATGAGCCCGGTTAGGGAAGCATCGAAGTCCTGAGCGCTGCAGCAAGGGAAACCCTTGTGAAAATAGCCCCAAAACTCCCCAGTTTTATTTCCAGCTGTGCTACTAACTCGTGTTATGAGGCTGGACAAGACACTAAATCCTTTGTTTTTTGTTTCTCAACAAGTAAAACAGGGATGACCTAATCTCTAATGGATTTTAGAAGAATTATCTTCAGATCAGTGGTTTAATTCCAATACTGTTATTAGTAGCAACACAGTAATAGTCAAGATAGGGGTTCCCCAATTTATGTACCCAGCCCCTCCTGCTTTAATTACCAGTTTTACTTCAAAGCAAGTAGGAAAAAAAAAGGGGGGAAACCTGTTGCTGACTCAGYACGCACAGGACAGCCCAGCCTCCCGTGTCGTGTAATAAATGTGGCATTTCGGCTGCAGTGTCCTGTGTCCAAAAATAAAAGGGAAGCTGTGGAGAAAGTGCCTATTACCTGCGAGCTCAGCCCCACCCTGGTGCGTTTTTGGCCTGATGGGATGTTCTTGTGACACAGCCCAACCCCAGATTTCCAAGAGCCAAAGTGTCGGTCAAAACCAGTGATTTCACCTCCAGTTCTTGCTCACCGCCGTTGATGTTTTGACTTCCGACAGTAGAGCGGTGACTTGTCCCTTGGAAGGGCTTTCGCTTAAAGGATCCTACTACTTTTTAATGGTTTTGTTTTGCCTGTAGAGGTGAATTTAAGAGCAGGTCGTCGCTGTCACCTCTGAACCTCTCTGGCCGCACGGGACATCCAGTGGCAGGATCTGCCCCTAGCTGAAAAACTGAGGAGACCCTYTAATTACAGGAGCTCTCAGCTGGTTGGGGGCAGCGGTTCCCACCTCGGCCCCTGCCTGCTCAGCCCTGSYCRGGAGGAAGGATTGTGTTCCCCCAASGGGCTTTAACTCTTAATATCCCGCTCTGCAAATCTCTCCTTTGGGTAGATCCTGGTAATTCCACATGGCGCATCCAAGCCGTGGGCATGGGCATGCCCGGCAGCTCGTAGTGGAAGTAGCGAGCTCCACAACTGGATGAGCGTTTCTGGAAGAAACTGCTTTTCATCCTGATTCATCAAAACCACAACTCTTTTTTTTTTGCCGGAATGTAACCGTTTTGACGAAAGCTTCACAGGTCCAGGGTAGGTCTTGGCTTTTGACAGCAAGAGACATCTCTAACAGACAGTGAGAATATTTGAACTGGACTAGCCCAGGTCCCGGGCGGGAGCTTTCACTGCTGGGCTGTTACATGTTCTTGGGTGGGTCTTTTTCACTTTCTCTAAAATTTTGATCCCTAATGCAGAGCAAAGATGTTTTTGAAATCTCAGGCTTTTGTGGGATGGGAAAACTGTCAGGCRTCTTTGGGTTTTATCCAGGAGGTATTTTTTTTTTCTTTTGCAAGAATATTTTTAGTGAAGCATCACTAGTCTTCGTTTAGATGTATTTTTAGCTAAAACTAAAAGCAGATGGAGGTAATTGGGTTTTGTATTYTTCTGAGGGAAATAGTGAAATCATCAGATTTTGCCTAGAATAAAATTTATGGAAATGGCTGCAGTAATGGAGTCTGTCTTTTCAAAAATGACTGCTCTTTGGCTATAGGGGCTACTATCTTTCCTCTCGCTATACACAAACAAAATAAACACCCAGTGCTTGTGGATCTGCTTGYGCAGGATGCCAACAGATGGCAATATTTTGTCATCATCCTTACACAAAGCGGTCCTTTGCTGCGGTGCCTTGCTCTTTTGGGGACGTAGGGAAGCCCGTGGTCACCTGGCCCTGGCCCTGTCTCACTCCTGTGGTGGTTTGGCTTTTAGGGGATGCTGCAACATCCCTTACGTGTCACCTGTGAAGTTTTTACAGAAGTCTCTTGCAAAGCACTTGTGTGATCTGGGTCCTAGCAGGCTCCTCTTGCACCAGAGCAAGCGCCAAAGCAAGAGCTTCCAAGCGTGTCTTGGCCATAATGTTGACATTATCAGTAGAAAGCAGGAATACTTAGCTGCAGTAAGCCTCGTTTTGGGTTCTCTTTGCTATGGCTTTCAGTTTCCTAGTTGTTCCAGCTAAGGGTTAATGCGGGCAGTGGTGCCTGCAGAGACCCAGCAAGGAGGAATCCGGCTCTGCTGTGAATCCCCAGCTTGCCCTGCTCTCGGCATGCGCCACATCCAARTGTGCTGGGGACTGAGCGATCTTTAAATGCATTTAGCAAGGAGGAATATGGGGTCACCCCTGTCTCCCCATCTTCCTGCCCGGCAGACCGGGGAGCTCTGCACGGAGGGGGATGCGGGCGGTGGGTGAGAMGCGGACTCGGTGGGACCCGCGCTCGGGGTCTCCGGAGCACGCAGCGAGTGCCGGTGCAGCGGGGAAGGGGCTGCTCCGTCTCGAGAAAACTTCATAAGGAAACAATTGTCCAGCTCGGCTTCCTCGCAGCGGCGTGCCTGCCCCTGATCTCAGCACGGTAACCGTCTCGATTCGGGAGGAGGTGATACGGGCAGGGCAAGGTCCTCTCTGCATCTTCTTCCGTCTGGGTTTGTGCAGTGTAACAGCCAGGTGTTCTGGTGCCCTCCCTCCTAATGCTTTGGGTTTTTATATTTATATTTTGAGGTTCTTAATTTGCCTGGCATGTCATCCAGGGAATAAGAAGCAGAATGTCTCTGGGTAGTAGCAGGTACAGGAGAACTCACGAGTGACTCTTCTGTCCCCCCGTCTTAGGGAAAGCAAACGGCCTCCTGAGAGAGAGGACAGGAAGGCTGCGGTTACAGATAAGTTTTTGCTTGGAAATGCCGCTTTGTCCAAAAAAAAACCTTCCTGGTTCTTGCTGGTCACTTTTTCCTAGGTGTGAGCAAACATCTGGCAGGGAAAGGAAGACACAAGGTCTTTAGCATATTGTCCTGGCTGCTTATTCTCTGTTCTTTGGAAGGGTGGACACTTGCAAATTGGCCTGGTCTTCYTTCTCTGTGGGCCAAGAGCCCGTATGTGGCTGTGAAGCTGTTCCAGGCTGGCAGGGAGCGTGCCTTTCCCTTCCCGCGGCAGTAGCTGGCCCAGGTATAAGTCGTGTTTCGTGTCCCTTAGCAGCGCACATCAGCCTTGACTCCTGCAACGGAGGCGAGACGGCAGCAGCAAATCCGCGCGCGGTAAAATGAGACCACCAGGAAAACAACTGCCATTTATTTCTTTYTTAAAAGGGCTTCTCTCTTTCTTTCCCCGAGCAGCCTCTCCGTGCGTTGAAAGGGATCCCTTGGTCAAAAGTCAGCAGGCGACGTTGTCCAAAGCTTTGATAGTCACTGAAGTGGAACATTACAGCACATGGTAGCAGCGCACGCTGATGGAGGGTCCCTTCCCTACGTGGACCTCCCTCCAAGAGCAACCTCAGGTCGTTCTTCATCCAGGCCCCCCTCTAGTCATTCAGATCTCCTACTTCCACTAGTCCCGACWCTGCCTGGGTCCCCAGGTTGCCCTTTTCCACAGGTATTGCTAAAGCAAATAGCGCACACAGTATTTACTAGGTGCAATGCTTTAAATCATATTAATCTAGCCAATAAAGTATTTACGGCCAATAAAAATTCCACGGTGGCGTAGCTGGTTCGTAAGGAGGATGAATGACGGACTCRTGTCCTGCGCCAGCCAGACTGTCAGCAGTCGTGGAAGGAACAGGGGAGTAGCAGGAGGAAATGGCAGCAAGGAGATCAAGCAGGCTGTGTGTTGGACGTGCCGGGAGAGGGGCATGCTGGAGCACACGGACATTCCTGTGTGCACTTTGTGACTTTTAGGCCACTAATCGATGCGTAAATGACTGCGTTGAAGATTTGGATGTAGTAACATAAAAAGCATAAGCCCATGTGTACTCTTAGGTAAATGCTTGTAATTGTCTTGGCTTGGTGCAGGTATCGCCAAACGGGCTGGATGTTTCTATGGATCCAGAAAAGTTGAACTCGTGCCAGTGGAATGCGAAAAAATTTGGTAAACAAATGAAGCTTCTGTTCTTAAAGTAGTTTCAGAGCTTCAGAGCTCAGAATAAAACCTAGTAGTAGATCAGAATGTGTCTCTGGTGGTGCAAGGGGTTTGCTCTTTCTTTTGAAGCATCTAGTTCTTGCCATTGTTGGAGAGATGGTTTTGAGCAAAGGAGACCTGGAGGTCTCCTCCAAATTCTCTGATTCCACTAAATCACACAGTCAGTTGCATAGCCAGTGAGCCTTTATATGACTGATCAATGAATGCTGTTGATGCTAGAGATGCTAGAGAATAGATAGTTCCAATGGAGGTGACCTCTCTGTGTGTATTAGCTCCTCTAGAGTAAATAGGAGGCAAAATGGGATGTCTTCCTGCCTAGGTTGGTTGGCATCGTTGAGCCCTGTGAGTCAAAGGGTGTTTCTTAGATTTTTTTGGAGGCAGTTTGAGTTCTGGTGTTACAGGTATCTGTGTTACCACCTCCCGAGGCTCTGAGTAGGCACTTGCTATTTTTAGGTGGAACATGGAGGAAGAGGAGAATGTAAGAGACATGAACTCATGGAACAGTTTATGAATTGTCTCTTACATTATGTTGCCTAGTCAAACCTATTTCTTAATCCSTACTAATTTTGCCAGCATCTTTCCATATTGGCACCCAAATTAACATTCCCTCTCTGCAGAGGTTAATGAGCTAGTGTTGTTGAATGCCATTCTGTAACAATAACAGCAGGAGTGGAAGGAGAAAGGCACTCTTTGCTACAAATACAAATATTTGAGGTTTTTTTGTTGTTTACCTGTTTCTGTTTTTTTCCGTGCTAGTTCTTAGGTGACTTTCCATCTGTCATCTTCTGCAGCCCTGAAAGGAGGTTGCTCCAACACCTCTTGCGCCTGTAACACCACCACCCCTTAGAACAACAAACCCATCAGCATGCGTAATTCCGAAAACCCCTGACCTGGCATGACATAAAGATGAACAAGGGCAACACCCAGGGTTAGCAAAAGCAGCGTGTGACACTGGGCTTGGAGAGGCCAAACGATCCATAGGTGCAACCTCTTGGCGGGGTGACCGATGGCACTTCACACCAGCAGAAGAATCCRGCCCGTGGGCAGCCTCAGCGCCCGTCTGCCTTGTCACACAGGCAGATGCCTCAATGCTATTTTCACTTTATGTGTGTGCTGACCTTGTCGGCRTCCCAGATTTGGTCTGCGCTGCCATTTCAACCTGCAGGAAAACTGCCCTAGATTGATCTYCTGTCAAATGTCTCTTGAACTGTAGCTGTTTCGGAGAAAACTGTAGCTACGTCCCCCCAGCCCTCGAATGGAGGAGCGTGTCCTTCGCTTGTTCTCCTGCTTTTCAGAAGGAAGGCAGGCTGTGGCAGAGAGAGGAACTTTGCATTCCTTTCTGAAAGGATTAGGGTTTGTTGTGGTCATTCTTAATTACCTTGAGGATTTGTGGTTATCTGACAGCTCATCGGACCTGGTCTGCAATGAGATAGAGACCTCTTTTTCCTTTCGGCTTATGCAAGTGGCTTTTCAGCGTGATGGTTTTGCAGTTCCCTTTCCTTCTCTCCTGTGTTCCTGTGTATAGAATACTAGCAGTCTGTGGCCAAAAGCAGAGAAACCAAACTTTCCATGAACATGAAGTGTTGCAGGGGTTGGTGTATCTGTGTGTAAGTGCATGTGTGCACCTATCACTGTCGGCTTATGCTTTCTCTTTTARTCATTTCATATGCAGGCAAAGGATCCTCTACTGAAAGCCTTACGTTCTTTCATTGTATGATGTGATGGAAATTAGCACCTTAATTTGTATATGTGTGTGTGTATATATATGAAAAGCAGCTCCAATTAGATTTTTTTTTTCTTTTACTGTGTTTCCTGCTTCTTATGACTAAGCATGGGTAATTATCTTGGCTCACTTTTTCCACTCCACCCTTGCTTAGAGAAACCTGTTGCAAGTTTGCTTGTTATTTTATTTTTCTCCCTCCCCCCCCTTTTTTTTTGTAGTTTTGGTAATTAAAAGGCTTGCAAATTGTTATGGGTAATAACTATTTTTAGTCAGATTTAGAAGTATTAAAATAGTGGCTTTAAATGGTGTTTTAATTCTCAAAAGCTTTCAAGAGGTACCTTCATCTATTTCCATCTCCCAGATTCTCACCTCCCCACTCTATATTGGGCCCTACCACCTTCTCTTTGACCTCTTCCTTCTTGGGCTGTGCTACATTCAGAGGAAAGGGTCAGGTTGTACAAGAAGGTGAAGAGTTTTCYTTCTCTACCATTAGGTCAGTATTTTCCCATATCTCCCCCTCTCCTCTTGAAGAGGTGCGAGGAGAAGGCAACGTGTCCTCAGTCCTTGGGAAAGGCTCTGTTTCCTTGGGTGCTGCGTGGCACCAAGGGCCGTGTCCCAAGGAGAGGCTTCCCAGGTGCTGGGTGTTCCCAGAACACCCGGTCGTGACACTCCCATCCAGCCCAGGCTGCTGAACTGAGTGTCATTGCTGATGATGCTGATAAAAATTGATAGAGAAGGATGATTACTGACCAGCATTTGGATATAGAGCACAGGGACGCTTTTAAGGTTACCCTGTCTTGTTCTACCATGAGCATAAATGCAGAGGGTTGCTTTGTTTGTTGGGTTTTTTAGTAAAAGCAAGCYTCTTTCCTATTTAATCTCTTTGAATGTCCTTCCTTCCCCAACCGTCGTGCTCTTTGAAAGTTTTGTTGGGATATTTGACAGTCCTGCCTTGGTGTTTCGTTAAGYATGTACAAGATAAATTGAATTATCCCCGTGCTAGTGAGCGCCACGCGGGGATGGCCCTTTGCCGAGAGCCYCTTGCACCTGGAGGGGTTAAGCGGGAAGAGTGGGAACACGGCACGACGGGAATGAGCTGGCCTGCAATGCCAGAACAGCTTTAAAGTCTAGTCAGCTACGCTTTAAATCATGAAACAGAGTGGTTTTTGTGATTGATTTTGCTTCTGAGCATCATGAGTGAAGAAGCAACCTTAGCCAGCGCTTCCTTTCGCTGTTCCGTAACGTTCCTTTGAATCCGGTGCCACAGCCATCGTCGTGTCTRCATATTTATGCCTTCCTTTCCCTGTGTGCTTGTCTGTGACCCTGGGGCAAGAGGAGGCAACTTATCTAGAGCCAGAACGAAACACACAACATCAAAGTGAAATTATGCAAATCCTCACCAGGAGTAATTAACAGATGACATTTTTGACAAGTGTAAATGTATAATTTCAAAGAGGGATCGTTTTATGGTCTTCTGCAGTTAATTATCAGGCACAAGTTACAACAAAACAAAGAGGAAGAATACAATCTCCAAAACAACGTCGACCTTCATGGAAGAATTTAGGAATTTTTAATATGTAAACAATGAATTACTGAGGAAAAATATTTGACGTTTACCTTCCGTGCTGTTGCAACTGTGCCCGCGCCTCCTTGCATTGCCTTCCCAGTGCTTTTCGTTTGCTACTTCCAAACCCTGGGAGCTTCTTTTATGAAAAGTGACTGGAAAAATGACTTTAATGAAARATGATGGGATTAGCCAGAAAGGAGGCGTTGGACGTTAGGCAGCGCCGAGCTGTGACTCGGGACAGGGGATGCTCTTGCTCCTGGTTCCATCGCCTGGRTGGAAGGAGCTCGGGGCAGGAAGGTCCTCAGCACCCTGCAGGATCCGGCCCCRCTGTCCGCGGGCGATGGGGCCTGAGTAAGCGTGTGGGTTTTCCTGAATTACATTTGGCTGTCAGCGTTTCTGCTGCAGTCAGCAGGGACTTGTTTTGTCTTGCCTTCCACCAAAATAATTCCCACAGTCTGAGCAACCAGAAAGGTTCAGGTGCRGGTTACAGACTTCCAGTCATCCAGAAAATTGACAATCGCAACAGGAGATGGGTTTGTGTCTCTTGTAAAATGTTTTTCCTCGTGCGTGAGGCGTTGGGCAGGCGTCGTACAGAGAATCTCAGGTCCTTCTGCCCTCTTGCTTTGCCGGGGGACCTGCTGGGTCCGAGGGAGGTGTCATCCCGCCGTGCTCGGTGTTGCATGCACCGCGCGCACCCCACAGATGCTTTTACACCCCGTTTTTAAGGCTTGCTACCAAATCCCAACAGYAAAAGTTCGCAAGAGAAGTTAAGTGGCAGAAGAACAATCTTGGGCTGGAATTTGGTTCCATAAAACAGAAGCGATGGTATTTGCTAGGCAAAACTGAAGTTCTGTTCCGCTTCCTGCAGAGCCTAAAGCAARAATTCACTGTGATCCTCAACCATTTCATTCAACCCCCTGCAATGGGGTTGTTCTGAATGGGAAGAGTGGAGTCCAACCCTTGCTGCTGTTTCCTTTTGCATAGGATGCCTCAGTCCTATATAATACCTAAGCACACGGGAGATTTCCTTCTTTATCTGCCCCAGGTTTTTCAGCAGCGCAAGGGAAAAATGCCAGTCATTGTGGGATACAGAAGCGAATCCCAGGTCCCTATCTGATTTGACTGGGGTGCTGGGAACTCTCCTGGCACTCTAAGGCCGTGTCTTTCCTTGCCTAAATTCCAGGAACCAGAGTCAGCAAATAATACCTTAACACAAAGGAGTTTCACCATAAATAATTGTTGGAGCTTTAGTGCGTTGTTGATTCAGACAGGAGGAAGTCGGCTGATAGAATTAAAACCAGCGCCAAGTTTAAAACAAGGGTTTGCTCGGTGAGCTCGTTGGTGACGAGCGAGCGCAGGGTTACCTTGGGGTGGACCTCAGCTGCCCTAATCCTGGTTTGGGTGCAAAGCTGCTCTCCGCTGCGCGCAGCTTTTGTGTCCACCTGCATCCCTAATGGTAAAGGCAGATGATGAGTGGCTGCTTTGGTCTTCTGCATCTCCCTTCATTAGCCTCTTGGCACGTACCTGCAAGCTCGGAGCTGGAGATATCRCATGGCACCAGGCCAGGGCAGGACTGAGCCAGAACTGAGAGCGCCGAGCAATTGTGGCCATGCAAAGAGCTGGRTTTTAACCCTTGCCTGACACTTTCTTGTCCTCTCCTCCATTGCCTGCATTCCTACAGCTCCCTGGACGGACTTCKCAGAGCCTGCTGCAGTCAGCAGAGCAGACCAGCGTCCTCGGGCAGGAATGCCCTTGTCGTGGCCACGCCAGCCCTCTGCTCAGAGCCCTGCTTTATCCTCAGGTTTCTCAGCACTAGGACACGCATTTGTCATTTCTCAATCTGTACAGATACCTGCATCTCACCCTATGTGTGCTACTTATAGTTTTAAGGTGAATTCTGGAATTAAGGTACGTTTTAGGACATTGTTTGCTGTATTTCTGCCTTAGCTTCTTGGGTAGCCTCTTAGTCTTCTTGGGTATCCTTGAGCAAACTGCTCCTTTTCTCTGTGCCTCAGGGTAAGGGCAGTGTCCGGAGCATGAGTATCTYTGTTGATCACCTTCGTGATGGACTTGGAAATTTGCCAATGAAACGTGTGCCRTATCTGCAAGGCAGTGTGACCACGAATGGTTAAAGAGGTAGAATTGCCAAGTGAGAATTAAAAATAACAAACTCTGCAAYGGTATTGCAGCATTATCTGCCTGAAACATCCAGTGCAGCCTCTGCCCTTCTCGTGGGACGCCTTCCTGTCCATAGAGCACCAAGGTCTTTGGGTGGGTTGACTCTTTTTCCCTAGCTTGGAAAGAGCAAACTTCCTGCTGCTATTCCCAGTCAGCCGCCACCGGCGTAGGTCCAGGATGAAAAATCATCCCCCTCCTCTCGATCCCCCTGCTCTCGTGTGTGGGAGCCAAAACACGAGCATGCCAAGGGGAGAAAATACCTATTAGCGCTTTTTATGTCCTGAGCGTTTTATAAGCATTATACCTCACCACACTCCTGTGAGCTAAGTCATGATCTGAGCTTAAATGTCGCTGGCGTGAGCTCCAGTTTTCCCCAGCCCTCCCACACTGACCAGCGCTGCTGTCCTGCCAGCGCTGCAGCCCCATCAGTTTTAATCAGGTTTAATGGAAGCGTTTTCCAGCCGGGAATATCTCAAAAGGAGGAGACTCCGCAGCTTGCTGGGGTCTGCATGGCTGGCTCCGTGGAAGGTGCCGAGGCCAAGAAGTCTCTGCCTTGGTGTAGAGGTGGGGAGGCAGAGGAAGGAAGGAGGGAGCGGGGCTCCCCATGCTCGGTGCAGGCACAGCCCTCTGCACAGGGCTCCTCTGGCCTTCGGCCTCCTCCAGCCTCATCCTCAGGCCTGCTGAGCTTCTTCACACGATTTACACATGGTTATGAGCACGTTTCTAGGCACGGCTCTCAGCATACTGAGTTGGGCATCGGTTATTATTGCCCTTCCTAACGCGTTCTTCTCTCACTACTTTGTTTATGTCTGTTTAATCTGTATTTACACTATAGTTAACAAGAGGAGAAATGAGCATTTCTAGTGATAAATCATTCGTAAAGAACAGCGTTGATCCTATGGTCTCCACTTCCACTCTGAAATGATAGTTTAACTCGGGGAGAGGCATTATCTGCTCCTCTGATCAGTATATGATGCCGCAGGGTAGCATATGGGGCTCTTTTTCATTCACTCTCCTGTTCAGACCTGCTACTTTTTGCCCAGTGACATAGAGTGAACATCAAGAGAAAATATTTTTCAGCCARCAGACCCTTGGTTAACCCCAACAACTGATGTCAGTGCTGCGAAGGGCTCAAAAATCCTGATTTCAAATAGGCTCCTACTCAGTAGGTGGCCAAGAGCCCCATGCGGTTGGGCAGAGGCCAACACGGAGCTCTTAATAAGCTGGAGAACCAAACGTGGTTCCGTCTTTGGAAGCCCCGAGGTGTTAGTTTTCCATGATATGCATGGTATATAATACATGTGTCTCATGCAAGGACTAGCAGGTTTGCTCAGAAAGGTCGTGATGGTGCCCAGTGGTGGGCACCAAATCCAGCAACACCACGGAGGGCCTTCCTCTAACACCCAGTGTTTATCTCATAATACGTACAGGTTTAAATGCAGCCCAGGCTCCAGAGGGGTCCCTGGGGTTCCCCTTAGCAGTGAGACCTGGCTGGAACATGGGGCAGCTGCCCAGGTCCCTGCTGAGTGACCAGGTCAGCTCAGCCAGAAGAGGCTGGGGTTGCAGTGCCAGGTAATATGATGAAAAGTCAGGGTTCTTGTTGGATCAAATCACTGAAAATCAGGTTTACTTCAATCCGATCAAGATGTCTGGCAGTTTGAAAAGGGACAACATGGAAATATCRTCCCTAAGCCCACAAAAGTTCTAAAATCAGCCTGAGAGGAGCCTGGTAATTCATGACAGTRTGAAGTCAAGTCAGTCCAAAGACTGATTAAGAAGTCCTCATTCTCTGGCAGTGATTGTGCTTGTACCCAAAGACTGCTCTGGGAACTGTAAGGTTGRTCTGCAGGAGAGTTACCTATTTTCTGGGGGCACTAGAAACCAGTAGATTACAGCGGAGTAAATAGCATTTCCCCAACACTCCACCTAACCTGGACCCGTAGATGACAACATTGGCTATTTTTAATATGGAAATTCCGGGGCAGCTGGGTCTGTTTAGCCCTGGAAGGTCTGAAATGCTGCTTTCGTTTTGCAGACTTCTCTGTTTCTGTGCTATATGTTTTTTGTGGTTAAAATACAAAGGAAGAACAAGGGAAAATCCRCTATCCAAATAAGCCAAAGACAAGCCAAAAGGAATATGTGAAATGTCTGTTGCTGGTTTCTTTGTTTAAAATTCTTACCTTGGGTTTAGCATCTTCTGGAGAAAAAAAAAATAGTAAAAACAAAAACCAGTTATAATCATTTGGAAACCTCAGGAATTATTTTAAGTGCTTCAAAATATATAATGCTGGGTCCTTTTTTGATTTGTAGGGTATCAATAGAAAGTGTCACAAATACATGGAAAAATTCTGTACGTGCTAGCATGCAAAACAAGCTGGTTGTCTCAGTCTTCCTTGTTATGACATGTTACCTTTATTTGAGCAAATTGCACATACCTATTTGCAGTCATTAAGCTAATCAGTGGCAGGAGAGAAAAGGGAATAGGGAGAACGCAACTGTAAAGAGCTAAGGAAATTACGCAGACGCTGTCCACCCCCAGAGCTAACTTTTCCCTTCCATGTGGTTTTGGAATACATGTGGGATTTGAGTTGTACTTGGAAAGCATAATGCATGTACCAACATCTGGAAGTATCATAATGGTTGCTGTAAGAATTATTACAGTAGTTGTGGATGAAATCTAGTGCTTTGCAGCACATGCAGCCTAACAGCAGCTTGCTTTAGTTATTGAAAATATTTTAATGTCCTGAACMGTATTTAACCAAARGGAAAAAGAAGGAAAACATAATCAAGCAAATAGAGGAGCAGGATGAGCACTGGGCTCTTCCAGGCAGTAGGATTTTTGAGGACTGCAGCTGGGTTGTGAAAAGAAACCTGAGAGATGGAAATTCTAGGGGAATTTTATAATTGGGGTTCACTCTTGAGGTTGGGTCAGGCCACAGAAGTTCAGGTTTTCGAGCATTTCCACTAACTGAGGTTGCTTTCCACTTTGGGTGCCACCATGGGAAGTCACTGGTCCTCCTATTACACTGGGAATTAGGAGGAGAAAGTGGGAAACCGCCGGCACTTGAAACTGATGGGTGCTTTGGAATATTTTTCTGTTTTGCCAGTTCTATGTTTTATCTGGCTCGTCTGGACATGCAGCAATGACAACATGACTCTCCCAGGGGTATCAGGAGGCTGATTTGCTGTTAGTACATCAGTTTTAAAGCCGTAGGGAGGAGCTACTGAAATAGTGATGTGAAGCTCTTACGTATCACTTGGTCCATTTCTTGAATTCAGGGAGGCCGGAGAGTTTCTCATAGATTTAATTCTGATCTGTGCGTGCTCTGGGTGGCCCCACCAAGGGTTATAGACCTTTTTTGCTACAACTGGGGCTCTCCARTGAGCCTGATGGAGTGCTTGGCATGGCTGTTGGGCTGGGCCTTGGACCAAAGACCCAGCTGATGACACCCATTAGTGCTTTTCCACATAAAGTGCTAGGAAACGTTCCTTGTTGGGCATGGATGGCTTGGTCTGCCCTGAAAGCACCAACATCTGGGCTTGTGCTCTCTTAGGATGGATCGGTTTCGTAAGGGTGTGATCCGTAAATAAAGAATAACATGGGACCTTTAAGGATGCAGCTGGATCTCAACTCAGGTTTTCCCTTCTCTTGTATACCCTGTCTTGCAGGGGTCCTTCTGGGCATCTTAACCGCACTGAAAAGTTGGGAAAGTCTGCTGGATTCCTAGTGGGAGAACTCTCTAAAGCAAACCAACCCCTGAGTGAGAGAACAAAAACCCAAATTAAACCTGTTGACAAAGCGCCTTTCTGGCCATATGCCACTTCAAACAGGCTGCAGGCTGGGGAAGGTGGGTGTTGTTTATCAGAGACACATCTCTTCGGGTTTCATAATAACTGCCTTTCAGGAAGAGGTCTAGTTAAAATAATTTCTTGCTGTATCCCATAGTGCCTTCTTGCACCCTGGGCTCTTAAAACCTGGTTCTGGGAATCAAAAAATAATAAGAAAAACCCTATTCGCTTAGGTCAGACCAAGCCAAGAATGGAAAATTGTCCTTGAAGTGCTTTTGGTTCCAGCAATAATAAGACCTGTCATTTGTTACATGTTAATTGCACGTTATTATCTTTTGTAGGTTAAGTCAACCAAAGGTTTCTTGTACAGTTGGAAACGAAGYTGTGATCTTTAACATGGTTTGCAGTCTTGGCTTAGTGGGTTTTTTTCAGGTTGTCTTTTGGAATCTTGCACTTAGGCCGGTTCTTTGCGAGCAGATGAGCTACCTGCTCCCCCGTGGAAATGTATTGCCATCTAAGCTGTCTTCCATACGATAATCTCAAAGCCCAGCCTTACGATCTTGGAGCAAGCGAGCCTTGCTGTTCCCCACGGGAGAGGTATATCATCATCCTGGTTTCTGAAAGACTACCGGAGTAAGCCTGTGATGAATCTAGGAAAGGAAATGATTTCCAAGCATTGAAGTTGTTCTACCACCGCAGATAAAACCATATGCTCCTAACCAAGTTCTCTGTAATAGAATTTATGATATTTGTGTAAAACTTCTCCTTCGTAAGGGAACACTAGCTTTCCTCTTCTCTCCCCCATCTCTCTCTCCCTGTCATGTTGTTCCGTASGTGTCTCAAGCAATTCTCTTCCTTCGGTCTGGGCGCCCTGCGCAACTGTCACTGCGCGGGTGATTTATCCACATTGGGAATCCCCAGTGCTGATTGACTGTTGCTTGACGCTGTTGATCAATCAAATTTAGAGACAGGCAAAGGCAGATGCGTGGAGACAGAGGAACYGTCTGGCCTGTAACCTAATTCATTCTTGATGGGCTTCTAAATGTTTATGCCTGAATGTTATTTGGCTAGAKATTTGTGTTGATAGATGGAAGAGGATGCCCAGGATTTCTTGCATGCAAAGCTAATGAAATYGAGGCCAGAGAAATACCTAAAACACTGTCCGTTTTTCCTTCCACTTTGGGAGATCCTGGCGAGCTGCATCAGCCTGTCTAAATGCCCTGGCATTTCTGCACGTTACTATATCATCTGGTACTAAAGCAGCACCACAGCAATCATCTTCCAGCCACTGCCCCCTCGTCCCATATTTTGTCTGTTTCCATCTTTCACTGACTTTTACTGCACAAATAATGTAGAGTCTGGGATTGTTGGCTGCAGACCTAGAGAAGGGTTTTAAAAGCTAAGCAGTATTTTTTCCTCCTTGCCCCATGAATATAATATAAACCTCCTTTGCAGGAGTTGCCTTGCTGTTATCACCATGTTTTTTTCCTCTGTAGACCAGACTGGACCTTTCTTTCCAGCCTGGGCTTCCATGATCTTGCATTGATTTATTTCCTTCCAGAGGGCAGGAAAAAAAAAAAAAAAAAAAAAAAAAAAAAAAGGAAAAAGACTCCCCCCTAGTCCTCAAAACTCTTTCCAACCAGGAAAATAAGTCACTGAACTTGAAAAATAGTGTTGCAGGGAGAGTGCAGGGAGTTTTTCTCTGCGTTGTGACTGGAGAGGCAGTTGGGAATGAAGTTAGTTGGGAATGAAGTTAGATTGGGCGATGCATTTCCCGAAAGCTGGAGCTGTGTGAGGAGCTCGGACGCTCTTTCCGCTCTCAGGAACTCGGTTTGAGGGGGTCGGTGCCGTTGGTTGAGCGTCCTGTCCCTAAGGGCCGTGACAGTGACGGTGACAGCAGTGGGTTTTGCAGTGGGATTGCGATGGTGTGGAGTTCAAACGAGGAACAGCTGCTGTGTTTCCAGTTCTCCYTACTTTACGCAAATCTTTTGTATTTTAAAAAACAAGTTAATTAAGCCAGCTGTCCCCTTATCTCCTACCCTGTTTGTCCTCACCTGCTTCCCTATCTGTAGGCAATCTGTTTGCATGCGTGTCTACCTATGTAATCATTAATCCAGCCCCTTTCGTTTCGGCTCGGAGAGGAGCGCGGTTTCACGTGTTTCTCGCCGTGTGTCGCGTCCTGCACCTGGCGCGGTGTGCAGGTATTTGGGGGTTAGTTTGGGGCTTTTCGCTTTGTCGGCGGTGCCGAGCTTGCCTGCGGACATCCRCGGTGTCGGGCGAGGGGACAGCAGGAGGCTCGGCAGGAAGGAACACGTGCGGGGCTTGTTCTGGTTGCGGCAGGCTGAGCGCAGACCACCGCACTAGAACAAAAGGGAGCGGAGCAGAAGCAGCAGCTCGAATCGCACGGTGTGTGGCGGGGGGTCGGACCAGCACATCCTTTTTGTGCAGGATATTATCTTACAGGGCTAATTTAACTCTTCTGAGAAATAAATTAATGAGATAAGTTAGCACAGAGATAGAGGAATGCGTTTCTCATCTTGCACCCTGCATGGCCAGGCTGTCAGCGTGGGGGCATTGGGGTGGAGATGCTGCCTGCCCTGTTCCACGTGGTCCTGGACCACGATGGCTTTGGAGCCACAGGAAAGGGTCACTGAGTGTCCAGCCCCGGCTCCCAGGACTCTGCTTTTCCCAGGAAAACTCCATCCCTGCATCCTTGTCCTGGCACCGTCACAGCGGGAGCTCCACGCGCCTGCGGGAGCCCTGGTTTGCTCGGTCCCTACCGGTCCCCATGGCCGTGGTGGCAGCGGTGACACTCACACTGTCACCCTGTCAGCATCATTCCAGCCGGGGGGAACACGGCATTCCTGACAATCCTGCAACCAAACCCGTGTGAATAATATTTTCCTTGGGACATCTAGCGGGAGAACAACATAGTGCACGGCGCTCCTCGGGGCTGGAGCCGGAGATGTGCAAGTGCATGGAGCGTCTGCGGGAACACCCGCCGGGGCGGACCAGAAGCAAGGGGGGTTAAGGAATTCTCCGGAATAGCTTTTTTGTTTGTTTGTTTGTTTTCAGAGTGGCAAAAACTAAAAATAGGGAGAATTTGGAGAGGCGTGTAACTTGGAAAAAAATGCCTTTTACAAAATAGAAAGAAGCTAATTAAAAAACTTAAAGAATCAACATTTTTGTAGAAGAGCACCTCAGTTTCAGCGAGGCTTCATCTGCAGATCAAAGTGATGATAACATAGACAAGGGGAATGGTGACATCACTTTGGAAGCGAGGGTCTGCTTTCGGCTTGCATTTGCACCGGCGAGTGCCCTTGACGTGGGCAGATGCTGTGGAAGGGCCCTCCGGCTGCTCGGAGGTGTTTGCAGGAGCCGAGGGATGCCGGAGCAGGAGCGTTTCGGGAGCCGCCGTGAGGTGGGGCCGCGTTCCCGCCGYGGCGCGGGCGCATCCAGGAGCCCTTCCCGCGGCGGGGCTGGGACGCTCCGCGGTGCCGGCGCGCGGGCCGAGCTCGGAGGGGTTGAGCTAATAATTGTTATTTTCCATCTTGAACTCGTCGGAGTCCGATYCCTTCCAAGCTTTATTTTTCTGCTTTCGGGATATTGAGGTGGATAAGAAGCACAAATGTTCTGCATCAGAATCCCTTCTTGACGCCCTCCCGTGCTCCTAAGTATGTCATCAGTCGCACTCAGAGCGTTAAGCCCCTGCTGCCAATGCACGAGCAAAGGTTTCGGAAAGAGCTGAATTGGAAAAGAGGTGGGATCAGGCTCGCCCACATAATTTTCTTTTGTGCCAGTGCTAACAGACGTTTCGAGTTAAAGTAAGAAACAGCCAGGAAAAATGTGCAGATTCTCTGCAGGATTTATAATATTATACGGTAAGCGTTTGCACCCTATACAATAAAACCAAGTTGGCTTTACTACGTATAAAAGAAAACAAAACAAAAAATCACAAGTTTGACAGCAATTAGAGTGAATAGACATTTATTTTATCCCTTTACTAGCAGGACCAATTGTGATTTCATGCTCTGAAAAAGCTCATTTTAAAGTTTTATGTCTGAAGCGGCTTTGCCAAATCTAGCTTAATGTTGTTGCATTAAATGGATGGTAAAATGCRTTCCTAAAACCCTCCATCCTGTAAAGGACCTGGGCGCAGGGAGCTACTGCTAATGAGGGGCAGCTCCCGAGCCGCGGCCCGTGGGCCGGGAATCATCGTCCCTGTGTCTCCCGCTGCCGTTGCCATCCGAGCCCGCTCCTTCCAGCCTCCCCGACCACCAGCCTTCCCGCAGCGGGAACCCCATGCTGGTGCTGGAGCCGGGCTGGCACCATGAAGCTCTTCTGGGAGATCCTTGGTGTCTTTGGAGGTGGYGCTCTGGCTTTCTACACCCCCAACCCTGATTTCTTGCCCTCCACTCTTCAAACTTCAGAAAGMAGCAAACTCTGGAACCACCAGTTATAAAACCRGCTTCCCAGGCGCTCCGAGGAGTTCTGGTGGCCGTCCTTGCTTTTGGTTCTTTGCAACGGGATCCAGACCCTTGATCACGTTGTAGGATGTCTCCAAAGGTGTGAGAAGGTTCTTTATTCACACGCTGATGCTTGACTCTCCTCATTACTGGTTGCCCTCAGAGAGGCCAGTAAAAGAGCTCAAGTGACCCTTGCAAAAGCCCGAGTGGCTCCTGCCTCCAAACACTTTTTTTCYCCTCTTTTTGAGTAGCGATTTGGGCAGGACATGAATCCTGTGCAGGGGCAGCTGCCCCCGCATGCACGTGCGGTCTGTGCACCAGCTCTGTGCAGAAACTTGATCTGGGCCACGAATATAAAATAAGAGGCTTTAGAAAGAGCTGAACAGTCAAGGAAGAGCCAGAACTAGCCCCGTGCTCGAGCACAAGGAGCTGGGTAGGATGAGGCAACGTGGCTCCTGCTGCAGACACGATGTCCCTCCTTGTATTGGACCTGCAGGCACGCGCCGATTCCCGGGATGCCCCCAGTACCCTTGGGAAGGGAGCGGAGAAGGGTCCTCTCCCTTCTGCCGCTTGGCATCGAGTCTTATTTTAGACCAGGGTTGTGTTTGAATGTTACTTTAATTCAAATATAGTCATTTCAGACGCAGTTTTGGCTATATTTTTCCAGGTTTATGCTGGAGCTTTTCTGGCTTTCCTAGGGTGGTGATTTCCATTCTGTTTGTTCAATGGCCTTTATTAAACGATTATTTTTGTCAGTGTTAAATGCAAACAGCAAGACTACAGTTACTGGGAAATGAAAAGTATGTTGCTAATACAATGCCAAGGGCTCTTTCTCCTCAATGAATGGTTTGGCAGCATTTTTTTTTTTTTAATGTAACTATGCTTTAAACAAATCGTGTTTAATACTGACTTGTATCATAAACCTCTGGTCAGTCTTTTAGTGTAAGGTCTTAAGTAGTCATTAGAGTTCAGTACTTACAGCGTTATTTTACGCTAACAAATATTTTTAATATTCACATTGCGTTTATTGGGGGTTTAAGGCAGTTATAAACGTGGATAGCGGCCACGGGTTTCACAGATGGAAGTGAGACGGGCCGTCCAAACTGAGCCCTCGTCCCGCTGGGTGCGCCGGTGCCGTCAAGACGCGTGTTGTGGGGTGCAAGGAGCGTCCTCGGAGCGCCCAGCTGGGCGGCAGGCGTCGCCCTTGGAGGTGCCCGTACCCACCTCGGAAGAAGCAGCCCCTTTGCGGTCCTGTCTAAACCCGGCTCTGGAGGCTGTCGTAGAGGGACAGTCTCCCTGGGCTCGGCCCGTGCCGGCCTGAGGACATTCCTGGCGTTCCTGCAAGCAGCAGGAAGGGCAGTCGGTGCCAGCCGGGTTGCCCCGACGTGATCAACCGGTGACTTAGCACCTGCAGAGTGGTTGGAGCCGGGGTCCCTACGGGCTGGGGTCACCATCCAGGGCTGCTCTTCTGGGGATGGAAGACGTTTGGAGCTGGCGGATCCTGGTGGAGTTTAGGCTCCGCGTTCGGGTCCCGTGGCTCTGTGCGGGTGTTGTCAGGCAGTGGTTTATAAGCGTGCTCTCCTTTTCGATATACTGGTAAAGCAGAGGTAGTACCTACAAGGGATCGAGCAATGAAGTGCAGCCTGACAGGCTTTTCCAGGCTGTCCTTTAAAACCAAATGTGAGCTCTAGTCTGCTTGGGGTAGAGGTGGGTTTTGCAGTGGGATGATCTGTATTACCCAGCCCTTCACAAATCCCTTTCAGCAAGTGGAGACATCGGTGGTGTCCTTGTGGATACCTCCGGGAAGGCACAAACGCAGGAAGCGAAAAAAGGCTGTTTTCAAGTGCAAAGATACGGCGCTGCGCTGCTGTGGAGAGCCCTGGCCCCGAATAAACCCGGGCGGGTAGAGTTTGGCTGTTGGTCCTCTCCACGCTGACGGGAGAGCCAAGGGTGAAYGTGGTTCTAATGTGGGCGGCTGCCGCGGGCGGCTGCCCTGGCGTGGGGTGCCGCGTGCCAGGCATTATTCTGCACAGACTGGGTGTCCCGGGGAGGAGAAGGTGCCTCGAGGAGAGCATTAGCCTGGGAGGGGCCTAAAATATTTAAATAACGTGCTTAATGTCACAGCTCCTCGGTTTATGCAAGAGGAGAAGCTGGCAGCTTGAGTCAGGCSCTCTTCTAAGAGTGACTAATACTATAAACAAATGTTAAGATAGTGGCATTAAATTCACTTTTTAAATTGCGCTACTTATGGGTCATAAAACCGATCCAATTTCYCAGTTTCAGCTTTTCCCATCTACTTGAGCGAAGCGAAGAGTAATCAGGTCATTGGGCCATTTCCCTTGGAGAGTGACCAGTGCGTCCTCAGCTTTATTCTAAATATAGCAGGCCTTTTTTTAGCATTGTTGGCTTTCCCACTTTTTTTTTTTTTTTTCTTTGCTGCTTTATAGCGGATTTAGGGCAGCCGAAAGGTGCCAGATCGACCTCACTGGAAAATGACGTTCCCGGGCGGCTCTGCAGCCGAGCCCGCTCGTCCCAGCTGCCTTGAGTCATGGGCAGGTTTGGTGCCATTAACGGAATCCTTCCATGGAGCGCTGGGAAAACTGGGATCCCGCTGGCATCCCTGCAGCTCCCTGGTGCTCGGGATCTCGCCCAGGCTGGATCCTCCAGGGCTCCCCCCATTCCCACCTTGACAGGARCGATGGCCCGTGCTAAAAATCCCCATCTGACGGAGTCGCAGCTCCCCGGAGCTTTCCTCTGCTCCTTTCCATCGTCTCCAAAACAGGCGAGCAAACCCGCTCCGGCTAGACAGGTGACTTATAGCCGGGCAGAGCTAAGTGAGCGCGATCCCACCCAAAGCGACGGGGGGGGGGAAACCCGGCGCCTTGAATGGGCTCCTTCTTGTGCTACGGCAGSCGCGGCGTGTTTGCTCAGGCGCCGCTCCTGCAGCCCCCCGGCCGCGGGGACCCGCGCGGCCGATAGCGGACACAGAGCCGGGCTTTATGCCGCGGCTCTCCAGGGTGCTGCCCGCTCCCRCGCCGCTGCCCGCCGCGCGCCGGCGCCCGGCACCCAGCGCCACGGGGCAGCGCGGCCCGGCGGGAGACGCTGCCCGCCGCTCAGACACCCCTTTCTGAGTCAGGAGTGCGCGAGTTAAATTGTTAGAACTGTTTGTTTTGTCACCGAGAAGTATTATAGATGTTATAATTGCTATAATTTGCTTCTGTAATTGCAACTTCGTGTTTTGCAAAACGCACGTTACTTTTCACTTTCAATCCAGGAATAGAATTTCAGATCTACCTTGACAGCTCCCGACCTTCCCTTTTTTCCTTTTTTTTTTTTTCCCCTGAGAGCTTGCATTTCTTGTGATGATTCCTGGCTTTCTACTTTGGAAGTGGCAGGACTGTTTGTAGGCTGCAGGCTGTATGYATTAAAAGCCAGGATAGCAAGATGTCCCCAGCGCGATGTCCYGCAAATTACATGCCAATATAACAGCCAATGCAATAAAATGGTTTTGGTACTCTATTATTTGCTGTGTTGCATATCCTAGAAATGATGAGCTTGCTTTAAATGAGACATATGATCAGTGGATTTTATATATGTATGTATGTACACACACATTTTCTCTTACAGTTTAATCTTTTTTGTTCCATCTGATGGATGGTCTGGCAAAGGGCAGGCTAGAGACACCTGATAGAAAGTGCAGAAGAACTCTGGTTGGCAGAAGACACTTATGGGCAGYGATTAGCTCAATCTGACAGATAGCTGCAGTGAACAAAAGCGTTTTGGAATCAAARTGCAGTTTGTCTGCACCTCCTTTGCAGTCATCAGCTGGCTGCAAGCGCTCTCTTCCGAGCAGGACCAAAGGCAGCATGAGCTTCCACTCCCTGCGACACCCCTAGGAAAAGGACCTACAGTGTCCTCGTTTCCAGGAGGCAGAGGGAATGCCCAGGGTGGGGTGTGCGACGCAGAGCCCTGGAACACGTGAGCAGACACCAGAGCCAGGGAGGAGAGGCAGCCACGTGTGCCCGRGCTGCCCTCGAGGACCCTTCCGTGCATTAATCCTGCCCTGGGGCCACTCTGCAGGCCTCTGCTCAGCTTTTGCACAGTCACAGATATTGTGGTTATCAGTGAAATTTCCACCCCTTTCTCATGGGAGCAATTTAAGTTGATTTTTTTTTTTTTTTAATCTTTCAGCAAAGAACAAATTCGGTTTGGTTTTGATTTGGATATTTTTATCAAAGACTCTGTTTTAGCAAGCGGCTGACCTTGGATTAAGGAAACAGGCTTAAGATGCCTTTGAACCTCTAACTACTACTGTGTATCAATATCTCCATTCAGTTCTCTTGCCCGCCATAGGTTTTCTGTAAAACCTGGGCAGATCCCATAGGCTGAGCTCCTTGCAGCCCCTTCTGTCACCTCGACAGCCACCCAGCAGAGCCCCCATGGCCTCGGATGGGCAGTTGCAGAGAACTTTGTCTCTGCAGGAAAGAGTTTAGTCCACCTTAATCTTAGACCCCAACAAACAGTGGAAACAAGACAGCACAGAGAAAACGGTTTAACTCAGTTCTGTAACAGGGTGAGAAGGAGAAAAGACTTTTAGAAAGTATATTTTACAATTTATTGTCTCAAAACAACCCCGGCTAGTAGGCTCACCTTTAGATAGACAGATATTTGTCACTCTATTATAGTTTTACAGTGTCAGTTCCAGACACTTAAGTATTGTTGGAATGCAGTAGGGGGGAAAAAAAAAATCATGTTTTAAATCTCCGATGGGGTAATAAACTGCAGCCAGGAGCTAATTGTCCTGAAACTCGATCCTCTACGATATGTTATTGCTGTAATGGGACTGCCCGACTCTGCTGCGCTGGGGTTTGTTTCACCATTACTCAGGTAGTCCGTCCACACCGAAGCAACCCCAGATCACAGGTTTGCTCCCAGCTGTAGACCTGAGCACGATTCTCCGCGCCACCGATGGGTCTTTTGCATTAAGGTAGTAAGGGAGGGTATTAATCCTCATCAAGTTTAATGGCTCACTGTGGACGTGCTTCCTACCAACCTTCTTCCACCCAAGAAGTCCCGAGATTGTTGTCCCCTCCTGTCAGGAGAAAATGAATCACTGCGCAGCCTCTGCGAGGGCAGGGGTGAATTGGAAGCCGCTCTGTGGAACACTCACACTACAGTATTATTATTTTCTTTTTACACTAGCATTAAATAATATTTGAGCTCAGGGTGGTCAGCCCAATGGGTGGTTTTACATGCTGAGTGCAGCCAGGGGAAGGCTRCATCCATCATGCACTCGGTTCAGGTTTTGATCAACAATCCTTTTTTATTTGTTTAGGGTTGTTTTATTTTTTTTTTTGGTGCCCAACTAGATATTAGCCAACCTGATCTTAAGCTGTATTTCTAAGTGTTAACTCTCAGTTTGGATGGAATTTTGGCTGGAAAGTGTTTTGGAGATCCAAAATAATGTAACGTTCTTTCTCCGTGTTCTTCTCATCTGTGTTCTGGGTAGGGCCAATTAGTAGATGTGCCCAGTTACCACTGGAAAAACTATTCCAAGGGTGTTTTAGCCAAACAGAAGGAGGTTTATTAAAGCTAGTGAAATGGTTGTGTCACATTTTAACAGAAATTCACTGAAATTTTATTTTCAGAGTTTTCCAGCTGTAAAATCGAATATAAGAATTTGTTCTCCTGACATTTCCATCCAGTCCTTCTGGTTAAGCGGCTGCCGGGCTGGCTGGGTATAAAGTTCATAGGAGACGGGTGTTTCAAACAGGCAGAGGGAGTTTTAGATGCACCAGACACAGAAACGGCCGGAAGCCCCGATGCGGAATGGTGGGATTTGTGTCGACTGCCTCCCTTTCTCCTTCCTGGAATGTCTTTATGTGCAGCGGAGACCAGGGTGCTTCTGGACTCCCCCGTTTTGTTAATGGGATCGGCTGTGTGTCTGGGAGCAGATCTACATGGAGGTGTAACCATCAATGTGTGTGTGCTGCTTGGTCCTACCTACACCTCACGTCAATAATCCCATTGCAGAGGCGGGTATAGGGTGGATAACGTAGGAGCAGCCGTCCCATCCCTGCACRCTTCTAGAGGATGCTGCTGCCGAGGTGAAGGCGGGAGCTCTGCTKACCCGCTGCCTTTTGGGGCGGAAAGGTGCGTTTTCCCCTGGAGCTGATGGATGTGCTGTGTTCTGTACCGCGCTGGAGCCCGGCTTAGCCCATTAGCACCATGCTGCCGTAGGGGCAGAAAACCAAATAGCTGGGGAGAAGGTAGCGCTTGAGAGGGGCCCCGGGCGCTCCCAGGGCCCGGGCAGCAAACGTGGGACAAGGAGGCGTTTTGCACGCTCGTTTGTCAGGCCGTGGCTGCTCGTTAGCTGCGGTCAGGCTCGTTCTCGGAGAAAAATCGCTCCTTCCTGCCCAAGCCAAGCAGAGATGTGCGAGTATGTGCGCCCACGAGCTCCTATGGCTTAGACAGCAATTAGAAACTAATTACACGAAAACGCTTAATCCCAATACAGAGGAAAGCAGAGGGAAAAGCTGTTGAAATTTGGAGTTGTTAATTCATCATCCTGAGTGAGCGAGCACCGAGGTGAAGGAGGAAAGACGAAGCCAAAGGGGCTCGAGGAGCTTTTTGTGTTTACGCTCTCTTTGACCATGGAAGTGTGTTTGGTCGCAGGGGGACGTACTGCCGTTACGCTTACATTGAGCTTTCCAGGGGCATTGCAAAATATAGCAGCTGGATTTTACTCTAAACCCTCTCTTTGCGTCTTAGTTTAGTTTAGTCAAACCAGGAATTAAAGTTAGGTGCAGCTCTAGTGTAAATAATAAAAACCATTGGGAAGAGAGCCTTTCCCATGCGTCTGCAAGAAACGCAGTAGTGCATTAGTGCTGATGAATTAACGCGTGTTGCATTTTAAGAGGTTCTGCAGCAAACAGCACGTCTCTGCCTTGTTTTGCAGCGATGAGAACCGGGAATTTGCACAGTGCATGAGGCAGGGCAGCCACGTCGCTCCTCTTTGGGTGCTCCCCAGCAGCAGGAGCGTGGCACTAACAGCATTAGCCTGCATTAAAGCTGTTTTGCTGCAAGTGATCTCAGCTTTACCTGTGCRTGGTCGAGCAGGGTGCAGAGTTCCTTCCTCCATCAGGAGCCTCCTTACCAAAGAAGGGTTTGGTTTCTCTTGGTTCCATCTAGAGTTGRCCAGATTCTGGACTCTCTATTCTGTGGGCGACTCCTTGAGATAAAATTTAACTTCTCCTTTTGCAGTATCAGAGTGCGCTCGCCAAGGGAAGCTGCGGAGAGGCCTTTGGGTGGTGATCCGCCTTCCTGCAGTTTCTTCCCAGCTTTACCATGGCCAACGTGAGCTTGGGGGGCGCAGTCGCGTCGTCCGCAGGCACGAGGGGCGCGGGCCGAGCCGACGTGGAGCCCGCGAGCCGCTCCGCGCGAGAGGCCGTGATTGTTTTGGCCTCTTTCCTTTGCTCTAGGGGGAAATAGCGGCACCCTTCTTGGGATATTATTGGTGCGAAATTGTAAGTTACAGTTTTATTACCAGTCGCTGCGTGCGTGTGCAGGGAGAGAGGAGGAGGTGGCGGGGCCGGCACGGTATATCCGCTCTTTTGTGACTATGAAGCCATTSTTTTTTTTCCCCTTACATTTTGGAAAAAAAAGGGTTTTTTTCCAAAGTTTTATTTTAGGGAAAGAAAGACTGAATTGGTCTTTCCAAATAGCATCAAACCATGACAGATTGTGATAGCCATTTTTTTTTTTAAGTCTGCTGTTCTTCAAAATCACTGAATTCCTTAGCTTGCTTAGCTTCCTTAGAAAAATTAGAATCGAGGTAGACGAGATGGGTGGATCCATTCTCTGTCCTGGTGCTAACAGCCACGTTACTTCCTACAGAAACTGGCRTTTCAGTTCCCCGTTGCACTTCTTACATGCAGTTTTCCAACATGATGGGTAAAACCATGCTGGAAGCAGTCACGGATGAAGTGGGTTTGATTGATTCCGGAGGAGAGCGTGGCCTCCAGACTGACGTGTTACCTGCCCCGTGGATGAGCTGAGCCATGCGAGGGTCTTGGTGTTGCGGATAAAATCTGGTGTCCTGGCCATTCCATTCCATGGCTTGGTTTGCCTCCAGCAGAGAAGGCTGAAAAGTTTGCACGTGGAGTTGAGGTGGTCCAAGTAGAGGGGTTTTGAGGTTTCTTTGCTTGTTTTCTGTATAGTTTGGGGTGCTTTCGTTGACTGTTTTGTAGAAGATCTGGATTCATGGACTTTTCCAGTGTTGGAAGCCTCAGCTGAGGTCTTCAGTAGAGACCAAAGCAGATGGGTTTCAGCACCCAGAAGGGTTTTRGCATCCACCCAGCAGCAACAGAACAGAACTCTGCTTGGGGCAGTATCGGATGTAGTGTCTCCTTCTCCTCATGTCCATCTCCTTAGCTGTATCCCAACACGTGTTCCTGGTCCGAGCCCCTATCTCAGCTACCTCGTCCTTCCAACAAGCTGCGGCTGATCCTCTGCATCCAGCCCCCTGGACACATCCTCCCCCGCTGGGGCTCCAGGAGGAGTTGCCCATGTTGTCCGTATTTTGCTCCATTTGCAAACAGGACTTGKCCACCATCTTCTTGGAGCGTGTTGGGCAAGATGGGAATTCGCCCTGGAGCAGCTGGGGGGGCTTCTCCGCTCGGGGCTCTCCGTGGTCCTAACTCCGTCACGGATGGAGGTTGGAGACGGGGAGAGCCGAGGGCCTCGGGCAGAGGCGCCGGTGACGCCTCCGCCGCAGCAGGACGTGGGCGGCTGCTCTGCTCTTCGAGGAGCGCACGCTCCGGCTTCTAAATTTAGCAAACATTCGAATGACTTTGGTATTTTTTTTAACGATTGTTACAGTATTTTGTAACTTCTGTTCCCCTCTGGCTGGGATTCGAGAAACCTCTCCCTCCTGCCCCCTCCCCAACTCCTTGACAGCAATCGCTAGTTGTAAAATAATAGACCATCAGCCAGCAATAATTTGCAATCCAAACAGACTTGACGCTCTCTGACATTTATTGAAACCTCAGACCCTGTTCGCTGGTTTCAGTTTTCCTCCCTTTGCTCTGTTTTCACAGACAGACAAGTGCTTAGATTTGGGTTTAATAATGAGGAGAAATTTCGTCTTGGCCCCGCTTTGCTTGTGTTGGCTGCGGCGGGGGCTGCAGCAGACGGGCGGTTGGAGTTAATTACGCTAAATGGTGAGAACATTATTTGACCCCACTGGTTCGGCACCAGATGTTGCGCGGCGCAGCGCGCCCGGCGCGGGGCTCCCCGCGGAACGAGGGCCCCGGGGCGCTGCTTTCGGCAGCGCTAGCGACCCCAGGACGAGCCCGGGGCAAGCAGAGCGCGGAGCGTTATTAGCTACAGATGACCGCGTGCAGCTTTAGCCACTTGGGGCAACTTATTAGGGTAGCGTTGTGTTTGGGGGCTGAATGCATCAAAAGCACAAAAAAAACCCCAAAAAAACCCTTTTGCTAAATGTACAGTTAACATCCTGCCAGCACAACGTATCAGCTTTGGTAAATCCTTCCTGGAAAGTGAACTTTGCATTTATGGGCCAGACATGATGGAATTTAATGTTTGAAAATGATTAAAGGATTTTGTTCTTTCCTGGTAACGACTGCATTTATCAAGGTGGCAGACACGGTGGCCTCGGAAGGAGCTCCAGTGCAGCTGAACTGCCGAGCGTACCCCGGCTGGGGTCTGGGAATCCCTCTGCTCTTTAAGCACTAGGGCTGGGGAATTACGTTTGTAGATACGGGAGGCCGGGAGTATAGAGTGTTTATTGACCCCAGTCTGTGTTAATAAAGCGTTAGAGGTATTACCTGCTTGGGGATCGTCAGCGCACAGCAAAGCTGTACTGACCTTCGTGGAAAACCGAAACGCCTCTTGGCCTCTGAGGAAGCTGTTTGGACGGTGGAAATGACAACGCTGCGGCAGGCCTAGAGATTACAGCAGAGCGAGCTCAAAAGCATTCTTACCCCCCAAAAAAATGTATCCCCGTTGCCTGTATTTCCTTGCGTGGCAGTGCTAATGCATTTAGCATTACGCTGTCCACGGATGAGTTTGAGTTACGGCTCCCTTTCCAACAGGTGACAACACTTACATTTCCCTGGGCAGTCGCCCTCCTTCGCCCTCTTCCATGCGGATCCCCATGGCTCCRGCTGCAGGGTGGCACCCCGGGCACTGCGGCTCTGACCCCTGTTTTGGTACCTGGGCTCAGGGTGATGATCTCTCCCAGAGCAAACCCACTGATTTCTGTTGCTCTAAGGCAGCAGAGTTCAGAAGCTTTTGGTAATTTTAGTAGATCTAGATCTCTAGGACTTATTAAAACATCTCCATTGCTCCCTAGCATTTCTGGGGAGCTTAAGCATAAAAACAATCTCGGTTCAGCCTTGATTTTCCATCCATCTCCGGCTCATCTCCTTGGACCAACCCCGGACAAGAGGGATGTTACTTGGGGCTTTCTCAGGCTCTGGGTGCTGCCAGGGAGCCACAGATTATTCCAGTGGGCACACAGTTAGCTCCACGTGAACCCTGCGTTTTCTGTGTGCTTTTGAAGCAAAATCGTGTGCCTTCCRTTGCCATCCTCAGCTCAGCAGTCACAATAAACTCCTTTGGCAAGGGCAAAGACCCTTTTCCATGGAGTGGGGCTTTCGACGAGAGGTTTGGATTCCCGTGCAGGCTGCGCCGCTGTCTGTAATTTACTGTGAACCRTGAGAGTCATCAGCTGAAATTTTCAGGAGCAGATTAAGTTGAAAAAATTTATGACAGCATTTAGAAACATTAGACTTAAGACTGCATGCCAGAGCATGACAAAATAGCAGGTAATAACAGATCTCATTAGAACTGTTTATTTAAATTGAACATTATCCTGTCAGGGACGTTTTCACTGCTCTATAGGTTATATTTTCATCTAGGTTAACTTCTAGGAAGCATAAGCAGCAGAGACGTCTTCCTGGGGACTGCTCCGTCCGTTCATTCCAATGTGCTCACCACGTGGCGTATAAAAGTGCCTGAATAACTTAGTGCCTCTTGGTCATTGCCACGCTATAATTTGAGTTTTCTGTCCACRGGAGTTTTGCTGTTCAGCATCCGAGCTCTCGGACCAGAGGGGATCAGGAAAGACGGGTCTTCAGAGACGGAGAAAACACTGAACCGTAGGGGAGGCCTCGGCTTGTAGCACCCGGTTCTGTGGTCAGGAGAGTTCTGTGGCACGCAGAGGGCATSCCGAGCCGGGTGCCAAGGTTTCGTTGCCCTCTCCTGCACAAAGTGCCCTGCAGCGTGTGAGCTTCGCTGGGTGGTTTCCTGGGCCGTGATCCTTCCGTCGTTCTTTCTATCCTCTGTTTTATTGAGGCAAATCAAAGTATTCCTTACATGTTAAAAGAATTTGGGAAACTTCAGTCCTACAACAGCTTCTGAAGGCTTTTTTTTAAGGTGTATTCAGGGCCAAGAAAATGGCTATTTGGGAAGACAATACTGGCAGAACTGATATGTTTCCAGGGAGGCTGTTTCACCCGAAGCATCTCCAGGTGGAAGGATGTTATTTAAAAACTTTGATAGAAAGGAAGGCTATTCCATTATCTTTAAGAGGGTTCTCTATATCTTGCTACCTGTAATTTCCTTTTGCAAACCTCCATGACCTTGATGAGAAGCAGCAAACTGTTATTAACTTCATAGGAGCCATCTTAATATGAACTTTAATATTCACTTCTCATGCTTCACATCTACCTTTTCCTTACCCTGCAAGCTCCAGTAAATATATTTTAGCCTATCGGGGTTAACAAGCGTCCTTCTGCCAGAAACCCATCAAATCCATTTACTAATGACGTATATCCAGGACAATATAACGATTTTGATTCATGCTTTTTGGAAAGCGTTTTGAGTTGACTTCCCTGTAAATCTTGCCGCTTTATTAATCCCCGTTGCGTGCTGGCGGGCAGCGCTCTGCTTTGTTTGGCTGGTGGCACCGGGTTTGGGATGATGCCCAGCCCTGCCATTCTCATCCGAACAATGCGCCATGTGAGAAACGCCCTTCGGCAGCAGGGGAGGCGCCCGGGTAGAGTCACCTGTTGGGGACCTCTGGATCCCYCAGCAGCCGTGGCCCTGGTGCCRTTCATTCCTGAAGCTGCGGGCACGAGGAGTGCCCACGGTCCCAGAGCTTTCCCAGGAAAGGTCTTTTGGGTTTCAGGTCCTTTGGAGTTTCAGGTATGCGGCTCCAGAAATTCATGCGCTGACAGACCCTTTGGACAACCTTATGGACATCAAGGAAAGTCCATGGCTGGGGAGGAGGAATTTCTGCAGGTTCCCATAAGTACATCCTTACACAGAGCSCCCTGTCACCGGGAACGCTGCTGTTTGACCCTCTTCTGAGCTGAATTTTGCCCAGAGTGTCCTGTTACCACCTCTCTTTGGGGCTGCTGAGGTGAGTGGTGCACATACTGCTGGACCTCAGCACCTCTCTAGTTGGCCCCAGTTTATGGCCTTTATGAATGTATTAATCCTTGGTGTGGTGCATTTTAAAAGTCTAAAGAGATTTTGGATTTCTAGATCTAAGTGAGCATAAGAATAACTAGATGGAGTTGAAATTAGGGAAATTCAGAAGAGCATCTTTTGAATGGTGGGCAAGTAGCCTCCAGGGCAGTTCACCAGCAGAAGCAGTGCACTTCACTGCTGAGATCTTTACAGCATTCCTGCTTGTGTTTCTGAACGATCCTGGCTGAAGGCACCGCGCTCGGTTTGGTCGTTCCTGGGTAGCAGAGCAGGTCGTTTCCCTCGCCTCCGGAAACGCRGGCTGTAATTCTGTGGCTGGCGTTGTGGTGCCGCGCCTGGGATTGCTTTCTTCCTTTCTGGCTAAACTCRGTGAAATTATCGTGTATTTTAAACTCCCAGGCACCTGAAAGAGACAAATCCCTGAGGTGTATGAGCAGATGGAGCAGGGGCATCTTTGACGGCCTGGAGGGCAGCAGAAACCTTCTCCATGTGGGCCTAGGAGTCTTCCCTTGCACCATGGAGCGGAGCAGGTCTTTGCTGAGCCGGAGACCCGGTGCCGCTCGTGTTAGTTGTGGTGGTGGCTGATCCGCGTTGTTGCCGCTTGCTAAACAGCTCCAGGGTGCCCTGCCAAGCCACCRAAGTGAGTTTTAAAGAGGGGAGAAAAATCCAGGGCGGCATCAGGGCTGAGCTGCAGAAGGTCACCCGTTCCCACAGCATCCTTCCCTGCCCAGGTCTCCTTCACCTGCACCAAAGTTCCTTGCTGATTTTTGTGGTTGCACCCTAAATTTTAAGGTCCTGTGCCCCTTGCTGCTGCATACACACAGCCCCTCTTCAGACCATCCCATAGCCCTCCAATAGCTTTAACTCAAGCGATATAGCAGCTCAGTGTTAGAAGATGGCACCTCCCAACCTGCTGGTGACTCCAATACCTTAGTCACTTTGGCAAAAGTTGCTCTCCAAGGTGAACATCTTTTATKGCAAAGRGATTTCTGTGGCATGAAGGGAGGARAGGGCTTSTTGAACACCTTCACCTGATGAGAAGCGTTGGCTTTGGTTCTTGCTTCTCTGCAAAAGCATCTTCTGATGGTCAAGTCACATCTGATGGTCAAGTCACATCTGATGGTCAAGTCACCGCCTGATGGTCCTGATCCTGTAGACGTCGGTCGTGCTCCCGTCTGCTGGGACCTGGACCTGGCCCTTTTGAGGGATGAGACTGCCAGTTGGTTAAAGTTCCTTTTAAGACAATGCCAAATGTTGGAACCTCCTTTAATAAAAGAGACAGAAAAAGCACCTGGCATAAAATTGCCCGGATTTCGTCAGGTTTCTTTCCTTCTCCTTGCCCCAAAGATGTCTGCTTGCCAAAACACACCAATTGGCCTTACTAATTAGTTAGAACTGCTGTATATTTATCCAAATTTCCCAATACTGGATCTCTTCTTTTGCCTATTATTTTACGCTGCTGAAGTGGAAGCAGAAAAAGGGGGTAGAATTAATTATAGTCTTTGGCTAGGAGGATTAGCCACAGATGTTGGATTATTGTTATTGCACCGTGTTTGGGAATGACAGAAGGAATGTGTGGAGACGGATGGGATCTGTGAAGAGAAACAGAAGCGTTTAAGCCGTAGGTGAACTTTAATTCCTCCTCTGTAATATCGTCAGTGATAATGATAAAAAAATAGGCTTGTTTAGTAAAGGAAGCATTAAGGTGCAGCGCGTGCARCCTGCTGTGACCTGCGTTGTGTGCAAGTCACTGCGGTGGTTCCTTGGGCTGTAGCTTGGGCCTTTGGGCGAGGGACTCGCAGCCCTTGGCTCCCTGCTCTTGGCTCTACGAATGGGCTGCTGGAGAAAGCCTCGGTGTGCAGCACACGGGAGGGAGGGAGCTCTTTAACAGGCACTTCAGCTGCGTTTGCCGCTGAAGAGTACGGGTTTTCCGAGGGGAGAAAGGCTCCTTYAACCCCCGCAGGAAGAACTGCGCACACAAACTCATTGCTGCATCCTGAAATGCTGCTGCCAAACGCCTGTTGATAGAATCTTCTTGGGAAGGACCAATACTGAGGCTTGAAATTCAGCAGTTTGGGGTTTTTGTGTTTGTTTGTTTGAGCATCCTGAAGCAAACAAGAGCTGAGCTTCCCTCTTGCTGAGTGTTTATCCTGGAATGTGCCCATCCCAGGTGCATCTTCCCCATGAATTTTCTGGCTAACAGCATTAGTGTTTGCTGTATGAATGAGGTCTCCAGGGCCTGGGCATTTACAGATCGAAAGTATGCTTTGAGAACCTCTGCTTGCTTGAAAGGGGCATTTTGCCTTGCGTTTGCAAATGAYCCTCCCTAAAAGCTGAACTGGGGGTGCAGAGCAAGATCATCTGCCCTTACTTAACCTCAGCTGGGTCCGCGTTCAGCCCGGGTAGCGCTTGGCCACGGAGAGAGCGAGCAGGGATTAAAGGAAAAAAGGAAAAGAAAAAGCCCCGTGGAGACAAGGCCAAAGCGAATAACATCAGAAGCCTGATCATTTGTCACCTATAGTCACTTGAAACCATTATTTCTTTTACACACTGTAATTTCGGATAGACTTGTGTAAACAGTGTAAAGATTTATTTTCTCAAAATATCAGGACCACTTAGCATGAGTCACAAGCTAGATTTCAGGCAGATAATTTTCTTCTAATAGATTTTTGGGTTAACAAGATAAAAATTAACATGAAAATGATTATGTGCTGACTGAAGGAAACCTGGTTTTATTTTGTTCCCTATTTGTTTTACAAGGGAAGTCTTCAAATATCTTGCAGGGGCAAAAATATTTAAAGTGTTTGCACATGTTTCCCATTTCCATTTTATAGGATTCATTCACAGTCGGCCAAATGTATCTCCCTCTCTCTCTTCCCCTCTCTCCTCCTCTCCCTCTTTCTCCTTTTTTTATTTCCATACATTTTCACATTAGTCTTAGAAGCTCCAAAGGTGCTTTTTTCTGCCYGTCTTTTTCACCCGGACTTAGAGAGTGGCGGGCGCTGCTGGCAGTTAAGTCATAGGACTGTAAAACCAGTGCTGGATGAGCCTCAAASGGTTGATTATGGGGTGTCCCATGATTTGCTCTTTCTACTTGGTATAAAGCAGAGCGGAGAGCTGAGGCCCTCGCCTCATTGCGAGCTGGAGGACTGGGCCGGGTGACGTAGGGTTGGCTTTTACTGCCTTTTTGTTCCTCGCTGTGGARGTTTTGCCGTGGGGATCGGGGTGCGGGTCCATGTACAAGGGCTGCAGAGAAGGTGCCGGATGCTGAGGGCACCTCCGCGCCCTCCGGCGGGGCAAGGTCCTCGTGTCCCGGGAGGGACAACAGGCAGGACCCTTTGCCATGGGCAGCACCGGGTGCACCGGGAGAGGTGGCGCGGGCGGCGAGCAGGAGGTCTGTGAGCCCTGGGCCGCCCTTGCCAGCCTCGAGGCACCTTGTTCTGTGTGGATTCGGCTGCACTTGGGTATCTGGGTCTTGCTTTAAAATCTCCCCCAGGGTGGGGAGCAGGCGCAGGTGACGCGCTGGGGACGGAGCGTGCGGAGGAAGCCCCAAGCCCCAGGGCATCCTTGGGCTGTCCGGGGTGGACTTTGTAATCGCGAGGGCTCGAGATAGCAAGAAAACTTAGCAGGGCTCAAGGTCTGATTGCTGATTAATGTGTCTGCAGCAGCCCTATCCCAGGGCAGAGCCGAGGGGAATCTTATCGCGGCGATTAAAGTTGCTTTGTGTTTTGCAACGGGATCATTCCCAGCACCCGAGTTTCGGCACCACTGAACGTTCCCGCCTCCCGTTTTTACCAGTAGACAAAAGAAGGGTTTAAAGAAGTCAGGGATGGATTCGGCTCTCGGAGTCRCTCCGCTTTGCTCGGAATTAAGAGAGCGTAGAAAATCCTTCGGAGTGGGATGAGTCATTTAATGACCCTTTAACCCCAAGTTGAGTCCACTTCATTGGTAAACAAGTCTTGATGATGTAAATGAAACAGGGTTAGGTAATGCAGAGTAAATACGTATTCTTGGAAAAAAAAAAAACCAAAACCAAAGATATGACTTGGTCCAGACTATAGGAGAAAAAGGAATAAATAAAATGCAGCTGTTTGCAGGAGATCTCTGATGTATTAAAACTGGGGCTGGAAGGTTGCCCTGCTCCCGCTGGTGTAAATCAGCAGATGTCTTTTAAAGGCRGGCAGGATGTCGGCAGTTTTGTGCAGATCCAGGGCAGCAGCCCTTATCTGCCCCCATCTTATCAGACTCTTATCAGCCTCCAGTCTAGCACACGACTCACGCAGGCCACTTCCACCCAGGTCCTGTTTGGGCCAAATCAGAAGGGAAACGGGGTTCTTTGACCCGTCAATAGCGGAGCAGGTTCGAGGATYAGACTTGGTTCGGCGGAGCTGCCTGCCCCTTAGGCTGGGCTGGGTTCTCCTCGCTGGGGCTGGGGTCCGTCCTGCCGACCCTGCGCCCGCCGGCAGCACCTGAACCCCGGTCTGCTCCTCCCCGCTCCTGGGACGTGCTCAGCGGCCGCCGCAGAGGTTTCGCTAAACATGTCAGATTAAAGGTATAACCAGACGGATAAATGCAGTCCATCTGAGGGCATGTTTCCTCTCACACGTTCAGTGGCTGTCAGCGTTTGGAATGGGATTCAGAAACATGTCCTTGAAGCTGGCTGGAATGTAGCTTAATGTAGCGGGGCAGCATTAGAGAAAGGAGAGAAACGCACGAGGGAAGTTTTCATGGAAATGTCCCCCCTCTCCTCCCTAGTGCTGCATTTGCTGCAGAATACTAATAAACGAGGGTTATTAAGAGGAGAACGATGGACTGCAGCACGTCGGTCTGCCTGGGGGCTCGGCAGAGACGTTGCTCGTGAAGTCTCTGTAACCTGCAGTTTTCTCATCCCCTCCTCAAAGCTTCTTTTCTTTTTTAATCAGCAATTCATTTATAGTGACTCCTTTCAGGGACCCCTACATTACCATCCATACCACGCTGAAGTAATTACAGAAAAGGAGATCTATCAAACATTGGTTTAAACATGAAAATATTTAACTGTGTTTTAATTGCTCTGTTTTTCAGCCCGATTAAAATACCTCTCTATCGATTTGTTTTCCCTCAAGTCYTTAGTGTAAGGAAAACGGTAGTTATTCTCAGGGCCTTTGTAGGGCCCCTCTTCCTCCGCAGCTGAAGGCGGTAGAGTTGCTTTGCCTCATCCTTCCCTAACCCTCCTCGGGGCTCCGGTGGGTGATGCCTGAAGGCCGCGCAGAGGAGCTGGAGTAAATGAGCTCGGCTGGCTGCACCCTTTACCCCTCTTCATTCGTGTGTGCTTGTGGGAAGACAAAGTGCTGTGATACAGTGAAGAAAAAACCAGACACGCTCCTGTGCATTGCGGGGTGCTTAAAATACCTCCTTAAAATGCAGATTTTGACTTTCTGCCCAGCGCTGCCTTGAAAGTTTTGCCGTTAAAACCTAATTGCTAAGTCAATGTTCGCTCGGTGTTCCTCAGCGGAGGACAGGGAGTGAGCGGTTCGGTGCTTCGTTTCAGTATCGCCTTTGCTCCCGGTGAGACCATTCCTGTTATTTTTCATGTGACCTCCTTTCGGTTGCGAGTTACTGGTCTTCCATCTTGCAGCGGATTTTCCCTCGCTGAAACGGGCTACGTTTCCAGGAGTTATTTACCACTTCCCAAGCAAAAGATGAATTTCCCTTCTCTGGGGTCGCTGGCACCATCGCTTTTYCCCTCAATATTCCTGACATGTCACAAATCACTGCTCGGTTGCTGACTTGGAAGCAATCTCCCTTATGCYTCTCCCGATCGGGAAGCTGGTGGCTCAGATCCAGGACTGAATCCAACATGGGGCTGTACTTGGGGCTCACGGATTTTTGTTTATTTAATCAGATGCATGGAGTTAATTAAGGTTGARTAGGCTAGTCCGGTGACCTTGCAGGGTGGATCCCTGGGACGGGGCAGAGCAGAGTCCCCGCTCAGAGACAGCTCCCTCCTTGCTCTTRGTTTGCACGGACCGAGTCGTCAGTTAAAACTAATAACAACAATGAAGCTCTATTGTATTTCACCACAGATACTGATCTAAGTGGAATTCACCGTGCTGCAAGTCTTCAAGATTTATTATTTGCTGTTTATTTGATCTTGTGGGTAATTGTTTAATTAGAGCAATTAGCAGCTGCTTTCAAAGCCCAAAGCCCTTTCCAAACTAGCACACGTCAAGTTACCCTGTCTGTGGTGCCTTGTTTTGCTCCCTGCTGGTGCCAGCGCAATTTAGAGAAGGTCCAAAAAAATGGGCACCTCCTCGTCGAGATAACCCCCGGTGCAGGACYGGGTTCTGGGGTGTTTGCAACATCCACATTGACATTGTCACTGCAATGACGGTGATTGGATTCTGATTGAACTTGACAGGAGATGGGAAGTGGATTTTAACGGGGAAGGCCTAGGTACATAGCACTTTCTTTGGTGTTTGGTAAGAAAATCTAGTCTTGAGTGATGCTTTGCAATCTTTTCCGAGTGAATTCTTCATGGCTTAGGAAACTCATCTYTGAGTTGTTTTATGCTTCTCTGGAGTGAAGTCCTAAAGCATATATGTGAAAATATGTGATATATACTTAGGCCAGAACCAAGAAGACATAGAGCTTTGAAGGACGTTCTGTGATGGAATCTGTGTCAGGGATCTGGTGGGGATTATGGAAAAATGGCTAAATCAGTGGCCAGCATGGGCCGCTGAAATGCTGCCCGTGAAAAGGCACTTTAAGCCGTTTTGATAAAATCTAAAGGGAGGTTTTGTATTTTGCTCCCGACGTCAAGCTCTTGATCCGAGCGTGTTTCTGGACCCAACGTGGTTAGTGTGGCTGTGCCAGAACCGACCCCACGTGTCGGAGATGAAGGTGACCCCAGGGACGTTCCCTTGCCCGGGCACCTTGGCTGCTCCGTTGGGAGGAGCTGCCTGCACTTCCCGCAGGGACATCCCTGCAGGATGGGCAGCAGTTGGAGCTGGGAGGCTCCTGTGGAGTGGATCCGGAGCAGGAATATGGAGCAGGGAGCTCCTGTGGAGTGGATCCGGAGCAGGAATATGGAGCAGGGAGCTCCTGTGGAGCGGATCCGGAGCAGGGATTTGGAGCAGGGAGCTCCTGTGGAGCACCTCGGCCATGCCGAGCCGCCGCCGCCTGCCCCAACACGCCGCATTCTCCAGCACGTCTGTAAGGGCAGAGCCAGCTCCAAAGAAAGCATCAGGATGCTGATTGCTCTCAGATAATCAGGGAGGAAATGGGTAAAAGACGAACCCTGGAGCTGTTCTTTTTTATTTTATTTTTCAAGCTGTCTTCTGCAAGGGCTATGCACTTTGCAGGCCTTTCACAGTTCGAAACGCTTTTAATAAACGTATAGGAGAGGTGTGCAGTGAGGCTGGGTTTGGAGCCAGAGGTGATCAGATTAGCAGTGGGATAGGCAATTAGCCGCGTGCTCAGAGCAGGTGAAGGAGAGGCAGCAGGTCCCTGCCCTGCTAGGGCTGTTCGCACCAGCATCCCGCTCCCTCCAGCCGCACRTCGGGTTGCGTTATCTTGTTTAATGGGTAATTTCAGCATTAAGGATCTGCAGATTTAAATTAAAGCTGTAATTCTTCTTGGCATTAAAATCCCCRTGTACGTGACTTTACACTCATAAAGTCCTGGCAGCTCCAAGCGGGTTTCTGCAGGGCAGGAACGTGCCCGCCGGAGGAGCAGCCAGGAGCTCGGCGAGCTGGATCCACTGCAAAGTTCTTAAGAACTCCCCAATGTGCAACCGTCCCCGAAGCCGCCCCGCGCTTTTCAGGACATCTGAGTTGTAGCAGTTAGAGTTAAGGGGGCAGATTCGCTGCAGGTCTTTGGCACTGGAGTTGAGGAGTCCTCCTCAGTGGGGTCTGCAATGCTGGAATTCCATCGAGATTGGTGCAGACGGGTTAGGAACCTGATTCACTTCGTGGCTTTTGCAAATGTGCAAGTGTGTGCTTATCTGCACTTTTAGCATCTGAACTTCTCTTGAAGCGTAAGCTGCGTTTTTCCCACACCTCTCCTTTTTATCTCTTTAAGTGCCTAAGGGGGAGCAAAAAACAGAGCCTTAATGTGCCTGGTGCTGTAAAAGAGAAAATAARCTCTGGTCCTGTTCTGAAGAGGTTAGAGCAGAGCTGGGTGAATTTGAATGTCTTGTGCTGGGTGGAAGTCCCTAGAGGAAGAAGTCTCGGAAGAGCCTGCAGGAATTTTGGTCTCATRTCCGTATGGGGTTCTCTGTGCTCATGCCGTCTGATCCGTGCATGTGGCCCAGAAGTGCTGGRTTTGAAAATGTATTTAGGATGTCCATCATTAAAACATTAGAGCCAGCGGGCTTCTTTTCTCCTTGTGCGCCTTCGGCCTTGTGCTGCTTGCAGAGTCAGTGAAGTTGTGTGAGCAATGAGGCAATAGCGAGCTGAAAACATGACCGAAACTTTGCTTTACATCTTTTTGCCAACATTTGAGATGTTGACAAAAGATAATGTTGAAGTTTCAAAGCTAGGGGAAAAAAAAAAAAATCACACGGCATTTCTGTGATGTCAGAGGAAGAAGGAAGCCAGCTTGAAATGAAGGTCCCTTCTCAGGCTCTAATCTTATAGACACCTACTTAACTCAAAGCCAATTAAATCAATGGACTACTTAACCTTTGCCTGCATGAGAAAGGATTTGCCAGCACAGTTTATACTAGGACCCCAAACAAAATAAGCAGTCCCCAGAAGGCAGTCTGCATCTGCCCATAATGTCACAAGTATGAAAATATGGTCATATACTGTTAAAAAAGGTCCTTCCTGTAAGGGACACCAGTACAAGAGTAGTTTCTGCTGGACTCAGCCCTGCATTCTTTGATATAAGCAGCAAACAGGAGCATTTGCAGGGTGCTCCGTGCTGCAGAACCGGTGCTGGTTTGTGMGATGTCCCCGGTCCCATCTAACCAGAAGGCTCAAGGCCCCACCGAAGGCGTACGAGAGACGAGGATGGGAGGCAAGACGCTTCTGATAACCTGTTGTGGTCATTTGTGGCTGCCTTCCCGGGAGGGCCCTCGCCTGGCTYGGGTGCGTGGTGGCGGCGCCGCCGTTCTGCGGCGCTCCTTAGGGAGCAGCGGGGCTGTGATGGGACGCGGGGCTGGGCTGCAGCGCGCTCGTAACGCGGTACATCATTTGTCACTGGACACGTTGAGCGCGTGTCACTGCAAAACCTTTAAGAGCTGCGATGGGAGTGGTGGGGAGACAGCCACGGCCTCGGCAGGGGAAAAAAGACAGCAYCATTTATAAATGTTTTTGTGTATARTRTTTACGTTTGGAACATTTAAATGTAAAAACGAAAGGCAAAAMCCACTGTTTTTAACATCTTCCCAGATATTAACAACATCTTGCTAGATGTCAGCTCAAGGATTTGACATTTTATGCGCAAAGGRGAGCATTGCAATGTTTCTTTTTTATATTTTTCTTCTTTTCCCCTCAGATTAATTGAGCTGCGCATTGGTCCTATCACTCTTTGCTCTGAGCCATATGGTCATATGTCATTAACTCAGGAGACCCWACAGCCTAAGAAAGTGGAACCATATGTTCTTCCCAAAGATAAATAGTAAACAGGRCTGCATGCACAGGGCTGCTGCTTCGTGGGGAAAGGGGCTGTCCCATTTTTGCACTGAGATGGGCAAAAGTGCATTTGGTTGCAGTGCATGGCAGCAAACACACCAGGACRTGTGGAAAACCAGCAGGACTTGGGCAAAGCACCCGGCACCGAGAGCGGAGCCCGTGTGGCCAACTCTGCCTTTTGGCTGACTGTCTTTTGAGCTAAATGAGAGAGCTGCTTTTAGGTGGGAATGCCATGGCAGTTCCTGCTGAGGAGAGGAAAGGAGGGGGAATCAGCAGCTTCTTCACCGTTTTTCACTCAACCAAGCCAACTCTATACCCCAGCGGGCCTGCAGGAGAAGTGGGGAAACGCTGATAGATGCGTGGCTGGCTGATGAGACCGGCGGGAGTGTTTTTCTTGGATGAGAGGGCAGCGTTGCCAGGTGCCTTCTTGTTTTCTGAGTATTTGGTGATAAAGCCAGAGCTCTCATTTCCAGGGAAGAGGGGAGTTACTGCCTACTGAGATACTCCTGCATTTCAACAGTAGCGYGGAGAGCTAATGAGTAACTAGATGTGTGTGCCAATGAGTTATTTTTATAGCAAAACATCCTCTTGTTTGGGTTATTTAACATAAAACAACAGTAATAGCAACACCTGTAGAGAATTATATGGTGATGCAACACTGGAAAGAATTTGAGCTGGATATCACGCCTCGCAGTTGTGCTGCCCTCCCTTTGAAGCTCCTTGCAGACATGTTACTAAATTTATCTAATAAAACAAGAAACTTTGTAGACGTGAACATTTGCCTCCTTTGCATGCCCGAGTCCAAGCAAGGAGCCTGTATTTAGAGCAGGCCTGGAGGGAGAGCGGGGCTGATAAGGGGCTGCTTGAGTATGGGTTGTGCTGATGGCGATGCATCGTGTTCTGGGGCTCGAGCACAAGTGCTGCTTGCACAGGGCACCGTGGCCGCCGGGCTCCCAAATCCTCCTCGCTGCTTGTTTGTTGTCTCTGCATAACCCAGATCAGGTCAGCCCAGAACAACACGTGTTTACAGTGAATATCTACAAGGTGTTTGTTTGGATGAACAGCCTGGTGAGGAATAATGCAAGGCACACACACACGGAGCCAAGGACCTGCAAAAGGGCACTGGCTTCTGGAGGTCCCAGGCTGGGAAGCTCTGAAGATAAGGGCAGTTTCGTGCTGTATCTCACTATGCAGAGCACAGCATCACCCGTATTTGTGAGAGCGCCTGGCTCCGGGCTCTGCCTGCAGTGCTGCGCTGAGCGGTGCCTCCCCTGCGCGTTTCACTGCGCGGGACCCAGCGCCCTGCTGTGTGTTAGTGCAGACCTGAATGACAGATCTGCAGTGGAAAAGACGGGCTGCACGAGGCCAGCTCTGCTGCAGGTGCAGCTTGGGCCAGCGCAAAGGGGCTCGTGCGCTCGCGGTGCAGAGCCCCGAGACCTCTCGCTGYGCTGTGGGGCATCCCTGCCCGCTCGGCCACGCTGCTGCTGCCTTCTCATAACTCAGCTAGTTTGATCATACTTAACATGCGTTCTTCACACATGAGCTTGTTTCAGTTCCAGGGCTCCTGCTTTCACTTGCTCGGGCTGACCTTAGGCATCTCCTGCCATCCTCTGCCATGGTCAAGACCTCCCAGCTTGTTGCCTGGTGGCCCCCAAAGGAAGGTGTGAAGATTAACAGCCTAGAGGATGTATTTAATGAATGGCAACAAGGGATTAGTGACACAGTGTCACCTTTCATGGCCTCTTTAAGCTGGCGAGCTGACACCCGTTTATTTTTGTTTGCACTGTTGAATAAACTCTGGGAACGGACTGGATTTACAGTCCCTGCTCCCCCAGCAAGGAGCCTCCTCCTGTCCTCCAGCCTCTGCTTGGGGTGAGGATGGAACTAGTAAACTCTATCCCACCTTTCTCCCAGGGGGACCCTTGGACCTCATGGTTTGTGGCACCTTCCGCACTGCAGGAGCTGGAGGAGGAAAGGGTGTGACACCAAAGGACAAGGCTGGGACGTGCAAACGTAGGAGGTTTTCTGTGCCATGATGCTTGTGTCCTCTCCGGATGAGGAGCTCGCCTGATGGCAGCTCCTCCAATAGCCTTATTTTTGTCTAGACACCTGCCCTCGTCCCTCTGCTTGATGCCTGGGGCACAGCAGACTGCAGGGGGCTTTGGTGAAGCCCTCAGGGGCCAATCTGGTGGCCTCACTCCTGCMAAGGACTCGTTCATCTGCCCGGTCTAAAGGACCTGGACCAGTGCTATCAGCTTTCCTGGGGTTCTGAATGTGCTTCAAGGCCTGTCTGGGCAGGGATATGTGGTCCTGTTAGTACCTTGATGGATAGGGCTACCCCACGGTCAGCTTTAGGGTAGATTCTGAGCAACTTCTGCTGTCTCCAGTTTCAAACCGTTCTATGCGTGAAGTAAATCCTGACCCTCACAACGGTTTTCTTGAAGGTTGCCTTAAATTCCACGTTTCTCTATTTCACTGAGTTCTTCCTAGTCCTCTCAGCCTTTGCAGATCTCTTAAAGAAATGCACAAAGCAGGTTGAGTTGTGGCACGCTGTGATTCCACCTCAGTGCAACTGCCAGGGAACCCCAGCAGAAACCAGGGGGGAAGAGGCCGAGGCCGGGAGGGCTCCGCCTGGGGAAGCGGAGCCCGGGGCACTCTGGACTCCACGTACGAGGGCAATCTTTGCTGCTGGCGACAAATGAACACATTCTGTAGTGGTGGGGAAGCTGCGAGACCTTTATCTTTCCCAAGCAGCTTTTTGTGGCAAGTGTTGCAATTATATCTGTAATAAAATGTCGAAATAGTGGCTGCAAATTAGAGGCTGGATTTCTCTCTGGAGCAGGGAGTCTCTTGAGCTGGTTTCTCCCCTCGTGTCAAGGACGGAGTCTGATGTTTCCTACGTGTAGAGARCAAACAACCAAAAGTCCTGCCTGAGCTGTATTCCAGGAAAACGCCGGTCTGATTCAGCAGCGGCTGCTTGAATCTATTTTTTAATGTATTTTTAATTTGCCTTCAGAGCTTAGCTGATTGTTCCCATACTGGGATTCACTTTAGTGAATCCCTTGCAGTACACAGCAGCTCGGAAAGCAGCAAGGAGAATGGTCCATTCTCATGCATTAAATGTGCCATGCACCATAGCTGGAGAGACATGAGCCGTCCTGGCTGATGGCTCAAGCCTATGGAAATCAGCGGTGGAGGAAACTCTGCAGATGGGCCCAGGGCCCTGCCAGCAGTGCCACGTGCATGAGGGCAGCAGGGCCAGAGCAAAGGGGCATCCCCTGCCCTCCTGGTGCCATCATCAGAGCGAGGGATGTCCCCTGGGATGTGTTGGCTCCAGTGGGAGATACAGATCAGAAAACRCCAATTAGGAGAGGGGGAGGAAGCTCCTGCAGGACTCACCTGGCCTGGCACGAGTCAATGCAGTCTGCTTCGTAACCCTACAAATTAACTTCCCCTTCACAATGCAACTTTTTGTCTTTCTTAAAGTAAAAATCACACTTGCTATTATTTTAAAGCAATTAAAACAGAGAAATAAGACCCAAGGAAACACCCACAGCATTCCTGGGATGGTCTGACTGTGCTCCCTGCATTCCACCCCAGGCGCAGCGGCGGGAGGCAGCTGTGTGCCAACCACCATGCTCCATTCCCACAGGGGAGAAACCTGGAGAAAGCAGGATGATACAACCCTACTGCTTCCAGTGAATACCAGGCCTGGAAAGAAGTCCTCCAGGGCCTTTTTCCAAGTGCTGCTTCGATGAGAGTGCACAAGCCACCTTCCACGAACCAGGAAGAACCTCTCTTTAARGGAAAAAAAAAAGGAAAATAAAGCCAATTAACATTGCAGAGTCTCCGCACCCAGATTCCTGCCGGTTGGCATTTCTCTCCYTTGGATGCTGCATGTCTTTGCAGCTGGATTCCTGAGGCTTAACACCTTAATTCCTGAGCTGAGCCCCAGTCCTAATTCCCGATTTTAGGAAAACAACATTCCTCCCATTGAATGAGAACGTTTGTACACAGTCCATAAAGCATYGCGGTGCGGCGGAGGGGAGGGGGTGCCGGGGCGCAGCGCGGGATAGGCGCCCGTTGTCTGCAGCTCCCGCCCGCTGCTGCCTACGGGAACCAGCTGCTGCCTGGCGACATTCCGATGCTCCAACCCCCGCCGGACAGGGCTGTGACCAATGCAGCACGCAAGGCCCAGGGAACACGTTGCATAGTGCTGCTGCATCGGGCCTTCCGTGGCTCTCTGCTGGTAACAGACCCAGAATTCAGCTTGCAACCTCCCATGTGCGTCGCAGTCGTTTGGGTGCAGACACGTGCCCTAGTTTCCTGACCCATCCCGTCTTCTCGTGCAGCTCTGGGTCGTGGGTCAGACAACTTTTGCACAAACGGTGGAACGAGCACAAGCTCCTGCCCTGCGTGCRGTGCTAGAAGGACATACAAGTTGCTGTAGTTGCTCCATAGCTGCTGTGTTGCGTGTGGTCTTTCTTCCATCTGCAACAGATTGTGGCCTAGAGGAACCACTCATGGGCTCCAGTAGAGACATTCTTGTATCCTGAGGTCTTGCTCCTGCATGGTCCCATCTAAACTCAGCTTTTTCCTCCCATGAGAACAAGGTCTCTCCCAACCYGACACCCAGGGGCACTACCAGTCCCCTGAGAAACCTGTGGTCAGCAAGTCCAAAAGGTAGGAGAGCAAAGGGAGCGARGTGGACACGTGCAGAAACAAGGGTAGCGTTAGCCACAGTGACATGCAGCAAGGCTGCGTTTAGAGCCTGTGGGGCGAGGAAGGCCGCCTCRTGTTCTGGCATCCTCCTCCTCCTTGCTCTCCAAACTGAGCCTTGTCCCGTTGAAACGGCCCTCCAAAGGCAGCTTTGCTGCTTGTTTGGTCAGAAAGGAGCAGTGGGAAGGGAGTTAGGAAAAGTCTGTTCCTGAGGTTCAGGCTGTTTCTCCCTTTGGATTTGGAGGACCTTTGCCCATGGCAGCAGTGAAAGACACGTTTTGTATTTCCTGCAGTCCAGCGGGATCGGTAATTTGTCCGGTTTCTCTCCAGCTCGCCTMTCGGTAGCCAGATGCTTTTACCACCTCTGCTGCTGCCAGGTTTGCGGTTCGCTCCGCGCCGCGATGCTCCCGGCTGTGGCCGAAGGGCCCTGCTGAAGACAAGGCTCCTTGTGCAGCTCCGCTGCCCGACCCGCTCTCCCTGCGCTCGGCCCCGCTCCTGACAGGCAGGAGGTGGCATCGGGAAATCGAGATTCCTGCCTCTGAGGAGACAGCGCGTTCCGAGTTTGTGAAATGCTTCCAGAACCCCTGAAGACAGCACTTGAGAACCGCAGCACATGCGTGTCATAATAACTAGTAGTTCTTCAGCAGTTCTGCTGATCCTCAGCAGTTAATCACTTCCATAATCTACTGCCTGCTGCAATTAGTGTACTTTAGCAGCCAAAATAATTTATTTCAGGTTGTTTGCTCTGCTTTAATACACTCCAGAATTACTCAAGGTGTTGGGAAATTAAGTCTACAGGCATTTCTAATTTCTCACCCTATGCTTAATGCATTTCTTAAATTTACAGTGCGGCGGTTACTCTGGTTTGCAGAACTATAGTCGTATAAGAGGATCTTTTCATGGAGCTTCGGGCTGCAGGGGTCTGAAAAGCAGTTTGGTGTGTGCTTTGGCTCAGGTCTTGGTCCTGCAAGATGCGAGGCTCCAACACACGGCATCCTAACTCAGGATTGGGTCCATCTTCACCATACTGCTCCAACAGAAACAGTGAAATATGTTGGGCTGTATGTGTCAGGGACAGTCTAGAGGGTCTGGACCTCTTCTGCCTCTTAAACCTCTCTTCTTGGAAGACACAACTGGGAAGCAGGRGGGATATTGGTGCTAGCTGTTACAGCTGGGTGTTGCGTTGGGTTTCCCTGCTGCAGCCCCATGTGTTAGTGCACCTTGTCCCAGGCCTGCAAGCTCAGAGCCTGCTCAGCCTCCTGCCAGGAACCTCATCCCATCCTTCTGTGCCACCAAAGCGGCCTCTTACCCCGGCCTGTGTCAGAGCAGAGCGGGCGGAGAGGACCGAGGGACCCTCGGCAGCTTCTCTGATGCACGTATTTTTTCTAGCACACTTTGCCTGTCAGCTTGCAGGATCTAGTCAATACGGTGAACATACAGGCCTGGAAAAAAAAGAAAAGGGAGAGAGAAAATTTTGATTCCGAATTGGAGGGATTAATGGTCAAAAGAATGTTCTTCTGGGAGTAATCTAAGTGTTATATTTACATTTGGCTTGGAATTATTTGCAGTGAGGAATTTCAAATGCAAATATTTTAAAAGCATAACATGTAGAGAGACACTGTGGGCACTTCTGTTTTCCCTAAAAGAAAAAAAAAAGGGAAAAAAAATTGGTTTTTTGACTCTTTTTTATTGGAATCTTAATGAGACCATAATTATAACAGCAAAAAAAAAAAAAAAGGAAAAAATGTAGCTCTTAGAGCTTTGCTGTTACTGTACATACAGGCCTTGGATTAAAAAAAAAAAAAAAAAAAAAACCTAAAATTTTTTAAACTATTTATTTTCCAAAGTGGTGCAAGGGAGGGAAAAAAAATGACTTAGCTAAGTAAGTCTTGTCCATTTATGTGCTTAGTCTGTATTTTCTTTTTCTAAAAAAAATATATATGAATAAATGTTGAAAGTAGGCATGTTCTGTTTGCCTTGGCTCTCCCCTTTGTCTTGTTTTATTGTGGTGCACTTACGGGGGCTGCAGGAGTGGCAGGGTTCTCTGGGTGTCTGCSGCGCGGCACGCGGAGCGAGGGCGCCGGTGTCTCCGGTGTATTCCCCGGCAGCCGCGGGATCGCTGCGTTTTGCACCGGCGTTCCGGGCCACGTCGCTGCTTTTGAGGTCACCTCCCCTCCAAACGTCGGCCTCCCTTCCCTGAACTCCCGTGCTGCGACCCGGAGCTGAGGCGGTTCCTCTCCGCCGTGGGACAGTCCCAATTTTGAACTGCTTCTCAGCAGCAGGGCTTGACATTTTGAGGTTCTTTCCATATTTCAAGTTCTCCACCTTTTTTTTTCCCCTCCTTACGTTCACATTTGTTAATCCCCTGTTCGTTTGCTTTGCCGTTCATTCTGCTCATGTTTTCCATAGTGTTTTTCTCTCCCTTCTTTCTACCTTCGTTTCTCCTGCTCTCTCCTCGCGGATGCCACTTGACACGAAGAGCAAACACGTTGGAATAGAGTCCCTTTTACTCATGGAAGAAAGTGTCCATTTAACATCCCRCGTGCCCATCAAAGCCCACGGAGAGGCCAAGGCTGACAGGCGGATCCTGTGCTGCCGACCGTCTGGGTATTGGCAGCAGAATGAACCTTGTGTCTGACATAAGAGGACATCAGGAACYGGGAAAACTAACCTGGAGCTTTTGGAAAGGGTCCACTTAGCCGTCCGTCAGGAGGAGATAAACTTCACGTGAAATRGGACCTTCCAAAGTCATTAGTTACCCACTTCTGCCAGAACCGCTGACGCGCGGCTCGGGAGGAGAGCAGCGAGCCGAGGCCAAAGAGAACAGAAAACAGACGTGAATGGCAGCGGGTCTGCTCCGCCAGCGCCCGGCACAAACGTGGGAACGCTCCCTGGCCTCGGGAGAACCCGGCCTACGGACGGCGCGGATCTGCGCGCCAGCTCGAGTGCCTGGAGGTCCCGAGAGCGAGCGGATTAGGTCACGTGCAGGCAGATGGAGGTGGCTGTGAGCAAAGGGAAGGCAGAGCTAGCAGCAGTGGTTAATCAAGTGCTCCAAGGACTCCAGGAATMAGGACTCCAGGAATCTCTGTTGCTTACAGGCGTGGGGGTGCTGGGGGAGCCCGTGGAGCGGCGATGTTGCCGTGTCCGATGTGCRTTCGGTGTGGATTAAAGCAGCTCCTGACGCCGGCGTGCTCCCGCGACGCTGCTCCCACTGACTGCTCCCCAGCCCTCGTCCCGCGGCCCTGCTCTCCTGGAAGGGGCTCCGCTGGCCCGTCCTGCGGCGGGGATGGAGGCCCCGCCACGACGCGGGGCTGCCGGCCCCCCAGGGGACACGCTGGGGCAAGGCCGGGGCTCATCCACCRCCAGCTTCTGGCCCCAGATACCCTTAAATAAGGAGCCGTAGTTAAAGGGTGACACGCAGCATTCCTCGCAGGCCACGTCCCGCTTGGATTCACGTGCTCCGGCCCTGCTCACGACAACYGCCCTAGGCCGGGGGCTTCCTCGCGCCGTCCATGGGCCCTGGCCGTGAGCAGGCAGCGCACGGARCCCCGTCTGCTTTTCATTTCCTCTCCCTAGCTCCCCGTGGTCCCGTGAGGAGCAACCGGGAAGTAAATCAAGCGGCCCAGCTCCACGGGTGCCCCTCGCCTTGGCACGGGCCGGCGGAGGGGGAGGCCGCGGCGCCGCCGCACAAAGTGCCTCTGTTCAGCCATGAGGCCTCATGGCGGCCRGGGCCTCACCACTGCCACCCGTGGCTGGAGTCGCTGAGGCTCGCGGGAATTCCCGGGAGGCCGAGGAGCAGCACAGCGGTGGTGACGGCGGAGAAGGGCCCCTCGGGATGCCGCTGGTTCCGGTGCGGGTGCCTGGGCTCCGCTGCGCGGTGAAACGGGGCCTGCTCTCCCGTGCACGGCGGCGCTGCGGAGGGGAGCGCGGCCTGGCGCAGCGGGTGGCAGCAACCCCGCGGCTTGGCGTGGGGCTGTCTGCCGCGGGGTCCCCCTTGCCGCGGCGTTTGCAAGGGGGAGCACGGAGATCTGCATCGGCCGCGATGCGCACGGGGCACCCGCGGGCGCACCCGGGGCCTGCGCGCGATGGCCTCCGCTCTGACGCCTCAGYGGGTACTCGAGGCCGTGTTTGCAGCAGCTTGGGCCCGGAATTTGGTTCTGCTCTTTATACGTCCATATGTAACAGCTGCCTGGCAGGATCCTCTTCCTCACTGTCTTTATTGCTTCTAACAGAAACACTCACGAAGACTCATCCTGGTGTGAGACTAAGAGGGAAAGAGGAGAAGGAGCCAGGTAGAAATGGCAAAAAACTTAGTATGTATCAAAGCTTAAGGTGTGTTTGCAGCGAAYTGATTTTACGGCAGTGCTGGAGGGGAGGTTCTCATCCTCATAGCACTGTCGTGTGTCCCGCAGCCCTGTATGGAGGCAAAAAGCTGGTGGGTGAGATGCTCTTGCAGCAGCCTCTGCTTTACTCCTTGGTTTGTAGGARCTTTGCTGTTTAAGTACCCCCTGACTGTCTCTTTATGGCAAACGGCTCATCCTAAAGAGAAGCTGCAGCAGAGGAGAAYAGGGCAGAGCTGAGAGTGCTGAAAATTTTAAGTGTTTATAAGTTTTGGAGTTTATAGCCCCGTTTGTTTTCATTTGTGGTTTAACAGAATGGTTGGCAATTGGGCCATATACTGTTATGCAAAGCAGCTCCGTTCATTCTCATGCCGTTGGCCGCAGTAGGAGCTCTGGTTGTCCTCGAGTGTGCAGCAAGCCGTGACGGTCCACGGCGTCGCGCAGTGAGGTCCTACGGCGCTGGAGACGCCGCGGCGCTCGCGTGCCCTGTTCCCATCCGGACCCTTGGGAGTCTAACGCACTGCCAGGTGTTTGCCCGGCATGCAGCACCAGTCTCTTGGTGGTGTTAGTTCTCATCCTTTTCCCTTGATAGTTTCCGAGCAGAGGAAGGTGAACCGTGATGTTGCCCTGTAGCTCTCGCAATCCACGCGTTCTTTTGGCGAGCTGTATTTCTCTCCTCTCTTCTCRGTATCAGATTTTGCTGTTTCTTGCCGCATTCACATGACTCAACAGCTTTTTTTATCACCCTTCTCTCCAGAAGGCGAGTTTGCGAATTCCCCCGGCTCTGCAGCTGGAGGCGGTTGTTGTCCTCCCAGCTCTGCTCCGGCCAGCCGCACACACGTGTGCTCGTGCACGTCGGAGCAGGCGATGGAGGGTTTGTGCTCATGGATGTCTCACAGCCCGGGTGGGACTTGCGTGTGGCTCCAAGTGTTCAACTCTGTGTTGGCCAGAAGATGTTGGGTCTGCGGAACAAGTCTAATAATAAATCACAACACTAACACTTAGAGGGTTGTGCATAAGAGGAGAGACTACAAATGCTTTGCTCTGACATAGCTGTCTTCACCCRTTGGGCTTTTTCACAGAACAACTTATCTTACTAGACGGGGACCCAACAGACATGAGTTCAGCTCTTGGCATAGCCACAGGCCTCTTGGATGATCTCAGAGCAGTTCCTGAGTGGGCTGCTCTCAAAATCCGCTCCTGCTGCAGGGATACTATCTCTCCTTCCACTTTTCCATCACATCTGTTTAGATTGTCCTCCCTTTGAAAAAAGGCCATCTCTCGTATGTACCTGCACATCTGGTGCCTCTGAGCAGGATCTGGTTTTGGGGGGAGGTCAGTGCTGGCAGTCACCTGGGGTTTTAGGCTATGGGATGTATCCTTTCTAGGCTATAGGCTGTATTTTATTGCTGTAAGGTAGGGAGTTGCTAAACTAGGTCAACTAAGGGACTGGTTAAAATGTAATTGTTGCTGAGGTCTATTCTGTCTCTTCCTTAGCCCCATATTCCAAATAATGATACTAGGATAAATTACTGCRGGATTGTTATTTTTATCTAATGTGTTAGGGAAAACGATACAGAAAGGTTGACCAAGCACATCGGTTGCACAGTTCAGAGTGGAAACTTGGTGTCCTGCCTCCTCCCCACGAGTCTATCTGCTATGAGAATGATAAAGGAATAAAARGAGCTTCCCACCTGAGAGTGCAGAAGCAAATGAAAATGACCATTTCACGGAAAAACGAGTAAATATTTTTGCATAACTTGTTTTGAAAACAAAACCAAAGAAGGACTCAAACTCCTTAGCCTTCAGCTTTAATGCTGTTTGGGTGTCCTAGTGCTTTATTTTTGTTTGTTTGTTCCAAACYTGTCTGTCAATCCCTAATGGAAATAACTGGAGACGTGTGTGGATTAGCACACACGCACGCAAAAATGCAGACAGCAAGAAGAAGTCATTCCACAGTCTAGCCTTGTTAAAGAATACAGTCACTTTCCAGCAGCAAACCTTCCCCCCTCGGTCTCTGCAGCCAGAGGAATTTCTTTCACCTCCTCAGAAGCTGCTTATTAAAGCTAGGCTGGTACTGGTTCCCAGGTAATAGAACAGCAGCAAAGCTTAACTAATCTATATTTTTATTGCAGTAATTAAACCATGCACTTGCTAATAAAAAGGTAACACTTTAAATTAAGGCCCCATTTTTAAATGCTGTATTAATATTTATGAAATGATTACTGCATACAGCCACATTCTTTAAGGACTTATTAGAACGTGTGTTATAAAACTCAATTGTAATAAAGCCTTAATGGTTATGCTCTGGCGAGCTGCGATTTTTCAGCCCTGCGAGTGGCGTCTTCGAAATACGGGAGGAAAACGCCCTTCCCTCGCCCTGCGTCCCCCAAGTTTTCCTCTGTGCCACTCTGTCCCAAGGGCTTTTTCTTAGCAATCTTCAGGCCGGGGGTGAGATCTGGTGGCCCAAGCGCTGCCAATCCAGGTCTGGTTGGGTGCCCTGGGGTGCCTTTGATGACCTAAATAGGTCATAGGGGCTTAGATGGTCTTATATATCCTATCTGCCACCCCATACACCTAACCATGCTTCCATAGGAGTCTCTTAGAGCACTAGACACCTGGATTTAGGTAACTGAATCCCCCCTCAGTGCTAGACCAAGTTGGATGGCCAGGCTCCTTCAACAGGGAGTGGAAAGAGGCAGGACCACAGGTGGCTGCTTATCCCCCTCTCCTGGGCCTTTTGACATCAGTTTGGAGCCTCTACGTGAAGAGGAGTTGGGTGAATTTGTCTGCAGCTTCAGTGAGCAGAGGAAACAACAGAGGAAACAGCATGAGGTTCCTCACAAAACAGTGCAGACTCCCATCACTGGAGTCACTTTTTGGGTCAGGAGATGGAGGCCAGTGTTCTGTGAGCAGGAGGGAGACAAGGTGTTTACATAGACTATCATCTTCATGAAGGAAAATAACTTAGATACTCCTCATAGTCCTGTTTTCAGTATGTAGCATCAAGCTACCCTGATGTGTGTTTGCAGGTTTGTCTCTTTGGTAAAGCTCAGCTGATCCCAAGCTCTCAGAGCGCTTAGATTGCTTTGCCCAGGTTCCTGCAGGGTTCCARCCACATGATGTCCCGTTGCTACTTCTGCAAAAAGCTGTCAGTAGATAAAAGTGCATCTCCCCCAAAAGCTGCCACTCGTAGCTGAAGGCTGCCAGATAACAGGGAACCAGCGGTTACTGAATGTAACTTTCAAAAATATGGTCATCTTAAACTCTAAGTTCTTTGGATATAACACATAGCTCCTGGCAAGTCCCGTGTCTCTCTGAACTSTTCTGCCTTTCTGCACTAGACTAAAGGACTCTTTAACATCTTGTATATTATTCCTATGGAGATAGGTTTAGATTGAACTCCTTTTCAGACTTTTTTTTTTTTTTTTGTAMGTTAGGGAGGTGTAACTTCAGTTCCCTCATCCAGAAGTTGTTTTCMGTCTGCGAAAAATTGCATTGGAATAAGTGCTATGAAAATACATCATCAACATGCATTTGGCAAGGGGTGATAATTTGCAGCAAGTCTTTTTCTTTTGTCCCCCAGCTCCTTTTTTGTTCTATAGCTGTATTAGTATGTGAAGCTGTTTGCTTGGTCATGGTATTCCTACCTCCTGCCCTCCGTTTCTGTTTCAACTTCCTAGAAAGACTCACTTGAGGTCCCAAACCTGCAAAGACTGAATGTCTGTAAGGTATTTTCCACCGTGAGTATCTCGATTTCAGCCAGTGGGACTACTTCTGCATAAAGTTATTCCCCATGCAGAAGTGTTTGACAGTTAGGAGCATATGTGATTAACCTCTTTTAATTAGAGCTTGCAAGAAACTGCAGCCCAGCTCACAGACATCATAAAATCTGGAATAAACTCAGAAAGGGAGAARTTATTTCTGTGAAGTAGTCCCTCAAAACAAAGACAGCCCCCACCCAAACACCCAGCATCTTTAAGGGCCAAAATGCAAAGAGTTTGTGCTCAAACTGACCTAAGCATAGACTGTATGGTCTAGTAACATAGCAACGTTTGTTAGGCATAACAACAGCATCCAAAATGACACAATAAAAAAAGAATTATCTGTGATTAGAACTAAACTATTGAAATGTCTCCAGCTGGAGCCAAAATTTGGAAGGGGACAAGGGAGGGGGAAAGGGGAGTTTATTATTTCAGTAGCTGTAGTGCAAATCCCCTCTGGGTGCTCTGCAAACCACCCTGTGCTCTTTGAAACCATCCCCCTCATTGACATGGTAATGGTCTTTGTTGAATTCAAAGACGATTACATCAGAAATGTGTGGCCTCTTGTGGGTTTTCCAAGGCTTATAAAGCACACAAATTATATGAAAATATTGGGTTGAAAAATTAGTAAGCCATAGGAGTTTGTGTTGTTTTAGCCACGCTTTACTGCAGGGAAGGAAAACTGTGGCTCCTCCAGACCTTTGCCCAGTCTTTCAAAGCTACTTTCTTTATTATTTTTCTTTTCTGGTGGGCTCAGTTCGGATATACAGCCTGTATTATTAAAGGACTTTCATACTAGAGCAAACTTTTCAACATGCTACCAGAGGCTGATTCTCCTTTTGGTCTCTCCAGTTCAACTTTACTTTTTCTATAGTATAACAAGGAGAAAATTCTGTTGCATGACATCTTGTCAGATGAACTCTCCAAAGAGACCACTCTCTTTATGTCTTCCTGCATCTGGATGACAACTGTGTATGRGAAATGGGAATTTGTGGTTGTAGATGATTTTTTTGGAATATTCTGCAGCAATGCTAGATTCACAGACAGCTGTGGAGGACTTCGGATTGCAGGCTTTGTAAATGTACTCCAAAGCACAGAGTCACTCCATTTCTTGGCCTTCCTCATCACCCGTTGCTGAAGTTCAAGGTTGGGTCTCCAGCATGGGCACGTTGCATAGGCAGCAGCACCTAAGACAGAACATAACGTAGCCCGGATGAGAGCAGCACGGGTTTCTTCCAGCCCTTCCAAATGAAAAGCGTATCACAACCCGCCCCGTATCAGCTGTGCTGTGCAGGACGTCACCTTGAGAAGGGCTGAGCTAAGGGTGCTGTGCTCGTCCACTCGCCGGGTCTCCTTCCATTGCTTTTCTGCAGCAGCAGCTGCCCTTGCTGACATCTCTGCCCGGCTGAAGGCTCGGTGCTCGTTATACAACCCCCCAAATGCCAGGAAGCCGTGGGGATGTGACGGTGTTGATCCGCGTTACTGACGTGGTTTATCAGGAGTTAACGAAGGAGCTACAGCAAGAGCTGCTCTGCTTTCAGAGAGCTCCCTGTGTAATCAGGCAAAGTGTYCACACCTCAGACACGAGTAGAAGAGGAAGAGGAAGGGGCTGTGGGTATGTGATGTAGTCTGCTAGGTGTTTCAGGAGTCCGCGAGTTCATGTGCGTTGCTGGTTTGACGGAACAAAATTGTCTTCTTGGACCGAGGAGGTTTGTTTATTGCTCCAGCAAGAGGCTGAGGTTTTGGAGGATATATGGAAGAGGGAGAGGGTGGGAAAGGAAGCACCTTCCCCTTCTTTCCAAGAGCGCAGAGGTCATAGATGCTCTGCACGGAAATAAGGACAMCAACAATAAGGACACTCAAGAGGCAGGAATAGAGGCAGGAGGCTTTTCAAAGGGGARAGAAGAGATGGTCTAGGGATCGTCCAGCAAAGACTTGCAAGAACCCAAGCAGAGTGATTGCTTCCTCATCACCTATTCGTGAAGGTCAAGGCTGGCTCTCAAGTGCCTACCAGCACCCCAAGGCAGAGCACAGCCCCTCACAATCAGCCCCACATCCCTGCGCGCTCCCTGCACTTGTGTCCCGCTCCTCTCGGGCACCAGCTGCCTCGCTTGGAGGCTGAACCAGCAGCTGGATCAGGAAACAGATCCTGAGTTAGCAAAATAGTTAACACCCAGCAAGTTGTCCTGCTGTTTGTTGGGTTTCTCTAGACAGCTCCGCGTTGCTGCTGGAGGAGCAGCAGGGCCGTGCCGGGACGTCACCACCCGGAGAGACCGCGGCCTCCGAGCGCTGCCGGGCTGCCAGGCGGCCAGGAACCAGCCCTCCAGTGCCAGGAACCAGCCATTCGTGTGGGGTCGTGAGTAAACACCAGAGCACCCGGCCACAGCCCGAATGGGACCTTCAGCTCTGCCGGCGCGCACGGGGCAGGCAAACGTAGAAGTGAGATAGTCTGTTTGGACTGCTAATTAGGTGGGTGGGTCTGAAGACAGGAGGAGACGCAGGGGAGATGGTTTTCCCCTCGGTGGCTGCTTGGCAGCGTTACGTTAGCCCACGCACACATGATTAATTGCCCCATCATTCAAATAGCTCCTTTTATTCCCGCCACTCACAATATTATTATTATGAGCTACTGTTTTTCCAAAGCCAATTATTGTAGGATTGAGACACAGCATGTGCCCTTGTATGTGTGTAGATGCATAAATAGGAAACCAGCAACCAGATAGAAGAAATACRTTCATTTGTTTCTCCCTCCTTTTTCTCCCCTCCTTCCAGCATTTCATACCGCATATAAAAGCCCTGGAAGGGAAAGGCTCGGGTTTGAACAAGCAATGGGACAAGAGTTTGTAAGGGAAAAACTCAGTGGGACTCTGCCGAACAAACACATGTGTAAAGGCTTTGTTTCAAAGTGGATTAATGCACAAGCCTGTTGGGGATAATTTTTAGGCTTTGGCCATTTTTAAAGGGTTGAGGAGCAGGAGTAAAGTGAGAAAACAATTCTCCGTAGGAAGCTGTAGCAGACTAAATGGAGCTTGTTGATGTTGGCAGAGGCATCGATGCTGAGGGCAGCAGCATCGTTACTGGAGCTGGAGGCAGTGGAGGTTTAAATAAATAAGGAGCGATCCATGAACCAAGATAAAGTGTGATCTCGCTGTGCAGGGTCCTCCCGTTCTCTGAAGCAAGGAGCTTTGGTGGGGTGTGAGTAAAGGGAGATGAATGAGCGTTATCGGAGGGGAGATGCAGGAGAAAATGAAGATTTATTTATCTTGGTTGGCCAGCAGATGCAGTGCTGGGGGGTGATGGATTAGTATTACCCWTGATGAAGAATAAGGATTTTGTCTGTGCATCTCTTTGGCACGTCTGTGCCTTGGCCAAGGGCAGAGCTGCTGCATGACAGCATCGGGAAGCGGCGGGGCTGCCGCCTGCTCGCTGCCCCATCCCTCACGGAGTCTTTCCATTTGGTTTCCGTGGCTTTGGCTCAAGGAAAAACCCAAATCTTCCCACCCACTTCTACTCTGGGCTTATTCAGTGGCAAGCGCATGTAAAATTGATGGGGATTATTGTTGGCTAAGGCCAGCATTAACACAGGATTTGGCCCAGCATCTCACACGCAGCTAAGCAATATTAGTAACAAAAAAAAAAAAAAAAAAAAAAAAAGAAAGAACTACTTGCAAAACCAGTAGCCTGCGAGAGACTGTGCACAAAGGCAGGTCTTGCGCCTGGCAGCCTGTGCAGGAGGGATTTGCAGGAGCGTATTCCCACTTTGCTGCATGCAGCGCGGTGCAGGGGTCCCGGGCCTGAGTGATGGGATCYGGCGCCGCCTGCACCATGGGTCACGTCCCAAGCGGCCTCTGCAAAGCCACGTTGCTGCAGGGAGCATGGGCCCTCCTGAGCTTTATTGCCCCAACCAGCAGGGCCGTTACCACCGGAGCTGCCAGCACCGGCACAGGAGCAAAACCCACCACCACGCACCTGATCCCCGCAAGCCCGGGGCTGTCGGAGTACCCGGGATCAAAGAATCAAGAGCCTGTTTGTAATTTCTCTGTGTAAATAAGAGCAGCATTTGTGCACCGGGAGGCCGTATAAAGAAGCCTTGGTCTAGCAGTAAAGGAGAACTATTTTTACAGAAGCCAGCRAGAGAGGCTGGAGCCACCGATTTAGCAGGATCACAATGAACAAAAAAAGTCGAGCCTGGAACTGTTTATTTTAATTTCGGGCTTTTGGGGGAATGGCGGGTAGTGGGGTGGGAAGATATTATTTTTATAGATTTAATCAGATTTGTGGGCACTGCTAATTGAATGAAGAAAACTGAGAAAGCAGTCAGCTTTGCCCCAAGCCCTCTGTTCCTTTTTCCTTTGTGTTTGGGAGTCAGAAGAAAAGCAATTAAACCACCTTACACAGGCTCAGTGGGATGGACAGACCTCGAAAGAGGGCTGCAGGTAGAAACAAAGAAGGCAGCRCATTGTTTTGGAGGGGGTGCCGAGGGCCTCGGGTCTCTCCAGCAGCTCAACAGGATGGGCTCTGCATCCAGCGCTGGCCTAGGATGAGGGSTCAGCACTTCCAGAAGGATGCTCAGCGTCTCCCAATGTCCAGAGGGACCAGCAAAATGTAGGACCTGGAGGGGAGAGAGATGTTCAGCAGTTGCCAGGACTCGCCCTCCAATGACACTTTTTTCCTCCGTTAACTCTCCTCCTGARTGCCCACTAATGAATTCTGTAATGAACCCGGCAGCATGGGACACCTCGTTTCTCCCATTCACCAGCGGACAACTACGGTGCACGTGTATGATCCAAGCCAGAAGAAAAGGCTACACCAAAGTCACCGGAGTCATGCATCAAATATCCGTTCTCGAGGAGCTGAAAAATGTGATTTAAACGCTGCCATCGCAGTGAGCCAGGACGCTTCTCCTCTGTGCTTCCCACAAGGAAAACAGGAGCCGAGACAAAGCCAAACTGTGCATAGGCGAGGTGAGGACTTGCAGGGGGATTTCTCTCCCCGGTGGTTTGTTTTATATGTGGCAGGGGGAATTGCCAACCACCCATATGATGAAGAGCAGCCCCCACACTGCAGTTCCGTGTGCCCATGTGGGGACGTTGGCCAGGAAGCCACYGGGCTGTCCGTGCCCAGCGGGCAGAGGTGTGGGGCTCACGCAGGAGACACGACTCAGCAGCACCTTACTTACACGCCAGAAACGTGACCTGCAAATATTTTCAGTATCATAATTGTACGAAATGAGTGGAAATTTCTCCCCCCTTCCACAAGTCCCCAAAATGTAGCCCCTTATGAACGTGGAGCCAGGCTGTCGACTCGACGGGAACATAAATATCATTTACRTCTTTTTGTGCAGTGTAGTAGCCGGAAAGTGGAAAAATGATTGAGGGACAAGCGGTTTGCAAAATCCCCCCAAGGCCTGTAACTTACCTGTTTATTTCGAGAAGAGCAGCCGGTGCCAAACGGGAAGGAGCTCCTTGTGCTGCTATCATGTTCTGTTTCCAGCGATTATTTCAAAATAAACACGGTTTGAATCTCTGCTTTTCGCTTTCACTCAGCACCAATGCACACAGTGGACCTGTCACTATGGACCTGGGATCTTCCAGCCCCTTGGTCCTGCTCGTGGGCAGCATAGGGATGCACAGGCCCTGGGGCTGCACCAGGTCACGTGCAGCAAGCTGGAGCCCTCGGGAGCGGGAGCAGCCAAGATTTTCCCCGTCGGCCTCAGGAGGATGCTCAGAACGGGGAGCGTTTGGTGCATTTGGTGGTGGGRATAGGCTGTGTTGTGCCAGGGTTGCAGCACGAGCCGGGTTGCRGGAGACGGGACAAGGTGGATAAGGGCACATGCCCGCGTGGCTTCAGCCCCAGGGGCAGATTCAAGCTATCCTCTTCTTACTGCGTAAAACATCTATTGGAAATGCAGCTCTCGGGTCATTTGTAATCGACTTTCCGAAAGGGAGATTGCTCATAAAGGAGTAGATAACAACCTGTCTCAAGGAGAGGGGCACCGGAAGTCAACTGCAATTTATTCCCGATAGTCCTTGGGAGAGAAGGACAATTAGCTTAATCTTCGTGTTTCGCGTTAATCTGCACAGGAGTGTGAACTCTGTGTGAGCGGTGAGGAATTTATGTCAGGTTAMGAGAGGACAGGACTAACAGCTATTTAACAGCCAATTGCTTTTATGGGTACAAGTGACCCCGGCAGAGTTGTGTAACACACGGGGACATCCATCAGGAATAACGCGCGGGCTGGAGACTGGGGCCACGTGCACGAGGCCTGAGTTTGGGTTCACGCCAACGATTAGCRCTCAGCTTCCAAGAAGAGCTATGAATTTATCGATCCTGCCTGTGCCGGTTCTATAGCTCTCAAAGCACTCCCTGCATGCTGAGCCCGTGTCCTCTTTCTTGCTCTCTCTGGGTTTAGATGCAACTCATCRCTACGTTATCAAGCTGCCCAACACAGCAAGGCCACACATATGAGAGGACTGTGACCAACCTGGGTACTCCCCAGCTATGAAAATCCTGAGCCCACGGACAGCCAGGGAACCCGAGCTGTGATACGGAGGCGGCGTGGAACCGGCGATGTAGACATAAAAGAATGAGGAAAAATACGTTGCCTGATTGCACAGAACCTCGTGAATTCTTGTAGTGAGGTGTAAGCGCGRATCACAGATGGCCAAGCGCTTGCCAAATGAAATACCACGTGCCTGCTGCGGGGAGAGAAGCCTCGGCAAGGCTGGGAATAGCCTTAGGGAACGGCTCCCTGAAAACTCCCTTTGCCCAGAAAATCCGCAGGTAAATCTCTCGTCTCCTTGTTTATCGTAGAWGCTGAACCTGGAGTTCATAAAGACTTCTTCCACATTGCTCTGCTTCCACATTGGAGTCATTCCATGACTCCAAGGCTCAGCCATGCCAGCGCAAGGATTTCACAGAGGCAACACGAGGAGAAATGCTTTAAAAGTGGCAAGTTTTTTGTTTCTTTTTTCTTTTCCACAAACATAAATATATATTTTAGGACAGGCATGCTTGTAGCTGCTGTGCCGTTGGTGTCCGTCACAGAATACATTTCTTCAACAGTCTGAAAAAATGGTATTTTTGAAATATATCCCAGGTGCCTGGCACGAATATCAACATCTCTAGGTAGCGTTGATAATGATTGACGCTAATCGCAGAAGATCCCTGGTTGTGAAAGGGATTTTTTGCATTTTAACAAGGAAGAAATTATAACAGAAAACAAAACAGAAAAGTTTAAAAAAAAAAGTGAAAAGTTAAAATTTAGCCTGCCTCTTCTTCCTGGTATTACAGAATAAGCTGTTCCAGATAAGCTGCCACAATATTAAGAAAACAARGCGCTAACTGGACATTGAAGTGCAATCGTGTTTTCTTCTCGCCGCRCTTATCTCGATTGCCATTACAACCCATCACCTGCAGCTCGCTGGCGTGTCCAAGTAACTTTCATCTGGCGTCAACRGAAGCTGTAAAACAAGTTCCTGCATAATTTGCACAACGCAGGTGTCTGCAGTGCGCCGGTCCCCAGAGCTCCCGGCTGGCTTCAGCTGACTGGCTTCATACCTGCGGAGATGGCGGTAACGATACTCGGTTTAATTATCTGTGTGCCAACTGAGCTAAGGTCTCACCAGCTCCTCGTCTGAGGAACAAAACCAGAACATGATAAAAGAKCGTTAAGAAAACAGAGGCACTAAAGAGGGAAACGCAGAAGCAGCTCAAGGCTTCTCAGCACCCAAGGAGATTTACGGTTTGCTRTCCCAAAATAAACCAGGACAGGCAGCAGGGGTAGATAATTCCAGCTTGTTTTTCTGGACCCGTCTCCTGGTAGCATGTTGTGAATTCAGATGCACAGGGATTTGGGGCTTTGCTTGGGCCACTGCTTCWTTTGAGTAAGTTGCACCAACGCGGTGCCGGTGCTGCCCTCCTGTTTGTCATGACGRGGTCCTGCTGCTCCCAAAGCTGCACAAGTCTAGTTCCCTTTGCACCAGAGCATCCCTTTCCCAGGACAGCACCCGTGGCCATCTGCATGCTATCCCCAGCAACGGCCAGCATTCGAGGGGCTGCAGGTGCCACCTCAAACTGCTGGCTAAAATGTCCTGTTGTCCATAGGAAGCTTGTGCTGTGGTTCAACTTCACTCCTAACATTTGCTGTGGAAGGGGCCACAACTGCAGAGCTCATGGATTACCTGATCGATGTCCATGGCAGTCAACCCAGAGCAAGGGTTAGGTAGGTGCGCAGASCAGAGCCCATGGTGTGGGGAGCCCCATTTGGCTCACGGGCATCCTGAGACCTCTGTTCTGCAAATAAAAAAGAGAATTTGAGGCTCGCTACGAGCTCTGTGGGGTGCCTGTGGATGTGCCACTGACTTGGAGCTTGCATTCCCGCTCAGCGTGGCCCTGTGTTTTTCAAAGGCAGTGGAAATTTTGTTTTGGAAACACTGCCGAGAGTGCAAACAGGAAGCAGGAAGGACTTTTTCAGAAATGCAAGAATCTGAAGGGAGTGCAGTTTCCATGTTTTTGGATCCAGCCCATGAGTGAGTTTTGCAACAACAGCAAGATATGAGTGGTGAGGTCAAGAGAAAAGCAAACATGTAGCAGCCACAGAGAGTGACTTTCAAAATCGCCCCTTGGAACTCTGAGTCATTTAATGTGCTACATGCAGTCAGGATGCCTAGAAAAATAAAGAAAGATGCTGAACAGTCCCTGCAGTGCAGCTGTGTTATTGACAGATGGGATTAAGTGGTAGGAGTGCGCAAAGTGGGATTTTTTTTTTCTAAGTGTATTGCCTTTGTTTATTGTAATTTTGATTTTAGTTATTTCAGTGAAGGCATTTGGGGGCCTCTAAACCCAGAGCTTACAAGTGAATGTTTGTTTTTGTGCCTGTTGTTGCTGTTGTTTGGTTTGGGTGTGTTTCTGTGATTCAGCAATACGTTTGGGAGATTGCAGTACCATGTTTTGCAGATCATGAGGGTAGGAAGCAGCGAAAGAGGATGGGTTTTGCCCCTCTGCAAGGCAACGTSATAGTAGAAGGAAGAGGTTCTCATCAAGGCACTCGAAGTGGAAGCTGTCACAGTTAGGSACAAGCTCCCATAGTCTGCGGATGGTTTCTCGAGCAAAGCGTTCTCAGGGGCAGGCGGCTGCAGTGGTGCTGTGGAAGGGCTCGGAGGGGTTTCCACCCTCTTTCCTTATGCTCCCAACACACTTCTTCATCTGCCTCCTGCCACCCCATTGTTGGTGGGTCCCCTGAGAAGAACCACAGCTCCTCCTCCCCCCGAAGCTCTGGATGTGGTTGAGTGGCCAAAGGACCACCTAGAATAGGGGCATGAAGACCGTGTTGCTGGCATGTGTTGAAGCTGACAGAGCATTAGGGCATATACCTGAACTTCCAGTTTCTCGGTGACTGCAGAGCTCTCCACTGAAAAATAGAGCAAGCATTTGTGTGTGCGTGTGTGTGTGCGTGTGTGTGTGCTCATGGATTCTCTTATCCTTGCATTTAATTCCATGCTGATTTGATACTAAGCAATATGAGTGGAGGACTTTTGCAAACAAAAACAATGTCTTTACTCACATATAGAGCTAACAAAGCTCTGAGGGAAAGGTGATTAGAAGCTAAATAATAAACTTCCCCTTCTCTCACAAACGTGTTTGTCTTTTTGCTCAATAACTGTGCCAAAACATTACCTTGACCAGGTTTTCGTAGCCGATAGATAAGAATTTTATCTCGCACGATTTAGTGAGATTGCTTAACTTTGGRAGGTGCAGCTGAGCCCACGGCCTGCTCGTTGGCTCGGGGACCTCTTGCCATCGCCAGCCACCCATCCGTCATCGCCAGGCACCAGTGTTTGCCTTCCAGGGATGCCGGAAGACCGGCAGGGAGATTAGCAGGGGCACTCCTCGGGTTTTSAGAGTCCGTCAAATCCTTTCCCTTTCTGCCAGTCCTTTGTGATTGGCAAATTACGGTATGAACTTATCAAGCCCTGATAAACAATAGAGGACTTCCGCACTTTGGAAATATAAAATAACAGGATTAGACAGGCCGTTGCATTCCAGGGCTGTGTTTACTTTTTACGGTGAAGATAGGTCTATGTGCCTTAAGGGATTTCTCCTCCCTTTCCCCAGTGGGAATGGGGGCACTGTCATTCGCGGCAGGCCGAGATGCCCTCCTGCAGCCCCAGCTCTTGCTGTCCTCTTTGCTCTCGTCTCAGACCTGTGGCACTCATGGRTCTTGTTGCTGCGGCAGTGGGGGTGTTTCTTGAACGTTTCTCAGTGTATTTCCAACTGTGAAGACTGTTTCTGGCTTCTGCCCACTCAGCTAGGCCCAAACAAAGTGTTTCTCGATGGTAAGCTGTCACTAGAGTTCAGAGAAGCAGGGAAAGCAGATCTGATTTCATATCTAATTTGCTGTAAAATGAGAGGTGGGGAAGAGAGGAGTCCTTTTTAATTAGAAAAAGGATTGCTGAGATGCTTTAGCCAACAGAGTGTTTCTCTGCAGTGCAAGAGCTTTCATGCGTATAACCCAGCCCTTGCTTTTCCAAAGAACRGAACTTTGTAAATATTGCTGTCTTTAGCCCTGTTTCTCTTCCGAGTGCTTTGGATTTCTGCCATTCTCCTGATTGCCTGAGGAGTGAGCACTGAAGGGCTGGTGTACCGGAGGGCCAAAGCATCTCCTTCCATCAGGTGCCGGTTAGCGGGAGGGTGTAAGCAGAAGGCAGAGGGACTGTTGGCTCCCACCTGCATCRTCTTCTGCGGTCCCTCTTCCCACATTACAAAAGAAGCCCGGATCATCTTGGGACCATGTCCACCTCTTAGAGGAATCAGGAAGCAAAGCAGCAGCAGTAGTTACGTCTGACCATGGAAGAGCAAAAACAGAGAAGACCAAACGGAGTCAGAAGATCAAACRGAGAAGACCAAACGGAGTCCAGCATAGCGAAGCACATTTATTAGGGTCAACTTAGACTTCTTCAAAACTGCGTACCCCTGTGTGACACACCCGGTTTAGGCATCCTAAGCGCATCCCCACCCTACCTGTGACTGAAGAGGAGGAAGGCCAGCCTTCATCGGCGCCGTTGGTCAAGCAACCAAGAGGCACCTTGGTCTTGCAGTAGAATTCTAGTGAAACTTCAACTAAGCCGGAACTTAAGGGCTTATCCATGGAAAGTCAGCCTATTGAAAAGTAGATTTGAAAGATACTGGCGCTGTTAAATCAGTCTACATTTTTTCCTCAACCAACCTGGGTCTCAATTAATGGAAATATTTGTTTGGGTGACTTGCAGATTATGTCTCTGGCCAGTCAGCTCCTTCTCAGTGTTCTATTTCTTGCCTTTGAATCAATAAACAGCTCAAGATTTCCTGGAGTCAGAAAATGAACGTCAGTGCCAAGAGCTGTGGCTGTATTAAAACCATACCTACAACAATAGCCTCAACAAGGGAGCTCTGCTAATCACTCCCTTGTTTGGCTGGGTGTCTGACAGAGGAGCTAGAAAGCTGAAAGTATATAACACCCCCAATAGAGGAAACCACAGCTTACAGAACCCATGAAAAACATTTACTAACCTCCAGGTACTCTTTGTTCTCTATCCCTCCTGACAAGCACTTTTCTTCAGCACYACATACTTTAGATGCCTTTGCAATAAGATTTGATTGTGGGGCTTATAAGGTGGATCAAGATGGGTGAGTCATTATCTGTCATTTATCTTTCATTTAATGGAARGCAAAAAAGAAAAAAAAAATCAGAGGAAAACAGGACACGGCGTTCCTTTCTATAATTTGGCCAAATTGTCCCAGATTGCTTTCAAAACTGAGCAAACCAGACCAGAAGCCCTGTGCGTGTGTGYGTGTTCAGGCAGAACGTTCCATGCGTCAGAGGTGGGAGGAAGGAGGCAAAACCTCCTCCCATTGAACACTTTGTGCCAGGGTGCCATGGGGAAGCACATCTGTCCCCACAAAGGGATGTAYGGAAGAGGGACATCATCCTCTAAATCAAGGAACCAGGGAGAAAAAAAGAGGTCTCCCAGCTCAGTGCCGACAAACGCAGAACCACCCATCAAGCTGGCCAGACTCGAGGCCTTCCACCCGGGAAGCTTTATGGCTCTTTTGCCGTGGTTCCTCTCCATGGGACTTAATGGCTTGGGCAAGGTGCCCTGCTCAGGCTGCTACAGGGTTGCAGCTGGCCAGCCAGCAGGCCTGTCCCTTCCCTTCAATGTTGTTAGGGCAATTACCACCCAGATTGATAAAGACTGGGGCTTATTCACACTCCCCAGTGGCAGGCACCTAATTTAGGCAGCAGAGCTAGCAGGTTGGTTGCTGCAGCTTATCAGGCTGTGGGGAGGAGATACTTGCGTGAGGCTTGCTTGAAACAAGGTAGGTTTGGAGACCTCATTTTCTTTTTGTCTTTGCATTTGATCTTCTATGTGAGTTTTAAGCTGTTATAGCATGTTGTTTTTGCAGACAGTCTAAGTGAAAGCCAGAAGTTGTGGGTGATGGGGGATCTCTTCAGCTTGGTGCCAAGAGTGTTTTTATTTGGGGTCTGGTACCTGCTACAGGTCAGGGCTGGTGAGGAGCCACCGTGACAGTGAATGGAAGTATTGCAGGTAAAGCTTAAGGTGTGTTAGCAGATCCTAGTGTGCAGAAGGAGAGCTTGTGCAAGTCAGGAATAGGTGCATTAGCAGGATCTGTTTGAGACTTGTCACGTGAAAGAGCATGATGAGTTTTCTCCCAAGACTGGGCTAAGAGGAGATCTAGGTGAGGCCAGAGCATGACAGCAGGGAGCATTAGAGTTTAGCAGCAGAGGAGTTAAGATATATAGAATGGGTCTACCATGTTCCTGAGCTGAGGTTGTCCTCCTTTATCATGGTGGAGAAAGTAATATCTAATTGGGGAAGGGAGCAAGATAAACTATAAAAGAAGGTGGCAGAGGAGCTGGTGTTGCTTGGTGTTTCCTGCATGACCATGTGCTGGCTGCTGCTCGGCCTCTTCCAAGACGCTCCTGCGCTCGGCAAGGCCGGTGCGCGGATTTTCCACTTGCTGCTCCCTCTCGCACCTCTCCCTGCTCCGTGGCCCGAGCTGAACTGCACGCGCGGCCAGTTCCGTGCTCGGCTGTTGCCAAGGGTGTCCAGAATCCGTCTCCGCCGTTAGACTGTATTGCAGCCAAGAGGAGCAACCCAAGATGGRGAAGAGGAAGGTGATGGATGCGCGGGGCCCGGCGTGCCGGCGGCGCTGGCTTGGCGGGGCTGTGATCTTGGTGGTTGGGGTAGCTGCGGGTCTGGTTTCAGCTGTGCCAGCTGCCTTTCTCGAGATATAAATCACTGCCGTGTGCCCTGGAGAAATTTCTGTCAGCCGCAGGTGATTTTGCAATTCTCAAAATTATACATTTTAAATTATGTTTTTTCTTGGGATTTTTTTTCCTTGGAATTTGAAACTGGCCTGAGTTCTGTAACCGAGGCTGGAGTTTGTTCCTTCCCCCGTGACAGCTCCCGTCCTCGGGTCACGCTCACGTTGAAGCATCCAAGCTAAGCAAGGCGTGAGCTGGTCAGCGCGTGGCTGGGCGGCCCCTGCCAGGGACCCTGCACCAGGGAGGACTGGCTGTCCCTGTGGGGCACCCCCAGATTGACATCCCGTTCTGGCTAACGGGACGAGTTCCTTGGAGCCCTCCCGGGTGTGCTGGGATCCCACCAGCCCCGGGTAATCCCGTTACGCCTGGGCAAGTCTGGGGTGCCAGTGTGAGAGCCGCAGCCCTGAGCAGAGCGTCTGGCACCGGGTGATGCTGAGTGCGGAGGGACGGGGAGCCCATATGGTTGGTTTTAGTTTGGAAGGAGCAGACCCGAGCAAGGATGGAGGAGGATGACTCTGCATTGCTTCTGAAGTCAGGCCTGCCCTGCACACCCCTACCTCTGCCCAAACCCCTAGCTTTATCATTCAGCTTTATCGTTTAGTGCCAATGCTGATAGGCAGGAGGGGCCCCCTGCCCTGCGAGCGGCCGGGGAGCGCGCGTCGGAGCGCGGTTTGTGCTCCCGCCGCGGCCGAGCCAAGCGAGAGCACGGGGGGCTCTGCGAGGTGGTGACACTCCAAGAAAAATCACTGCGAGCCGTGAGCCGAGCGGACCCTGCGCGGGCGCCCGCCYGGCTGTCCGGAGCCGCCGGCAAGTGCCGAGGAAACGGCCCCCTCCTGCCCCCGGCCCGGCACGCGCCGCCTCAAACTGCCTGCGTCTCCCAGCCCTTTCCCTGCGTTTATAAATTATGAAAGCTCTGGTCAGCTAATTATGAAAATGCTGGTGAGTCTGCAGGGCCGGCTCTGGATGGAGCCAGAGCAGTGGGAGGGCTGGAAAGCCCTTGGAAAAGGAGCCGCTTGCTCCRCGCATGCGTTACCAAGGGCTTGGCTGTCCCAGGGTCGGGCTCCGTGGGGCGGCTGCTCCGGCGGGATTCGCTTGGCAGGTCTGTCCTGCACTGCCTGAGGACGGACATACAGGCGGGAGGGCAACCTCTGCCCTCCCATCGCCCGGGCAAGTCTCCATGCATGGGCTGAGAGCCAGCAGGGCAGCTGCAGGAGGCTGATCCGGAGCCTGGAGAGTGGCTGCTGCTGCATCCGGATCCCCAGGGCTCGGCAGGGCCCTTCCCGATGGGAGCGGGGACGTGAGGATCCAGGGAATCAAAGCCACCCTCGTGCCATTCCCTTTGGTTTTGCATGAACACGAGGGGAAGGTCTCCCATGGCCAGGGCAGCAGCAGAACTGCCCTCCTGCTCTGCGCTGAATTGTCCTGTGCCTGAAAAATTAGACTAGGACAAAGAAAATTCAGAGAAAGGGCAACTTTTGTGTTTTACCTCCTTCTCTATCTCCCTTGAAAAAATAATTTCGATTTTAGTTTTGGTTTTCCACTACCGGTAAAAAGAGAGAGAATCTGTGGAAAATTCACAATGCCATTTCTAAATTGCATATGCAGGTAAATAAAGGAGGGTGATACGTGGAAAGTGCAGTGTGACCAAATTGGTCAATTTTCACTGTGTTTGAATTATATGCTCTGACACAATAGATTTAAATCTAATGTGCACTGCCAGGTATCTTAACTGGTATGAAAATTGATCTGTTCTGTAATATGTAACATGTGGTTTAGACACTCTTAAGAAATCCACACCTCATGTTCTGTACTAAAGCAGGGGAAAATATTGACAATGTTACAGAATGCATGTTCCGTTTTGCTTGAATTTCTGGTGTTCTACTTGATTTGAACATCCCTTTTTCCAAGATCAGCTTTRCCCATTAAGTAAATATCATCTTATTCCTTAGGAAAGGCAGGAGTTGTGTRTGTGCCCGGTGAGTCCTGCTGGTGCCCGCCCGCTGCCCCAAGCTTGGTGCAGTTATTTAAAATGCAGTGACAGTTCTAATAACGGGATTTTCAGGTTGCTTACTGCAGTCAATTAAAATGTTTCATTTAGATAAGTCAAAACTGACTTTTTATTTGGGGGGGAAAAAAAAAGCTACAGTGCAAGAGGGTCAGAGTCAAAAATGTTTCTGAATTAAGTAATGTGAAATCCGCAGTTATCTCTGTCTGCTCGCAYAGAGAAATGTATTTGGTTGATTGTGTCCACGAACAATTTCAACCGGAGTTACCCAGAAATACTCCCCAGCCGGTTCCAGTCCTTCAGAGATGATGGCAGCACAAGTGACTGTGAGATTCATGGATCACACTGTAACTAAAACACATTAAGCCCTGATGATCTTTACCCCAAGATATAGCCCAAAACACAGTTCTGGGTTGCTCCTGTTCTTGTCAGCACCTCTGGGAAGCTCTTTTTGCCAGGATTTCATAGGGGCTTCCAGCCAAAGTTCCTCGTTCCTGCATTGCGAGGCTTACAGGGTTGTCTGCTCTTTSCTGCAAGAATGGGCTATTAGTGGTTGCTTTATTTGTAATGTGTTTTTGCTGGGTTGTTTTTATAAATTTAACGCTTGTGTGCCTAGTGTTCACCGTGCAGTTATCACTTCTGCAATGGGTGTGGGACTAAGGGGAGCTCTGCCTGCAGAGTCAGTTTAGCAGCAAATAAATTGAGCCGGTGCTGTAATTGGTGGCCAAATACATCCACGCTCCCGAAATTGGATTTCAGCAGAGAGCACCTCCAGAAGGTGCTATTTGGATACAGTGTCAAAAATACCAGCTTGGCCCTATTATTCTAGAGCTAAATTGATCCATATGACTGGAGGATTGCCCAGGTTTCTRTTTATTTATTTATTTTAAACAATCCGTTTGAAATTACCGTTATCAATGCACTAATGCATGTTGAAGGCTTGCTGGGCCTGGCATGGGAAGTGATGTAATAAGGGAGCCCTTAATTCTCACAGCCCTCAAACAGGAAACATTTTCCTCGAGGAATAGTATACTTGAAAACTGTAGATTACAAGTTAATATTAACCAGATTTCTACATTAAACGTGATTTCCGAGAACAATTTGATTTTTTTTTTTTTTCTTCTTTTCCCTCCTCTCCTTTTCTCCTTCCTTCTTCTCTAGATGATCAAAACTGCATCCAAGTGAAAGCGGCTCYGGGAAAGGGCCCTTGGCCACTGGCAATTTCCATGTTGGCACTTGCAGGGCTCATGGTTCCTGCTGCTGCTGTTCCCTGTCGTTCTTCATCTGCCCCTTTGGGGACATGTGGCATGTGGAGCATCCCTTGGGTTTATGGAGGTCTTGCCAGCTAGCACATGGATGGTATCTAGTGCTAGGGTTGACGCTGGCGAGCAGGGATGAAAGGAAATGAGAATTTCCATGGCTCCAAGGGACCAATTGAGAATACACCCCATCTTTGGACAGACGGTGGATTCCAAAGAAATCTTGCAAAAGTGTCCGGGGCCTTTGTTTTTTCCTCTAAACTGGATGCAATTTCATAATCGCAGTTTGTTCTGTTCTAGTTTTAGGCTTGTGGCTTTGGATAACCACCTATACGTGCCTGTTTTCATTAATTAGCTGTCAGGTAACAAGTTGTTCTGAGACAGTGTGTACCAGCATGGGAACAGCAGGGTTAGAAATCCCTGCCAAAACGTTAGGGTGAATTTCTTTATCCGAATCCTTACCCTGGCGGCAATATATTTGTTAAGTTCAGCTAATTGGAGAAGGTTGGTAGAACAAATCCGTAAGTGTTGCCGTCTGGCTCGCTCAGTACAGTGCCCTGTGTACTTTCCAGATTCAAAAGCGCTCGGGGAGACTCTCTCCGTATGATATGAGGCCCTCTTTATATTAAGCGTTCCTTGAACAAACACAGACCTCATGAGGAAAGTGCTATTTCTTATTTTTCCTGTCCCCAGAACCTCAAGATAAAACTAAAAATACCAGGACGTAAAACACCACGTTTGACTCTATTTTACCTTGTCCCCCAGCTGAACACTGGTGTGGGTTCCTCAGCTGGCATAAATGGGCACCATTTCAACAACTTCCTTCGGACCGTGCCAATCTACCAAATGGCTTTCTGGCTCCATATATGTTTTTAGCCAAGGCGCTGTGTGGCATGTGTCATTCTGGAACCGTTTATGGTTGCTGCAGTATCATTTATTACCACTTTACAGCTTTCTTGGAAACGCAGACAAACGTGTGTTTATCGCTACCATAAATTGGGAAAGGAGGAAGGAAGGAAGGAAGCTCCGACTGATGGATGAGTCACGATACTGCAGAAAAAGTCRGGTCTCTGGGCACCTCTCCAGCCTGGGTATTGGTTGTGTTTGGCAGTGTGGGGCTCATGACCCACGTGTTGTGGGATAAGAAATTGCCCCACACCAGCTGGAGCAGCGTGTCCATCCCTATGGACCTGCCAACACGTGGTGCCATCTTCCTCCATGGTGTCTTGTTGAGTGTTCTGGCGCTCACAACCATGAGGTTGGGCCCAACCAGTAGACAGGCACAGCTGGTATTCAAGCTATTATGGTAGAATAGCTACCAGTGTCCATGGAGAAGACTGATTAATGTAAAGGTAACATATGGGAAAGAATCAAATAGTCTATGACTCTTTCCATTTCCTCGTAGTGTAACTTGTCATTTTTCTGAGCTCAAAATTAGTATCAAAATACTGTTAAACGAGAGTTGTGCAGGTTTGTAGCTGCTTTGAACTTGCTTTCTGTTCGTATAAATAGTGCAAGGGAAGGAGTMATGGAGAACCAACCTCATGAACTTTTTTCGAGGTAACTCATTTTGTGGTTACTTAAATACGTATTTTAGTACACCTTTGTGAGCGTATAGTTTTTCAGGGGATAACATGATCACAAAAGCCCAAACAATCAGGCTTATGGTTATAATTATCAGAAACACATTTATGTAATGCAACAGAGAAAAGTCTAATCTTACACTCTTAAGTCCATGTGTGACTGTAAATTCATCAAGAAAACATGCTTGAAGATATTCCCTCCCCCTCACATTTAAAATCCCTCGAGGGAAAAGCAAGTAAATTTGAGGGAAACCTCAGCCCTGACATAATCTCCGAGATAGAAAATCGGGGCCTACGAAACCCTKAGAGAGGCAGAAGGACTCGCGGCTGGATGTTGTGTTCGGCCTCCTGGGTGTGCTCAGAGGAATAGCTCCATTTCTCAATAGCAGACTTCATCACCGCGAACATAAATAGTTTGTTTTCAACAGATTAGTTGGTTATCRCCATTGGAAAGCGCTGAAATACTGATATCACCAACACTCCTGTCTAGAATGGAGCCACTGAATCTAATTTTTCAGTCTGGAACTGCTGATTTTTGCAAGTGATGCCAGCAGGAATTATAAAGAAAACTTGTGTTTATATATATGTTTTTTTAGTTCTTGCTAGGTATAACATGCTAGTTTCAGGTCATGACCAGAGATCCAAGAAATTGTCGTTGCTTGCCGGGGGAAGAATAACTTCCTAATTCAAGCAGCACTCAACCGTCAGCAGCCCAACCTCTTCCAACGGGTAATGAGTGGAAGATGCTGTGATTGCCAGCAGCTCTCCTAGCCTGGCCGCGGTGCTTTTGCCAGGTCTTTGGAAGCCAGCAAGGCWTGCGGGGAACTGCCATGGGCAGACGGAGCAGCGTTCACCGCTGGGACCCRAGCAAGGCCCCCGGTTCGGCCGGGAAAGGACCACCGAGGGTCGTCTTGGAGCTCCACACTTGGTTCTGTTGGCAGAAGGCACGAACCTGGGTACCGTTTGTCTCTCCCCATCACAGCTCCATCTCTCCTGTAAAGACCAGTTACTGCCTGGCCTGCTGAGGGGGGACACCTGGATATATTATAGTTTTGGTGCAAGTCTGTTAGGGGCTGTAAATATAAGAGACTCTTTGAGATGCATGATGCTATGTTGGCCATTCCTTCCAGGTTGCCATTTGACCCCCTACTCCTTCCCGTATTCTGTGGGTATTGGGGTTTTTGCTTGTTTGATTGTTTTGCCCTTCAGGCTGCTTCTGTCCAGGGTTCAGTGTCTGAATCTGTGCTTGCTTTTGAGTAGTTCTTTTTGGTGAGAATATCCTTGGATGGTGATGGGTGATTCTGTCACTCTTGTTGCAGAAGGGGCGTGTTGCTGTCAAGGAGCCCAGTGTTATTGCCTGTAATTCACACTCCAGGGGAACCTGAGTTTTAAGAGAGGGTTTGGGGGGGACCTGCCCCAAGGCAGTGCAGCAGTCCCGATGCCAGTGGGACCTGACCGGGTCCCCCCGGCTGCCTCGAATCCGCAAGGAGCTTTTTACAGTTCTGCTGCATTTCCTCCTGGTGCAGAGGGTCACTGCTGTCACCTCCAGACGCAGATGGGTGACAGATTGCTCCAGGCGACCTCACCAAAAGCAGCTTTTGTTCTTCCAAAGTTTCATGTAGTTTGCAAAAACATTTCCCTTGAGTACCCATGACAAAGCCAAAACTCTTAAACTCCCCCCTGGCTTCTTTCCTTCTGGCTCCACAAAGTAAATCCCACCTATTGCCTAGTTCAGCAAATGCTCATTTGCTGAGACAGTCTCTAACGGGACATTCAGGAAGGAATCCTGGAGCAAAGTGAGTTTTGGAGATGGGAATTACAACTGCTGCTCACTGCTTTTGTTGGTTTTAGGGTATTTTCCTACTTTATCCGAATTGGAATCATCTGATGCTCTATAATGTCTTTTACCATCTGCCAGCGCTTAAAAGTCAAGAAATAATTTCTTCTGAAAGCAGAATAACCAAAAAATTATTCTTATTGTTTTATTTGCCAATAAAATTATAATTTATTAGCCAGTCCTGAGCAATAACGCTTAAGAGTATTACTTAGGGATAGCCCATTAAGCTTTCTTTTTAATACGGATTTTGTCTGGGGGTTATAGATGTGTGTATATATACTTTTTTTCCAAGTGGACTGGCTTTGCGGGAGCATGCAGGTGTCTAACCCCAGGTTATTCACTAGAAATTGGGCAGCTCGGTAGTTTGGAGGCTCTGGGCCTCAGCCCAAGCGCTCGGCAGCCGCATGGCTCCGTTTGCTCGAGCGCATGGGCAGGGCCGTGAATGCAGCCCAGGATGCTGTTTGTAGACRCTTTTTTGAAGAAAAAGGATAGTTTTGAGTTCAACTGTTTTATACAAGTGGAGACTAAGCAAACCCTCCTTTTTCAAAAGGGGGAAAATATTCCAGGGGAAAAAAAATTATAAAGTGTGTGTGTGTATATATATATATAAAAAAATATATATAAACCTTCCAATGCTATATCAGTCTGATAAGACACGTCTCCACCTGAGCACTCACTTCAGCACGCGTTACCTTTGCTGAATAAGGTCAGTCAGCCCCAAACCATTGCTTGTGTGGGGAAAAAACTCATGGGAAGAATAGGAGCAGGGATGTGGCCCTTGGATCCCGAGTGGCAGGCGGGAGGTAGGATTCCTGCTCAAGGGGAGCTCCAAGGAAGCAGATGTCCAGTCCCAGAGGTTGTTTCTACTCCTCCTCCAAGGCCTTTCCATTCTGCAGGTCCTGGGGCGTTTGCTGCCCACTTCAGCTGAGGGGCATCCAKCAATCAAGCCGAGGCCAGAGGGGGATTTTTCTTTTTTCCTTGTCACTTTTTCTCTCTTTCTTGGTCACCCTAAAAGTACAAAAACAGTGAGAATAGTAAAACAAACAAGAAGAAATGACCTGCTGGGGTGGAGCCCTTCCTTTTTTCCATCACAGAATTTTTTTTAGAAAAACATCTTGAAAATGTTTGACATCCATTTGTGGAATCTCTATAATTAGAATTAATAAAAGGACACGTCAAGTACACCTAGCTTGCAAACCACAGAGGCATTTTTTTCTCCTGTTCTCAATGGCTTTAACTTGTTCTTCTGATTGGCATCTGCAGCAAAATTATAATTAGCCTGTGATATGCATATGGTGTGTGTAATGTGTGGGTTTTTCTATAGGCATGCATATATATATAATATATATATTCCCCCACAGCTCCTAGGAGGATTCCCGTAGCTAAACAGCTCAAGATATCTAGGATAGCAAAAACACTAAAATAAAAATAGGTCTCTGGCCTCCAGAAGGGGGGGTTTCAAACACTGGTGCAGGGCAAGTCGTGGAGCCCTCGAGCAGAGACCCGCGTTGCCCACCGGAGCACCCCGGGGTGCTCGTGGTCCCTCGCTCTGCAGGGAGGCAGGAGCACCGGGCTGGGGAGTTCGGGCCGGGAAAGGTGCTTGGTTTCTCTGGTGACATCACGACATCAATAACTCTGAAAGGGCTCTGCGAGGGGACGGGGGTCAGGACGGGCTCTAGTCCTTGATTAGTGTGGGCAGCATCTCTGCTTGTGGCTTGCGTGGATTGCAACTTATTTGACGTAATTAGTACTTTGTTAGGTGCAATACCATCCAATGTGGTATGTGAAACCCATGATATCCGTACCTGCCTTACAGTCTTATATTCCCCCAAATAAAGAGGGCAGCAAACACATCCTAGGAGAGGGGTTTTCCTTGCCCATGCAAGGCTGAGCAGAGCTTGTGTGGGAGTCTCTTGTGGGGCTGGTGGAGGAAGGTTGTGTTTGGGGGCTGTTAGCTTAAGGGTTTGGTGTTATTGGTCGTCTTCATCCCTAGCTGCAGAGTTCCTGGGTGCTGGAAACCCGAGTGCAGCCAGTGCATTGCRCCAGCTCTTAGTTACACTCGTTTCATGGGGGTTTCTTGGACTGAAAGGCCAAGGTGCAAGTTGCCTTCCCAGCAAAGGGTCCTGGCTGAAGGGCTCCAAGGGGCTCACAGATGGGCTGCAAGAAACGCCCAGCTCCTGTCGCTGGGCTCAGAGCAGTTTTGCCCCTTAAATACAGGAGATAACTAGGGGGAGAGAGACGGATATCTAAATAAATAGRTGAAAAACCAAAATAGATCCCGGTTCCAATATTGCAGTCTGTAGGAACTTAACCGGAGTCTCAGATTTCCTTCTCCCCAGYGCTCGTTTCTCTTTGTGTCAGCGCAGCAGGCGCCCGCACCAGATTTCCATGTTAAAGACCATTTCCAGAGCTCAGCTGAGCCTCGGAAAGGGCAAGTCCTCCTCTAGGGCTGCAGGGAAGGAGGGCAGAGCAGCGCGGGGACCACGCGGTCCCTGTCGCGTGYGGGCACCTCCTCGCTCCGGCCCCGCTCCGTCGGAAGCGCGATCCGGAATTCGGGCCGCTTCCGTGCTCAGGGATTCCTCCAGGCTTTTTCTGAAAGCTGACGAGCTCCCGCCTGGGTACCCGGAGCACAGGTTTGCAACCCCGATGTGTGATAAATTAGACCTTTCACTTGGAGTTTTTCCTGGCAGCAGTACTAGAACAACCCTCTGAGCAGCTACTACTGCTGAATTTTAAAATCTCCCTGGCTCTTTGCTGAGCCAAAACTTAAAGTTACAGTCAACTGGARCTTGGCAAAGCGCAGCGCTCTGTAACCTTATCTTTTTATAACAATCGTGTTTATTAGTGTTATCCAGTGCGTTATAAGGCTGCTCTTCAGAGCCGAGGTGCTGTGTCTGTTGCAGCAGGATGGGTAGTTTGGGATATCACAGCAGTTTTCCAGCAGCTGCACAGGCAGTGGGGTCCAGGACATGGGGATCTGGCTTCCCTTCCCTCCCGGGATGGCCACGAGTGGGTCCGGGCCCCGTCGTGCTGCTGCCGGTGTTCGTAACCAAACCCCCGTTCACAGAGCTCAATGGGGAGCCCAAAATGTCACCCTTAATAAAGCAGAAAACGAATGAAATGCTGATGTTTATCATGTACTTGGCTTCTCAGATSGTCCTGGTCAGTGTCTTTCCCAGTCAGATCCAGTTCATAGTTTGATGATGGCTGCATTTGGCCCGGTGCATTAAGTCTTTAAAYATGAACATGCTTTGAACTGAGCCCTGCAAAGAGTTTCCCATCTGTCCTACCAGCAGGCGCTGAGTTCAGGGCTTTGAGTCCCCACTAAAATGGCTAATAAAACGCTGAGGATCTAAAGCTGCCCGTGATGATTTAAGAATGAGTGGCCCTGTGATMAGCTATTGCAGGAAGAAAGCAGGGATCGGACTTTGCAGAAATCCTGTGCTTTCCTTGCCCACGTAAAGGACCGTTCCCTGAWCCGTTTGATAAGAGTCCTGCAGAGTTAGAAAAATAGGAGATATTTTCCCTAGGATTTTGGCACCTCCAACCTAAACACCTGCCTGTGCTTTTAACCTGCTAATTGGGGATAATTTTCAGGTACTCCATAGGAGAAGGAGCCGTTCCTCCTGCCCTGTGCTCGGGGCCTGATGTTTGGCTATAGGAAATGRTCCACTATGGAGAAGCTCTTGGGATAGGAAGAGGGGTTATTTTTGTAGGGATTTGTAAGAGTCAGGCCTGGGAAAGCAAGCTGAGATGGACTTCCTTGGGTAGCTGCTAGGGCAGCCCGGGAAGCCAAAAGCTGAAGCAGGCGGTTGTGGTGCAGCCAGCAGAGCATCGGGGCTTGGCACCATCCTGTCCACGTGGAAAAGGTTGGGTGTCCAGCTCCGGGTAGGGTTCAGCGTGATAAATCTTCCCTTTCATGGCCTTTTGCCACTTCCTTCGATGAGTTTCTCTAGAAATATATCCACTTCTGCATCAAGCCATTGGTCTTGGTGGAAGTCTCCTTTCCAAATCCATCAGGATTTGGAAAAACGGGGCTCGGAGACGCATTGGGCAGGAGGCAGCGCCTGCCTTTAGGGGTGGCTCTCGCCTTGAACGTGCATCGAGGTACTTGGGCAAGAAAAGCTGATGCTTCAGCGTGTCAAATAAGTGACTTGAGCTTCTTCATATAAACTGATACGTCATCACTCCAGTGATATTATTTATGAGGGTTTTTTTTCCTTTTTTTCATGCATAGAAAAAAAAGTCTTGCCATGTTTTAGGAACAAAATGAGTATTTTACACACATACCAATAGCTCTCTGGAAAGCACTTAAATTTACAAGCTGTTCGTAAATTTACTGACAGTTGGCAACACTGCATCCAACACACAGGAACCCCTTTGGAAAATAGATCTATTGTAAATAATATATATTGCAGCTTAATCTGAGCATGCTTTAGCTCAAAGTGGTTTTAACAAATGTGTTACCTAATATATTTTTTAAAAAGCTATTTGACCTGGAAAGATGATTTCAGTATCTGAAAAGCTATAGTTGAAAAAAATAGTCACAGTGGCCGCCACTGAATCAGCAGTGTTGGCCCACAGGGCTCATTCGGGGAGATTAATTTTTGCTATCAGAGTGGTCTGAGCATCTTAGGTGTCCTCTTCTGTGGTGCGGGTGTGTAATCTAGTGACGGTATCCCCATATAGATGGGGAATCTTAATCTTTTAATGTCAGTGGCRGTTTTTACATTTTCTCCCTATGGGAAGCAGCTCCTGGCTGTAATTTGTGCCTGCCCGACTGCTGAAGTGTGTGTGTGGTGTTAATGCAGCGGGGATTTGGGGTGGGTACCTGTTGAAGTTGTATTTTATGAAGATTTTATCTGATAGTGGRTATGATATTTAGACTATTGAATCTCAGATAGAAAATCCTTTGCTGCTGGGGTCTTTTCCCTGTGTCTSTTGCCACAAAGGTGTTAGCAACAARAGCAGTTCTCAAGCTGCCCATGGGGCGCTGCAGCGTGGCCGGGGCTGGAAACGCCGCGTTGCTTTTGTCCAGCCCCAAGGAAAGCAACGGAGGGCTTCAATTTCAAGCAGTTCCTGAGGATTTGTTCTTTCTTCCTCCTCGATCCCGAGAGCTGCTCGCAGCTGATGAGAGCYGGGTGCGCCCAGGGCGCTCAAGTAAACAGCGGCCAGCTGAGATTCATTACGAGGAGGAAATAAAATAAACACGGGGCCAGAAAACAGTAGTTTGGGCAGGGCTCGTTGCAGCGTGGTTCGGGGCCGTCCTGCTCTGGCTGGTGCCACAAGGCTCTGGTGTCCCCTCCGGGGACGGGGCATTTGGGCAGTGCCCTGTGTCCCRGGAGCAGCCATGAGGACCCAAGTTGCTCCCAGGCACTCTTCCCTCGGCTTCTGTTTTAGCAGGAATTCTGTATTTAGTGAAACCCCCCCGAAGTCTTCCCGCGTGTCCGGGTTTCGAGCCGGACCCGCTCCGGGTGCCCGCTGGCCGCTTGCAGGTGCGCCGGGGCCGGCTCGCTTGTGCTCATTGCTCTGGGCAGGCCTGAGGCTTCATAGAAACGTTATTTTTTTTTTCTCCTGCCAAGGCTGCGGAGCGGGAGAAACTTCCTTGTGCTTAAAGGTCCTTGCAGCCAAACCGTGAGTAGCTCTGGTGTGAGGGAGAGAGGAGCAGCCTGGACCGGGCACGYGCCGCCCGGTGACCTCCCCTTCTGCCTCCTGCTCCGGGTGCTGCTCCTGCTGGATGCTGCATCCTCAGAGCCGTGGAAACGGGGGGGAAAAGTAYTCCTGGAACTCCCCAAACTTGCATAAAAACCCGTTTTCTTGATGTTTCTACTTCTGAGTGAAGGCTTTCACTAGACTTAATGTAGGCTGCAAGCAAATATTACTTGACCTTCGAATATTGGAGTGGCTTTACTTGGGTAAGATGAGATTGCATATTTTAGTGTTTTTAGTGGCTTGGGAATCTCGTGGAGAATACGTGATATCTCCCAAGCCATAAATTCAGCTRTCTTTATGGACAGTTGTTATTTTTGATCAGGAATAGGAAAAACTGAGCTCTGTTTACAATTCCTTGTGCATTTTCTAAACAAAGCTTTAAAACAAAATAGAGACTCGRATCCTCTCCAAGGGCGAAGTCCTCCCAATTCCCACTGCCTCCAAAGGGYTCCCACAGGACTCGGGTTCTAAATTAGCACTGTGCTTTCTAAAGAGCTTTATTAATTCCTTAGTCACCCCATCGGGTTGTGCGGCCGCTGCAGCTTGTCACGCTCCTGGGGCAGGAAGAGCAAGTGCAGGTGACGCAGGAGGGAAAAATGGACTTGGTTTGAAAGCACCAAAAATCCAGCCATGTTACCTGAGCAGCATTAAGCAGCAATCCCTTCCTGAAATCCTGCTGGGACTTTTGAATCAGCTGGTTCATTCCTGGCTCATTGGAGCAAATCCCTCYTCTGTCGGGCCGCAGGGCAGGCTGTTGGCAAAGGTGCTAAAACACCGGGACTGATGGCACGTCCCTGTGGTCACTCAGGCTGAGAAGCCAACGAATAAGAGGTGTTTGAGGATGACAGTTTTGAGAGAGGATCCCAAAGAAAGCTGACAGCAACCCTGTGTGTTCCAGGCTGGAAATCCATGCGTGGAAGCACCCCGGCCGTGTGAGGAGGAGGAGGAGGAAAGGGCAGCGTTGCTGCAGAGCTTCCCGAGCAGCGTGTGTGCTTCCACACAAACGTGTGGTTAATGGGCATTGCTGCTTGCACGCGCAGGCCCCAGCTTGCGCCCTGGAAGCGTTTTGGGGAATGCCCTGCACGGGAGGAGRAGGAAGGAGCTTGAGGAAGGCTGCGTGTTTGGGGAGCATCTCCAACCTGCTCGCTCCAACGGAGATCTCGGTCCCTCAGAAGATGGATGAGGAGATAGGAGGCTTGGAGGTGGGTTGTGCTTTGTCCCCATGCAGCCTCCCGAGGACTTGTATTGGTTGTGCCCAGTGAGGCCATGGGAACGTGGATCCCGGAGGAGCATCCTGCTCCGGCGGCACGTCGGTCCGCGCTCCCTGGTGCCTTCTCGTGCTCCCRGCACGGCGGGATGTCTGCAGCCCCGGCCGCCCTTGGGCATCGGGAGTCCTCACTCCCTTTCCTGGGCATTATAAGGRTAAAATGGGAGCAACGGCTCCCTCATGTCCCCATCTCTTTCTCTCCCTTTTCCAAACAGAAAGAAAAGGTAAAACTTTTTTTTTTAACCACTGTTTGCTTTYCCAGTTTCTTTAATTTAGGTAATTACTTAGTCAATTCTCAAAAATATATATTCTATCTTTTTTTAAATAAAAAAAAAATTAAAAAAAAAAAAGGGCAGAAAATGACAAATCGCCTTCCCTTCCATTCCGGCGTTGGCATGCGGGTCCCAGATTGTGCGTTCTCTGCGCGGCGCCACACCAGCCTCCCATACTTAATTAATTTCCCTTCATTTGTGCAGCCCTTGCACTTAAAGAGACAGTGTCCCATTCTGATGGTTTGGCTTTGGCTGGATTTCAAAAGTGTCACTTCTTAAATCTTTTTTTTTTTTYCTCTTTTTTAGCCTTCCTAGTGGGCTGTGTGGCAAAGGGCTGGCACTTCTTTTTTTTCATTCCCACTCCCACCCTTCCTTCCCCATTCCCCGCCTCCCTGTTCTCCCCAGCGCTCGGATCCCTTCGGCTCTTTGGGAAGCAAAGGCTGCACAAGCTCTTGGGTCGGGGCAACCTGGCTTGGCCAGATGATGCCCARGGTGGGTTGAGCACCCAAGAGCTGCCGCGGGCTGCGGGTGCTGCCCCTCCATGGGACGGCCCAGCTGATCAAGGTCCATTTTGCAATTCCACTGGCTTGACTGTGTCGTTCTCCTGCATCGAGTATGGCAAGTCCAGCGGCCACAGGCCTGGATCCCAATTCCCCAAAGCGTAGGCGTGCCTGGCTCTAAGAACAAGCTCCGTGCTTGGATGAGCTGGGATGTTCTGGTCGGAAATCTGTGCGTTTGGTTGTGTATCAAGGATACAGTTATATTCCAGCTCTTGGTTTCATTCTGGATTCAGGATGATCGGTGTTTCCTGCCGTGTTCTGTTTCACTGCATGTGACAGAAAGGGAAGAACATGCCCAAAGGGCTGTTGTTCTTCATCTGCTGCTGGTTGAATGTTTTGTGTAATAACAACTAATAATAAGTCTGTAATAATAAATTTGTTCACAGAATGGTTGAGGTTGGAAGGGACCTCTAGAGATCATCTAGTGATCATCTAGATCATTGTGCCCAGTTGTTCTTAATTAAGTGTCCATCCTYGTTGCAGTTTGACCTCACCATTCTCCCTCCACAGTTTCACCGTCAAATCTTAGCTAGAAAAGCCATTTAATTTCAATTTCAAGACCTCCTTGTTCTTGCTTTTCTCTTAAAAATCCGCCCTCCACCCACCCACCCCAGCAGGACACGTCTCTCAGGAAACTTCTGTGGGCAGTAATAATTTCTGAAAAGCAAACCCATCAAAAAGGGGTTTGACAAACAGAGTCAGACTCGGGGAGAGCCGTTTGTCCTTACGTGGGGTTTTTCTTTCCAGYCTGCGTGGACGTTTTTCAAGCCTACACACACAACTAGTTAATTTAACTTATTTTGGATAACAGAAATGAATCTTCAGAAAGGAGCCGGAGGGCAGAGATTTGGAAACCCAGTCCTCAAGGAACACTGCGGCCTTAGTGTGGCATTCGGGGAGAAAGGGGGAGGCTGTTCCTGGGATTTGGCATTTTTCATAAATCTCATCTGCCTTCTACTGTCTTTTGTCAATGTCTTGTGTTTAAATTTTCCTAATCATTTTCAAGGAAAAAATCAATTTTCCTCCCCTTCCCATAGTGTGCAAGAAGGTGCTTTGCCCCGTTGTGTGGGTGCTGGTGGTGTGTCAGTTAGATGATATTTTAGTCCCCCGGATGCTCAGTGCAGTGTCAAGTCCAGCATTCCTAGTTGTGGGTCATCATTCGAACATCAATTCCCAAGCCATGATTTTAGAGACCTTTCCAGCAGCCGCTTTAGTTGGTTYAGAAGTTTCTTTCTCAGTGGTGCCTCATGAGATCTTTGGCAGTTTCTTCTTTTTTWAATTTCTTTATATCTGGATTTAATTCTTTCTTATCAAAATATGCAAGTGCTAGGCCATTTAACCTTGCACATGGGAATAAATTTTTTACTGAGGGGRCAAAAAAGTGGGGGAAAAGGATACACGTATCTGTTTGAATGCCTTCTCCCTCATTCCTTTCTTGTAACAATATTTCRTTTTGGCTGAATTTGGCCATTTAATGCAGGCTTTAACTCCAGAGATCCCTCTGTCTCCCCAGTGACTATGCCACGACCATAACTATTTTAGACGCGATTCCTAACTTTTAGGAAGCTAAAAATGAGATGGAGCCTGTCTCGTCTGTGCAGGAGAGGCTGAAATTGAAACGGTGTCTGATGAAATTCTGTTTGGGAGAAAAAATGCTGCTATCAATTTACTCTAACTTATTTYTAATGGAACAGGAAAGTGCAATTGGTTCTGATAAAAGGGATATTGTATGAGCAACAGGCCAAGCGAGCAGCTCTGAGCTGAGTGAACAGCTACTAGAAGGCTGGTACAGTAGCAAAACCAGCAGTGGCATGAATATATTATCTGGGGATCTAAGGCAAAGGCTGTTGTATTGGGTACACACTGCTGAATGTAAATCCATAGTGCTGAAATACTGTATATTTACTGTGCAAGCCCGAGCCGAGGACAGTGGGTGTTTGCTGGGCCCGCGGGATGAATGGATTGTTTCATTGGAGTGAATGGGYGGGCGGGAACAATGGCCGCACAGTACAACTTCCCTCGGCATCCCCGAAGGGCAGGAAAGCTCGGCAGCCAAAATAAAGTTGTATTTTTTTGTTAAGTCTAGTGAGATGGCAGGTTTGGGTAGAAAATTGAGAGGAATAGAGAGAGGAATGGATAATGGATAGTTTGACCTTTTTTTTTAAAAAAAAGGAGGGGGGGGAAAAAAAACCCTCTTAGCTAAAAGCCTGGGTGCTGTGGGCAGATTAGTCTGAGATTGGACTGTGCTCGTAGCTGACGCCTGAGCCCTGGAAGGATGAATCCCTGCAGGGTCAGAAGAGGGAGCAGCTCAGCAGCCGGAGCGCCCGAGCCCGGCACGTGATTCCCGCGGCACGGGGAACCGCTCGGATGGACGTGGACGTTCCCGGCACAGCCGGCCTCGCGCACTCGCTTCCCAGGCATGCGGGACACGGTCCTGGGAGAGCAGGAGCCTTCTTCCTTCTCCCGCTGTGAGCAGCAGCTGCCTTGGGATGTCTGTGAAGGAGAAATGTTCTTGGAAATTGCATATACTTATTTATAGCTCGGGATTAGCTGCGTTGTGCATTTTCCCAAGTATTTTTATTACCTAATACTCCCTTTCTGCAGTATTCCTTGGATGTATCTCTATCTAAAAGGAAAAATAACATGTAAGAGCAGTTTGGGGTTTTCCCTTTGAGGAGCTAAGTTGCCCTCTGAATACTGTAGGCTTAGAAGAGTGGATGGTTTTGGTTTGGTTTTAAGCAGATTCCTTCTCGTCTTAAAAGTCGGGGCTTACCCTTGCTGTTAGCTAAGGACCTCAGGCAAGTGCCATACGGGGCAGTAAATATTCACACCTTATTCCAAGCTGAAGTTCCGAGTGGCAATAATAAATAGCCAGCACACCYGGAGAATCCTATTGGTTTTGCTTCTGTTGCAACTTCTCAGTAAAAGAGGTTGGCTCTGTGTGTGTCATTTACCCAGGCAGCCAGTTCAGAGCCATAGGGTGAATTTATGAGCTGGATCCCCTCTGTGCCAAGGCAGAACTCCATGCAGGAGTGCTGCAAGGACCGGGACAGTGTTTCCCATTTCTGCCCTGTGTCCTTGGCCCCGCCACATACCTGCAAGAGATGTTACCCAGCTCCAGGAACAAGATCTTGAAGGCCTTGGATTTGGCCACACTTTGTCTTCTGCAGAAGCTCGGCAAGCAAAAGTTAATCTTTGAAAGTACATAGGGAAAAAACCAACAAGGAAGGCTACTCCCGGGTCACGGAGTTTAACACAGTTTCAGCTGTCAAATTCAGAGAGATCTTCCCGCCGGGCTGCTTCCCTCCTCTCCGCTTCGGGCTATCCCACCGAACAATTATCCAGGATTAGGTCGTCTTCCCCTTCCCCCTTTGCACAGTAAGCTCCGTGCATCTCCTCCTTTTCTGCTTTTTGCTTTTAGAACGGAAAATTGATAGCCCTGTTTTTTCCCCTCGGTGCGCTGCTGAGTAATGGGTTTGTGCACATCTGGGCCGCGCGGTTGGGTTGCTGCCGCGTGTCCTCCAGGCTCGCCGCGATGAGGGGACGGTGCGGGAGGCCCAGCGCGCCCTCGGAGCATGGGCTCGGAGCAGGCAGCTGATAACTAATTTTAGGGGGGRAAAAGCATGACCTCAAGATATTGCACATCTGTTCGTGATGCAAGCTGCAGTGGCACGGAGCTCGGGAAGGGCAGGTTTTGGGTTAAGAAAACACCCCTGGGTTCTGTAGTGCTTCAAAGCAATCTGAAGCCTGGCTGAGTCGCTGTTAGTGGATGCCAGTTAGTGCTAGGTCGATGATACCGCACGCACAAATCTGGTGTAAGTGTTGCAAAAAAAAATTATTTACTAGTTGATACGAAGGAGTAAAAACTCTCAGGACAAGGGAAATGTGTAGCTTGCATAGAGTCCGCTTATCTGAGCGAGTAACCCGAGCAGGAGCCTCCGCGGGGACCTCTCCAGTTCTGCACCCGCGTGGGAGCTCGTAGCATCCCTGGGCTGCAAAGAGCCTCTTAGCTCAGGGCAAGGGACCTGGGTGACTTTGTGCAGAGGCTCTGGGGCTCCAGATCTGTCGGCAAACCCTGGCAGCTCCGAGCGGAGACCTTTGGAGGCTGGAGAGCTTCGCCCTGCTCCCCTTGCCGGGAAGGTGTCCGGCCGCCCGCGTTTCCAGCCTGCTCCAGGTAGCGCCCAGGCCGAGGTGACACTTTTCGAGCTGCTGCTTTAAACCAAACACGGCGCRAGAGGCGTCGAGAAGACAAACTGAGAGAGCAAACAGAGCGGGGCAGTTTCTGAGAAACCCGCTGAGGTTTACGGCCCCGGTGCCGCGCCGGGTCTGCTCCGTGTCCGCACGCCGCTGCCCCGCGGGCGGCCGCGACCTGCTGTGATGGGCTCGATTCTAATTCCCGCTTCGGTAGCACAGTAGCATGGTAGCAGGGCAGAAAACCTCCCCTCGCGTTCAGGACCCTCCAGAGATCCCCAATTTTAAAGAAATCTGAGAAGCCTCTAGGTTGCTGGACTAGAGGACACCCTTGCAGTTGCATGGGCTGAATTTTGCACAACTGAAGTGGAGGAAAGTTTAGGGGAGACAAATTCAGAGGCCCCAAACGGCCTACACCCAGAGCAGGGCTGGAAGCCTTTGCCTCTGGAAGAGAGTCAGCATGATTCACTGCCTGCTTTCCTTTCCATAGCCAGGAGCCAGCAGTCTTTTACATACAGCCTGTCCAATGCAGAACCGCTGGGTTTTGCCCAGGGCCTGATTAAATATTGTATCCTTGCATGACCAAGCTGACCGCMTGCCCAGTTGTGCGCGCTGGCGTCGAACCCTTTGCCAGCGGTGGCCTGGAGGATGCAGCATTCCCGGGAACGCGGGGAGCTGCCAAGGCTGCAGCCTCCAGCTCCTTGCAAAAGGCGGCGCGGCCCTTTGCCAGCGTGTGACGAATGCTCCGTGCTCAGCGGCGAGCGCCTGCGGCAGCCGAGCTGGCCYCGGGGAGGCCCGGGATGTCTCTTGCAGCCAGAGACGGTTCCTCCTCCCGTGTAATAACGCTGCATGACCAAACAYGAGTCTCGAGGGCCTCGCAGTAAACCCATGCATGGAGCGCTCGGGATGCTGCGCGGCTCCCGGCGCGCTCTGCCGCCTGGCACCCTCTCTGCTCCTCCTTGTCTGCTCCTTTTGCACAGAAGAGGCTGCAGCGGGGCTGCTGCGGTGACACCGCGGGGCAGCAAGGCCRTAACCTGTCCCAGTGGCACCACGGTTCAGCAAGGGGCGGTGGCCTCGGTGGAAACTGAAGCCCTTTGAAGATGAGCCCTCCTGTCATACAGCGAGTGGGAATATCCCTTCATCTGACCCGGGAGGACCACCCAGAGCTTGCTTAATCCTCCAGTGCGTGTTCTGGAAACCCACTGCAACAAGGCGTGCTAACCTCGGAGGCAGATCCGCGCTTGCGGCCGGGCTAATGGCTGCAACCCCGTCTCCCTTGTGACCTTCCTCCTCACACATTGAGGCTTTCATCAGGCCCCTGGTCTATATGTTGCAGTTAAATGTCACTGCCCTACGGAGGAGGGACGCCACCTCTCGAAAACAAAATAAATAGATTGCATTGGCTTCGTTTAGGGTTTTTCCCCAGCCATTTTAAAATGTTTTTTTGGAAAGCCTCTACCGGGGTAATTCATGTCTTCATCAACAGAATAAATTTGTCTTTAAGAAAGGGAGTACAGTGAGAAAGAAAAATATTGTGGTCCAGCAAATGGCATGGTTTGCAGGGTAATGAGGGCACCTCTGCTCCTGTGGCTATTTCAGCGGAAGGGGGGCTGCTTGTTGGAGTTCATCGGAGCTTAGGGCAGTTCACGGGAATGCTTCTCCCTTCGTTCCTTTCTGGTGTGGGGCTGGACCGTAATTTGCCTTTTCCCTTCTCTCCTTTTCTGCCTTGGAATGAGCAGCCTGAAGGAAGCAAATATCTGATGTTCTGGAATTGTAGCACCTTGATTAAGGAAGCCCCAAGCCCAGGTCTTGAYGATGCATGGGCAGGTCCTCTTGTCTGGGTTTTCACAGCCTCRTTTTTGATGACTTTCAATGCCACTCAGTCCTATACAGAAATCATCTACCTGATAGGCACTCACACAGGTTTTGTCTTCACTGGACCAAATTTCAGCACTTTGGATGATTCTTTTGTTTTTTAATTTGTATAATGTGTATCTGAATTTAATATTACTTTTTTTAAAAATATATTGTGCTGATTGCAGTTTTATGCTCTATGTGGCATAACACACCCTTCCCATGAACTTTTTTTTCAAGGCCTATATTATTTTATCATTGCAGTATCTAAAATGTGCTTGTCCCTAAGCCTTTGGGCTCATGCACCAAYATTACTTCAAGAGCAGTATATTCAGCTGTGTTCACTCACTTGCTCCTTCAGTGACGTTCAGGCTCAATCCCATTAACTTTAATKGAGGAGGAATAAGAGCAAGAACTTGGACAGACCCCAGCAAGTCTGTAGCGACTCGGTGTCCACAGTTTAGCTGTGCCTTGGAGCTCCTGTGCTGCCAACGCAGCTCCTATCCTAGAGGCTTAAAGTGCYCTGAAAGTCACACTTGGCTGCACAGATTTAAAAGCATAACTCGAGGTATGTGAATGCAGTGTGGTCTGTGATGACGGATACGTGGTACCATGATGATGGCAGAYGTGGGTCAGGCCCATCCTCTTTGCAGGTAGCATTAGAGGGCCCTGGTGCAAAATCTCGCTGAAGGAGGGCGGTGGACGTGGGTTACCATGAGCCCTGGAGTCGTCGTCTCCTTATGCACGGTATGTATCTGAGGRTGAAAGGCGTTTCTAAGCCCGCTGCCAGGGGCGGCCCTTTGCTCAGTATCCAGCCACACTTATGACACCTCTGGCCTGTGGGAATTGCCTGTCTGAGATCTTAAAGTCAGCTCTCATCCAGCTATGATGCAAGTTCAGGGCTTGCCAGAAGAAGAAATAATATTTGGAAGTTAAGGACTGAGGGAGGGAATCTTCAGCTGATATAAACCSTATTGACTGCAAGCGACCCACGCTGGTCTACAGCAGCTCTGCTGGTGGCCCAGGGTTTAAATATACTGCAGAAGGGTGTTTATGGTCATTTTAAGGAAGAGAGGGCTCTTAGTTATGTCAGTTTTACATTGCTTTTGGAGAAGTGTCCCATGCATCTGTTTCACAAATTGAGGATGAGCAGTGTCTTACTCTGGGGCGTAGCTGACCCCCCAGCGTTTCTGTGCCATCCCGAATGATCAGTTATTTGTGTTCTCTTTCTGCACCCCTCCCAGGTGGAGTCACCCCTCGTGGTGACTGAGCTTTATTCCCGTTCCCTTCTGCAGCAGGAGGTGGGACGCGGARCAGCGGTCGTGCTGCGGGACAGCGAGGACGAGGAGAGCTCTGCCGTGGGGCGWAGCGTGGCCGGGGGCTTGCGGGAGCTGACCGAGCCCTTGCAGAGGCTCGGGAACAGTTTGGGTAAATGGGAACGGGGTTGTGAGCAAATGCACCTGGTGACGGACGGCTGCGTGGTGCTGCTGGGTGCAGATGGGAAGCTCTAGCTCGTGGTCTGACTGTCACTAAAGCTGAGGACCAGCAGATCCCGCTTTACCCCGAACTCCAAGAAGTCTTTTCAAAATTCTCCCTGTCAGTAACTTCCTCCACCAAAGAAAATAAGAAAGTTTTGCCCTAGRGTTTGCTGAAGGCACAGCAAAATGCAGCTGTCAAAGCTCCTGAGCTTGCACGGGCTCCAAAGGAGGGTCTAATGAGTGAAATAAAGTGAGGAGCTGCGAGTTCCTTGCAGTAAACAAACTAAACGTTATTAAACACACGCGTGTGTCTTGAAGGAGCTGAACTGATTGCGTGCGTTTATTTTTACAGCATCATTTAACTGGGTAAGAAAAGAAAAAGACTCGGATCTAATGCGGAGATGATGTAGCAGAAACAGAGCGCAGGGAAGGATTTTTCCACTGTGCTCTTTTTTTTTTTTTCCCTAATAACTGTCTCCCATATCTGCCAACCTTAGGTCAACAAACACATGTTGATTGACAAGCTAAAATGTTTAGCTTAGCCTGCAACTCATATAAACCAAGTGGAAATCTCTAGTGCTGGAGGAAGATGTAAGAGCAACAAACAGCGTCCCTTCCTTCCYAGGCTCTCCCGTGAGTGTGATCTGGAGCTGCTCCTGTTGGGGACGGTCCCCRGCGGCCCGGCCGGCCCCTTGCTCATGGATCAGCAGGTGGGAGCTCCTTGGGCTCCTGGCTATGCCAGGCAAAGCGCTGCAGCTCTATGCCCACAAAAAACGTCCTTTTTGGGAAGCGCTTCCTTTTGGGAAGACGCTGCTCGTCTCGCATTTGCTGTTCTTCAGCTGCAGGAAAATGCAGCAGAGACAAACTGCGTGTTTGGGATTATCATTCCTCCTCCGAGGAGCTGATCCTCTCCCTGGTGCTCAGGTCAGTGAGAATTCTAGAATTGCCACAAATGGATGTCTTTTGTATCATAATTCTCACATGTCTATAAGTCAGACCATTTGAATCAAAGCAGGTCTGGTCAGTAAGGATCAGGTATCTTTGAGATTGTTCTTTTAAAGCATCAAGAATAAAGCTGCCTCCGAGGCACCATTTTTAAGGACAATCGGTAGGAAAGCAGCTAGCAGTCCCGGAGTGCCGAGCCGATGCTCGCTGGGCCGTTACTGTCCCCAAGGGTGTTGCAGAACGGTGCTGCCTCGAGAGAAGCAGGGAAGGTCTCGCAGCGTGGGCTGCCCGTCGCCCTCCCATTCCTTTGGTCTGAGGTTTACGGCCCACGCAGCAAACGTCTTGTTTGTGGCCTGACAACAAGGGATGTTCCGGGCGCTTTTCCAGCTGCTCTGCGGCCGGCGGGAGGGAGCCCGGCCAGGCGCATCCCTGCACCGGCCTCGCTCCGGCGGGCCAGGAGCGTGCCCGGCGGGCCGGCCCGAGCCGGAAAGCCCTCGGGTGACAACTGCTCCTGTCATTTCCTCTCCCTATTAAGCTCTTATCTGTGGGAAGAGCAGCTGGGAAGGCAGCGGCCCAGCGGGAGCCGCCCGCGCTCAACCTGCAGCTTTCGCTCAAAGCTCCGGCCTCGAGAACGGAAGCAAAAACGGTCTCGTTTTTCTTAACATTTAACATCAGAAAAAAAAAAAAAAAAATAGGTGAGTCAGCAGCCAGGGCTGTGTTGGCTTTGCCTTATTATTCCGGGTTGTCCCACTGTGTCCGCGCATGGGTGCTGTGACCGGGCAAAGTGCTGCAGGAGGCAAGTGCCCATGGCAAGGGCCCTCTGCAAAGCTTCAGGGCTGCAAAGAGGCTCCTGCAAATGCTGGTCAGGAGTGTCTCTGGGTCTGGGTTTTACTCTCTTCCCGGGTGATTTTGGTACTTGCTCCGCTTCTTCGGTTTCTTCTTCGGCAAAGTGAGGAACTTGCACAGCTCCTTTGTGAAATGCTTTGAGACCCACAAATAAAAAGGATTATCGGGTTTTATTTTTATTATAGCAGCCTCACTCCAGCTCTGTCTTTGGAGAAGGAGTCTTCCCGTTTTCACACCGGGGAGAAATCCCCTGATGTGGAGCAGCAGCCGCAGCCTTGAGCACGCTCAGCACTTCCAAACTCCCCCTTCTTGCAGCCGGGCTAGTGATCGAGGCCGGATTTCCAGCTTGCCAGGAGCAAGAGCGAGCTTCCCATCCCTGCCCATGAGTTTGCTCTTGTGCTGTGCAGTCTGTGGGAGGGCAGAGCCGAGAGACTGACGTGGTTTGGACTTCAGCCTCGCYTGAATCCTTTATCTTGCAGCTATGAACCAGCTCTGGCATTCGCTGTGCAATAACGATAGCGCGATGGGACTAAGAGGGGCTTGAAAATAACCAAAGCCGTGCGAGCTAATCTCAGAGTGGCCAAAAGTTCTGTTTTCCAATGCAAAATGGAAACACAACTGGGGAGAGCATGGGGACTTTCCCAGCCACCGGCTGGGGCTTACACGGAGCACCGTGTTCTCATTGGGAACAGAAATAATATCCACTGTGCGCGTGTTTGGAGGCTGCTTCTCAGCACTCCCAGGAATTAAATGCAGTTAAATTAAGTGGGTTTTGAACATTTTGTTGTGGATTTGCATCGAGGGAGGCAGCCCCGTGCTGTTTTCTGCCCCGGATTTCTGTTGCTGCGAGGCGCCTGGTTGTGGGTTACRCTGTGCTGCATTTTTGGCGTAGCAGGGCCCTGCCATGGCTCCAGAAAGGCTTTCCTATAGRAACTGCCCCGTTATTTGCATTATTATTTGCATGTGGCGCGAAGCAGCAGTTGTTAGACACCTGCCTGTTGTTAGACAAGTTCCCACCAGATCGTGTCTGTTGTGACAAAACCAGAGCTGCTTACGAACAATTCCAAACCATAAAAAAAAAAAAGGGGGAAAGTCCTGGATTGTGAACAGATATTAATAGCAACAAMTAAATCAACAAACACCTAATTATTTGTGGCTTCTCGCAGTAACAGCACATGAATCTGCAGAGAAATAGTCATGGATGAATCACAGCATATTCAGCTTTCCAAGTGTGTGTTGGATTCTTTAAAACTGGGCCAAAGATATGAATAATTAAAAAAAAAAAGACCACAATTCCTGGAAATGGTGAAGTAAATTGTCTTGTGGTGCTTTGTTTATGCAGGACTTGTTCAATAGCTGTAGGGGGCAAGGGAAGGGTGGGGAGAGCCGCTCCTGCCTGGATGAAGCATCAGCCCCTCCGTGGCACCGGGGAGCGGGATCATGGAGCGAGCGGCGTCGCTTGGGCTGTGCGGCCTCATCGCGTCCCCCGTCACCTCGGTGGCTTTATCCCTCTCACCTCCCATCCTAGAAAGTGTACGAGTGATCCAAGGTCGTGCAGAAAGTGGGAAGCAAGAGGAGAGCAGGGAACGGGATGGGAAAGCTTCCCGAGCGTGATCCAGCGCGTCTCCACCTCCCCACGGACGTGATTCCAGCTCCGCACACACGCCRTGCGGTGCCTCCCTGCTCTTGGAGATGAAGTTTGCCAGCGCTCTGCGAGAACCGCTCGCGATGGAGCGACCCGGGGAGCTGCAGCACGAGACGCRTCCGCATCCGCCGGGCGGGAAGCGCCGCTGCGGAGCGGGAACGACGCCCTTCCCGCCTGCCCTCGGAAGGTGCCCGGGATGCGTCGGCCCTGGTTGGCACCGTGAGCTGAGAAGSGTTTGTGATTGCGAGTCTGCTCCGCGCACAGCACGACACGGCCTGGGTCAGCCCCAGCAATAACGTTTTTAAACAATATTAGGTTATTCTTGGCAATCGATGCCGATGTTTTCTACCAATAGGGATGTGAGAAAAACTTCTAATAATAAGAAAAGATAGAATAACAGACTTGGAGACCAARATATTCTCAGACATAGGGGCTAGCTGCATGATGTGGGCAGAGGGAAGCTGAGACAAGTCCTACTATGATTTGTCTTAATAGTTTAACCCAAACATGCTGTTAATTCAACACTCAGGGAGTCCGAGTCTAATCACTGGGTACTCGAGACCCTCCCACTGGTAGGCAAGGCAAACGCCACGGTTCTATTTTCCTGTCTCCTATGTGTGATCAAACAGCAAGATGCTTAATGTAGAAATCTAAATAATTTATGAATCTGGCTCATGAAATACTTAGCAGATTCCRGGCTTGTTGGGTTACATTTCTGTGTATTTACCTCCATATGGACAAGATTCATTTTTTCCTGGAGGGTCTGACATAATTTTTGAAATGTGCATTAACAAAGAATTTATTTTTGTTCCCTCCCTTCGTMCACTGTTTGGAGAGGCCTTATGCAATGCATGCAACAAACCCGGGGGTGGTGGTGATGACTCTTATTTATGTATGTAGGAGAAAAGGCCCAAATTGGCCTTTCAGCAAAATGAAGGTGAAATTGCAACAGATCCGTGGATCTGACATGCTAGTTCAGTGTTGATATGTGCTGGCAATCTGGGTTTAACTCCAGTGACTTCACATGCTAGCACATGGACACAGATGGAGGAAACAGGGCAGCAGCAACAGGAAAGGAGAACCTGTCCAAGTTCCATGGGCATCATGGAAAGAAGTACAAATAAAAGCACYCTGGAAGTGAAGATAAGGGAGCATGTGAAAAGATATGAATTGTAGGGAAAGAGCTTCAATTAAAAGACCATGAGAAAAGAAACAAGGACAGTAACGTTGCTGTTGCAGATGAGTTGAAGACCAAGGAGCAAGGCGGCACCTTCAGCCAAAGGTCTCAGAGAGAGGGAAGCCTTTGCCCTGACAACRCAGCACTCCTCTTTGCATGATGATTTCAACTGCTTTTTCTGCTTCAGATTGAACAATAATAAGCTATTTCTAAGGCACATCCTCAAAGACCAATTTGAGCAGCTCCTAGACAAATAGCAAGRTGAGCTGAGACTGGGAAAAGAACTATCAACATTTCCTGCTGTTCCTGCTCTAGCAGCTTCCCATGGTTCAGTCCCGCTAGAGTCATTCTGGGATTATCATATATGGTGCAAATGGTAAGACCCCTCCCCAAAGAAGCTCTCCAGAACAGTTTCCTTCAGAACAGTTGAATAGTTTCCTTCAAAAAATTCAGAAAGTTTGGGAKTTTTTTGTTTGTTTTTCTTTTTCTCTTTGCATTTATAAATATACTCCATRTAGCATCCCACAGAAGTTAGCAGCCAGTTCTGTTCAGCTCACCCTCCATGAGACCTTGTTGGATGGGGTCTTACAGGAGTAAGACCAGCCCTTCCAGCCCTTCCTGAGACGTCGTATAYGGCTCGGGACCCTCCATGCAGGGCAGCCCGTGACCTCCGTGTCTCACCACGGTTGCAGACACAACCCGCCACCGTTCTCCAAACTCCCCTTTTTCGTCTCTCAGGCCCCAGGGTGGTTTTCCAGCCCTCTCCTCTCCCYGTGACTCTCTGATTGATCGGAGCAGTTGATCCTCGTGCTCCCTCTGCCCCTCGCATGGGTGAGCAGCTGTCATTCCCGCAAAGAGAAGGGGAATCAGCTCCTCCTTCCTTTCTTTGCCCGCATCCGTCAGCTCAAATGTAACGCTAGGAGCAAATGGAGTCTCCCAGCTGGTTTGATTTATTTGTTTTAATGTTCCACCATGACCCCTTGGCTTGGCCTGGCCTTTCATCCAAGTGCTCTAGAGGCCTAGGGCTACTTTGCTTCCGTGATGAGATGAGTGCAGTGGATTCTGGCCTCTTTGGCCCAAATCCAAGTGATTCACTTAACGGTTGTCCTTGTTTTGAATAACTGAGCTAAGGCTCGGAGAAAGACATCCTGAGACATCCCGATGGAGCTGATGGCTGGAAGCAAATCTCCTCTTTACCGCCCCGAGGTCTTCACGACCTGCTCCCCTGGAAAGCTGTCTTGGCCGCTAGAACAGACCTTGCTCTTTACATCGCGAGCGCTCTCCAGCCCGGTGCTGCTCAGCAGGGCAGAGGGCTGCACAAGGAGCCCGTTTTCTTCTCGTTTGTGTTAATGCAACGGGATTCACCCTGCTGCAGAGGAGCTGCAACCCGCGGCGCCTGCCTCGCGCCCGGTCGGTGCTTCCCCACCCTGGGCCGAGACTGTAAATTCAGTAACGGGAAAAAGAGAGGGAAACGTCTCTCCCCAGCTACGGGGCTGCCACGAACCAGCTCCCCTGGCACGGGCTTTCTATGGCAGAAGTATCTGTTGACGCAGGTAGATGGGCCGGTTATTTTTCTGCTGCTTGGGGTTTGCGGAGGATCTGTCTGAACGAAATGGTTTTCTTTGGGTACAACGGTGTCCAAAAGTGCCCTGTGAAAGTATTAGGAAGTGGCACACGTAGCTCTGGTCTGCACACAGTATCTTTTGTACTGGTGTAATTATGTTGGCTAAGGCAGTGATATTTTACCCGTAGAGTTATAACAGCAATATCCTGTAGTGTGGACAGCATAAGGGTGCCTTATATCATCTAAGCTCGTGGTGTTTCTCATACAGAATTAAGCCATATGAATATAAGTGTTTTATATTAGTAGAACTTCATCTGCATTGGGGAAATTGTACAGTTTTAGTCGTCTGAAGCAAAATAATCTCTTCTCATTGGAAAGCCTTAGACAGCTAGATGGTGATAACCAAAAAGCTTCTTGACTTCCCATACTGACACAGCCAGGAGGAGCTTAAAGGCAGGAGGAGAAGAAGGTTCCTAGAAAGTTTGGAAGTTGTCTGTGTATTCGCTATCCCAGAGCCATCCAGTCTGCTGGGTCTGGTGCTGCAGTGTCAGATGAAATGAGCCCAAATTTGATGCTCCAGGATTACAAGGAGAGATTCTGGTCTGTGCGTCCCAGTTTCCGTGCATCAGGTGGTCCAAATGGAGCCTACGAAAGCTCAGTAATATCAATTGGGGTAGAAATACCTTGCTGTACTGTTCCTTCCTCATAGCCCTCATGATGAGCACTCTCTGAAGCCCTCGCAGGCTTCGTGGGGCACACCAGCCCATCTCTGCTCCCTGTTATCCAGGTGTTTTTAAAGATTATTGCATTTTCCGTGAAAAAAAAAAAAGATAAAAAAGAGTTTGGGGAGTTCATCTCAGACTGCATGGATCAGCACCGAGGTCCAGAAATGGTCCCTGGGGAGCAGGGGCAGCGGGAGGTTCCCAAGCACACGAGCGTGGCAGTGCMCGTCTGCCTGGGCACGGACACGCGTTTCTGCTGCTTCCACTGGGGCCTAAGCAAGCGCTTAAAGTTAAGCGTGAGAGTGGGTCCTTGGGTAATGAGAGCCACGTGGGGTGTGATTTAAATACCCGTTAAGCACATCAATGGGCCATTCAAGCTTTAATTACATCTCCTCCGTTTCACACTCCAGTGCAGATTGTGTTGGCCTCTCAGAAGTAAATGATATTCTGTGTTTGAGACTCCTGGATCCTCAAAGGGCGCCGTTTGTCCTTCTAAATACTATCCAAAGCCTTTTCTACCAGGAACCMTAAGAACTGGATGTGTCTTTGGAAGAAAGCACGCTTCCAGACCTACTATCCATATATGCTGCAGCCCCAATCCCTCCCTCAGGGATTTTGCACAACTGTTGCATACTTAATTATTAAGACAAATAAAATAATTTATTCAAAGAAATATGACGAAACCAATGTAATCTTTTCAGGGGCAAGATCACTCTCTGCAAAGGCAGGAGAGGCACAAAGAGCTCAGAGATCTGGGACATTTCTACCCATGGTCATAGAAGGGGCCTGGCAGGGCTGTTTCTCGTGTGTTTCTCGTTATGGTTTAGTTCTTATCGTCCATTTTATAGGACACCCCTTGTGTACGTGGGCACGCGTGAGCCGGTTGCTTGGGCGGTCGGACGCRGAGCCGCGGCCGTGGCACCGGGTGCGGGAGAGGAGCTCGGATTCCTCTGCCCCGTCACATCTTTGTCTCAGCCGAGAGCTGGGGAGGGGAGTTCTGACTTCCAGACAGCCATGAAAACAAAATAAACATGCATGTAAATGAGAGGCGATTTGGAAGAGGGTTTGTGGATGTTGGCAAGAAGAGCAGCACAACTTATGACTTTTTTCTCTTTTTTTTTCTTGTTCTTCTCTCCCTCTCTTCTTTTTTTTTCCCCTCTTCTTTTTTCTCTCTCTCTCTTCTTAAAGGCCAGTGGAGGTGTTTTTTAAGACAAGAGTTTATTTTTAGACCATGTTGTTATGGCAAAGAGGGGAAATGACCTTTYCATTTAGTGAGGAGACATTGTGTGATTCGTCAGTGGAAGGACCCGGGACTCGAGCCATCCGTGCTTTTGGTGCTGCAGGGAACTTCTTGCCCCATTCTGCCTGGTTACCTTGTAGATGGAGAGCACAAATTCTCCAAGGTTTGGAGGCTTCATATACACTTGGTATGTGCATGACCTATGTGGTCATCTCCCCTTCATGAGGCATTTTCACTCTTGAGGTTTGATATAGGATCAGCAAGGATTTGAAAATGGAGTTATGATATGATGGGTTTAGCTACTGCCTCTAAACTGTTTATTTTCTTTTAATCTTGTGCTTCGACCAACCTTAACTGTTTCTTCTTGCTCAGTGTAACATCTGTGTACTTTCTGAATGTAATCTCCAAAAGGTTTAATTCTGGCTTTTCTTATAAATGTACCTATCCATAAACCACGTGGCTCCTGCTCCGGCCCAGCTTTCRTGCAGTTTGGTCCGATGGGTGCAACGAGATTCCGCTGCCTCCAGAGCTGCTGTGGTCTGGGAGAGACCCCTGATCCCCCGACCCCCCCATCTCACTGTAAACTGAGTGCATCCCCTCTCCCTTGCCTGTAACTGCTGTTTTCCCCATCGCTGTTGAGTGGGACTAATATTGCATCTCCAAAAGGCCTTTCAGGATGTTGAGCCAAGCTATAAAAAGTTATATATCWGTGGGTGTGCATGCACATGCACGATTGCATCAGAGTCTTTGCGTTTGTGTGTGTGTAAGCCCCAAGATATATATCTGTCTATCATTTCCAAAGGTAGCAAAAGGATGCTTGTCAGAGGAACTGATTTATTGCAGCGTTTAACGAGGTCCTTGTCAGRACTTGGTTTACTGGTGTAAATGCAAATGCCAGGTCGGTATAAATCACGGGCCGGGGGACAGAGAGAAAGAAATGCTCCATTCCTCCCGARGAGATAAAGCAGCTCCATGTTTAAAGTGGTCTCCTCCTTGATCTGCCATTTGAGATAAGCTAATATACTGCACCGTTACRTGCCCTCTCCTGCCTTAATTGCTGATTAACTGGAAGGGCAGAGACCCGTCCGGGAGGACGTGGGAGCTTCATCCCCCCGGGATCTGCTGCTTTCCCGTCCCAGGGCGCTCACCCTGCTGTGAACTCGGCCGGCTCCCGCCCTGCCYATGTCCCTGTTACACATATGGATTAAGGGCAGATCCCGCAGGACGCCCGGGCTCACGGTGTGTGCAGAGACGGCAAAAGCCCCTCTAGAGCCTTGCTCTGGAGCACGGTCCCGAAGTTATTAAGAAGACATGACTTGCAGTCCCATTTTCTGCAGTTGGGAACAGGCAGCAGCAGTTAATTGAGCCAGGGGCTGTTATTCCCTAAGGGGAATGGAGCCGGGTTTGAATACGCRGCAGTGCCAGGTCCTGGTGGGAACGTCCCTGTGCCCGGAGGCTCCGGGCCCCCAGGCTGCCCCGTTTGCATCACAGTCTTGCCGGGGCTGCGCCTGGCTCCAGTGGTGCCAAGAACCAGCCAGGGCACGGGGATATTTCTCCGTGTGGGAGCTTGGCCAGGGCTGCATCGGGACATGAAGTTTTTTGCTCTTTCCACCGCTCTCCCCTCCTCCAGGCTGTTGCTAATGGGCGAGCTTGGGAAGACCCGCAGCCTTCCTCTGAGGATGGCTCAGTCTTTTGCCCAAAGTGAGGGTTTTTCCTCTTTCCTGGGCTCCTAGCTGTGAGCATGCAGACGTCAGCTTGGTGGTGCTTTGCATTCCCGTCCCTGCACGGGCCCTTCYGTTGCACGCGCGTTTGGGGCTCGCGTTGCACCGACGGCCCCTGCAGCACGGCAGCCCTGGGCTGCTGCTCGCACACAGCAGCTTGGACTGGGCAGGGCCTTGTTCTGCACCTGAATACTGAGCAGCAGCTTTCATAGGAGATTTAAAATGTTTTAATATGGGTTTTAATAAGACTCCTGCCTCCCCACCGCAATGCTGCTCATCTTGATCACGGAAATGGCTGGACGTGGCCTCGTGCAGGCACCGCCGTGTCCGTTCTGGACACTAGAGGCCTCTCGACACCTCTGCTGTGATGAGCGCGGCCATCCCGGGTCATTAGTGCACGCAAGCGAGCGGACCTGGTCGCAGGCACCGCGGCCGGGTCCTGGCAGCACCCGGAGCCACGAGCTGGGCACGAGGGCGAGTCCGTGGAGCGGAGAGGCCGCCTGCCTGGAGCGTCCGGGAGCCTCCGGGAGCCTCCGGGAGCCTCCTGGTCGTGTCGCTGCAGGAGCTGCGGGCTCCTGGCCACGCGTGTGCCCCTCGCCAGGATGCAGCCGCTGGCCACTTCTCAATATGATCATCTTACCCAAAGAAGAGGGAAAAAGCCAAAAAAAAAAGGAAAAAAAAGCAAGTGTTCTGGCATGAGAACAATTTCTCCATTACCTCAATTAGCTCAAATGACGTGGAAAGGTCCCCGGGGAGCGGGAGCTGCGACGGCGGCCCCGGGGCCGCGGGCTCCCGAGGTGTTGATGTGAGCATTAGTCCGCAGCGCCCTCGATTARCCCGTCGTATCGCTGCGGGATTGGGGGCCACACTCTCTGCTCTGGCTGCCCGCAGGGTCTGGGGCATCCTGAGCTCCTCCTTGCTTCCCTATGGATGCCTTGGGATGCCGGGAAGCTGCAGCAAACATGAGGGTGAATCGGCACCGGGGGGGCCACWCTGGGATCCCCGGCCGAGGGGCTGCATTGCTCCGTCTCCCTGTAAAAAGGGGGTTTAGGATTTCTTGGCAAAAGCAGCTATTTTTGCAACACGCTTCTAACTGGGCCGTGCTGCATAGGGATGAAATCCAGTTACGCTGGTGAGAAAACACTATGTGGGATTAAAAAAAAGGCCGAGGCTCTGGGTGATCGTTATCCTGCCCTTTCTGGAGAGGGTTTTCTGTAGACACGAGAGCAAGAGAACAGCCGCAAGGCCCTGGAGAACGAAGTCTCTACGCAGCGTCAGCCTCCCCGTGCTGTCAGACCGGCASTGCAGACCTGCAGGCGGGAGGGAGACCAGGGCTCTGAAGAATCCCCCTCGGAGCGCTGCGTGGGGCTGGAGGAGAGCAGCAACAGCCAGCTYGAACGGACACGGAATTAAGGACAAAAACGTGTTCGGCTGAGCAGTAACCAGGAGGGTTTGACTCAGAGATAGGGAACCTTTTTCTTGATTTTCATGGCTGTCCAAAGATTAACGTGTCTAACCACCAGGAGATTGCACTTGGATTGATTGGAGTTCACAGGCAACTTTTTCAAGCAAAATCCCCCAAAAGGCTTYCGGGCAGCAAGTGGCACTCAGAATCTCAGTGACTGCGGCATCAGCAGGGTTAAAATCCCGGGAATTGCACGGACTGACTGCCCAGCCAGGAAGTCAGCAGCGCGGGAGCATCCCGCTGCCCCTGGAGCATCCCACTGCAACTGGAGCATCCCGCTGCTCCTGGAGCATCCCGCTGCTCCTGGAGCATCCTGCTGCTCCCGGAGCATCCTGCTGCCGCCAGTGCATTGAAGTCGCCTTCTGCCCCCGGGCTGGTGGTTTCAGCGCCGCAGTACCCGCTGGGAGAAGCCGGAGAGGCAGAGGATGCCCCAGGGCACGGCCGCATTCCTCCGGCTTAGCCGTATCCCGGCGTTTCCAGGCCTTTCGGCAGAGGAGCCTCAATTAGCCGCTAATCAGCCCAGCGAGGCGGCCCRGCACCGATCCGGCCTTCTGGCTCCGGGGCCAAAGGCCACAATCGGCTCCGGGAGGGAAATTAGGCGGCTAATTGGGAGCGCTGCCCATGCTGCTGCTGCTGCGGGCGCTCTGTGGGACCGGCTCTGCGGCAGGCACCGCGTCCCCATTCCCTTGCCAACCTCCTCTCAATAACCCCATCTAATTAGTGCTATAAGGCAGGAAAACCGTGACCCTGGGTGCAAAAGGGGACTTGAATCTGGGAGAAATGGGGCCAAAAAAACGGGCTCTCGTGGACGGYTGCGATCCTGGGGATCCGGCTGTGCTGCATGGAGCGACCCCAGTCACAGGGATGGGTTCCTGGAGGGATGCGGAGCCGAAATCCCACCCAGCGGGTATGCTCTTTTTGAGATTTCACAGCCATAATGTAATGGCCAAAGGTGAGAGGAGAGAAGAGATTTGAGGGGGAAAAAAAAAAAAAAGAGAGATTTTCCAGGGAAGGAAAGATTTAAAATAAACATTAAAATAATCAAAATCCTAATTTTCCATTTAAAGAAACAATCAACGGGTGAGACTGGGCATAGGACTTTTTTCCTTTTTGCCATACAGAATTAACAAAATACACACTTTTGCTCTGCATGCCTTTTTAAGTGTACAGAGGTATAAATAGGTTGTTTAAATACTCCCTCACTGTAGACATCAGCCTTTCGATATTGCCTTGCATGATGGATTTTAACTAGTCCTGTGGGGCTAATAATAATAACAGAAATAATATTTCACTGTAGAGCAGGGGGGGATGGAGCAGATCCAAGGTCCTTCCCAGCACGCTGGATCTCACRTCCTGGTACCAAATCCAAAAGCGGGACGTTGTCCCCAGAGCATCGTGCTCATCCCGGCACGCGCTCCCTTGTGAAGGRGCTTTCTTAGCGTTAGTATTTTGTGGTCCCAAGGTTGCGTACGTGGGTTTTTCTTTTTTTTCCCTTTTTTTTTCTTTTCTGATGCAGAGGCTTAGAAAGAGTGGAAAGCAAAATATTTTGATAATTATTCAGGCCAGCGGGTTACATAAAAGGTTCCATAGCCCTCTGCATCAAACCTGAACAGTTCAAACCACAAATTCTGTTTTTGCAGCCATAAAACATTCAGAGAAAAAAAAAAGATTTAAAAAAAAAGAAAATAAAAAAATAAAATCCATTTTCCATTCGCTTGAAACGTAAAATTTTATGGGGTGAAAAATGACAGTWTGCTCCCAGGAGGAGCCTGCCCGGGGTTGGTTCGTGGGTACGGTGGCACCTTGCGTCCCGCTGCGAGGTGGCCGGAGCGGCCGGGCTGGCAGCGTGTCCGGGTTGACGGGGTGCCCAAGCGGCCAGGGCCCAGCAGCGGCGGGGTGCACGTGGCGTGAGACAGCGAAACATTCCCAGGGAGGAGCCCTGGGAATAGGGGAATAAATGGGAATGCGACCGAGCTGCTCCGGAGCAGCTGGACGTGGAGAACTCGGTGAGTTCCTGAGGTTTTCCTGGGGTCGAGAACAAGCAGGATCCCCCCCCAGCACCAGCCCTCCTCGAGGCACAGGATAGCGGCCACCAAGCTGCTCAAAATACCCCTCTCCCTACCGTGACTGGGAAGAAACTGCCTTAAAGATACGACGTGAGGTGTTCTTTAGGTCACGGCTGGAATTATCCGGCTTAAATGCACAGCAAAGCACACAAGGGGTTAAATAAACGGCACACAAGAGCCTCTGCCGTMGGGTTTCTGGCAGCTGGAGGGTTATATGCCTGAAGTCGCCGTCACGTCAGTTCTTTTGCTTTCTAAGTAAGAGAAATCCTCAGGATTCCTGAGAATCAGATGCGCTTTCTTTATGGGYTTTATTTTTTACACTGGAACATTAAAAAGTCATCTCATCCCCTGAAAGTACAGGACGAAGAACTATGTTAAAAATTTCCCAATAGTCAGCCACAAAAACACCGACTATTACCAGCTAAAAAACAACATTATTCCCTCTGCGTGTTAGAATTCAACACTTCTGGGTACTGGCAACACTTTTCAAAAGAAAATTAAAAAATAGCTCCATATAAATGAAAAAAAAAATCTTTRCTTTTTCATTTGCAAAGGGAAAAAACAAAAAAAAAKGACTTTATGTTCTTTTTACATGGGRAACATTAAAAAGGCATCTAATCTCCTGCAACTAAACTAATTAATGAGCAATCATGAAGTCTGGGAAGGGAACTTAAACAGTAACCTGGACTTGGTGTAGCGCAGTTCAAAGTCGTGCTGTGTTGCAAGCCGTAAACGCGTGCTGCCCCTGCTTTGGTGGGGTTGGAGGGGAAAGCTGGGCGGTGCTCAAACAGGGCCCTTCGGTTTTCCGAGGCCTCGGCATTCCTGGGATTTTGGTGATGGGGCCCGCGCTCGGCTGCACCAGGAGGGCAAAGCCGGCCCCCGTCGCCCCATGCCAGGGCACTTTGGGCGGCTTGCAGAGACCGTGCAAGCCCGGGCGCCGCCTGCCTCGTTGAGTGCCAGGCTGTGAACCCAGCACATGAGCTCTGGCATCGCCGCGGGCATTCCGGGACGGGCAGGCTTTGGGGAGCCGCCTCCGCCCGAGGGGTGCCCGGCGGTCCTGGTCAGCCGGGTCTCTTCTTGCTGCCGTCCTCAGCGTCGCGTCGTGCACCCGGAGCCGCTATCTGGCCTCGGGCTGCGTCCGGCAGTCGCCTGCGGAGCCGAGAGGTTTCCAGAGCACACGGAGCATTTCAGCAGCTCTCTCGTGGTGGCTTCCCGGAGCCTTCCAAGGGGACACGCGGTGCAGAGCATTGCAATCCCACCAGGATTGCAGCTTTGAGCTCCACAAGGCTGGAAGAAGAGCTACCGGGGACTCACATGGTGCATTTCGGATGCCCTGTCCCTGTGAAGCGCCTTGCAGACAGGGACCCGGAGGCTTTGCAGCCCGTGAAGACGCCCCCAAAGCAAACTGTCTGTGTGAGGGGGCTCCTGGTACCTGCATACTGAAAAAAATACCTATTTTGCACCAGTTGCAAATCCATCCTCGCTATCCAACACCTGGCCGGTGGGTGGCCACTGCATCCTCCTCCTCCTCTGTGCCCTTCGGAGGTGAGAACGTGCACGGCGAGAGCGCCCCAGGCCGCCATCCGCTCATCCCACGGGATTTTATTGTCGTCAGATAAAGCCCCTCTGCTCTGTTTGTTTTAAATCCGTGTTGGAAACCCTCCTTAGCAGTAACTCAGCCTCTGACAACAAGCACTTACAAGAAGTGTCCTCCCGGTTTGGAGCTGTCAGACCTGAGTTAGTGGCGGTACCATTAACATAATCCAGGTGTCTTCGCTCCCGTCTGCAGACAGGAACCACCAGGCAGCAGCTTCCTCGCGGACAAGCTGCAAGCCAGGGAGGTGGCTAAAGCAGCGGGGTTTGGAATCTTCCTTTTTGCAATATATCAAAAGCAAAAGCAGTCCTCTGTTTCGGGTGTTTATGGTCTGCTCTTCTTCATTACGAACATATTGATGTTCCTCCGTGTGTAATATGATGTTAATGATATCGTGTAACATGGTTTATGTGGAGGGCATTAACAGAGAAGTTCCTGCTAAAGCTCCTCTGAAATTGCAGTGTTTTTTCTTACTGCCTCTACCTTCAGTGAGTAGCTTGGGTTGTTGCTGCCTCTGTGCAGAAATCAGGCAGSATGGAGACCAAGCCAAATAGCACGAGATGACTCAGAAAAATCTATCCCTGTAGGATCTTCCATTAGGGCCTGCATGAAAACTGTGGGCTTGGAAGTCATCTGCTTCGTTATTGATGAGAACTGGGAAAGAAAATTGAATTATTTTAATCYGTGTATTTATTTTAAGGCTTTGACAAGCAGTCAAACCACCGTGCTAATCCCTAATCCCCGGATAATCATCACCCTGCAATTTTAAAATGTGGTCGCAGAGAATTACAGGAAGAGCCGGGAGAAAAAGCAATCAGGGGCTGCACATCAGCAGGCTTTATTGTCGCTAGCATTACCGGCATTATTGTCATTTAAAGGGCCCTCCTCAAAACCTCTTCCCCGTCTGTGCTCACAGAGGGTTTCAGGAAAGCAGCAGACACCCAGAGCAGGACAATGTTGGGGGTGACTTTAATAAAATCAAAATAATTCTTCCTCCTTTAAAAAAAAAATTACGTCACTCGCCACACGTCTTAAGGCACAGGAGGTATTGCCCAACTCCTAACCGCCCAGCTCGCGAGGAATACTGTATCTCTTTATTCTCTGAGCTTAATAGTTATAATTAGAACCTTTCCTATACGGTTTCTATATCTACATGTAATTCAGAAAAAATCCCTCTTGTCTTTCCCAATAAACCCAGGCATTGTTAGGCCGGCTGCAGCGAAACAATTCGGGTGAGAAATGGAGACAYTGGGTTTTGAAGAAGCCTTTGCTTTTCTTTTTTTTTTCCTCTTTTTTTATTTTTTCTTAAGTAGAAAAACTCTCTCTCTTGAAAACTCCTCACTCCTTCGCACCAGTTTGGTGTCCGTGGTCTCCCTGTCCTCACTCGGAGAGCCTCATGAGCCAGCAGGGACTGCAGAGGYGCAGGGATGGAGCCACTTAGGGAGCTCTGCCCTTGGCGAGCCCGGGAGAAACAGCCCTGGCAGCAGCAAGGGGAAAGAAGCTGATTAAAAGAATGCAAATAAATAAATTATATACATATATAAAAAAAATAATTAAAAAGAAGATGGCTTAAAACAATGAGTCATCTCAACCTTTTTTTGCTTGTGAAGGAAATGTCTCCATGCTTAAAAATCACAGAGGATGGTAGAGGCAAAAGCAATCTCTTGGCCTTGCTCCTAAGCGACAGTGATTAATTATTTTTCTAAACGTTGTATTAATGTTGCTAATTGTAGTTATTAACGTGCAGGCGTGTGCTCTTCGCTGCAGGGCTGCCGTGTGCTTGCACACGCGTGCTCCCCTCCGTGTTCCAGCGGGCGGATCTTTYCCCTTCTCCTTGCAGCTCGGTTTGCTCCCCTCCTGCTCCGCGTGTCCCAGGTGATGGATCGGCGCAGGGCCGGCCCTTCAGAACACAGCCCGCTGCCCGGGGGGTTCCGACAGTCAAAGCCCGTGCCCACCCATGGCTAATTAGACATTAGCCGCGTGTCAGATGGTTGATCTAGAGCAGTCCTGCCCCAGAAGGAGCCCAGCGCTCGGACAGGGCACCGAGCCTGCRCCGCAGCGTGGGGAGAAGCTCCGGGAAGAGGATTTGGGGTTATTTTTAGKKTTTTTTTCTCTTTGTTCTTTGGGTTGAACAAAAGGAATTAGTCTTAAGGAAATAAGAAAACTTCAAAGCCTCAGAAAAGGGCAGTTTGACACACAGAAGGGACCAAGGCCCATGTCCCCAGCATCTTCCCCTGCCTGKTGAGGARGAGGAAGAGGAGGGAGCYGGGRCCTCGTACTTTGCAGGGAGCCAGCAGAGCACATTGGGCTCCAGCTAGACAAAATTTTTCAAAAGCTTTTGCTTTGCCTTTTTCYTTCTTTCTTTTCCTCCCTCTCCTCCACACCCCCTTTTCCCCCCCACCCCTGGATTTATGGGTCAGGAACCCTCAAAGTTGTCCTGATGGATTAAGCAGAGACAAGCCTGTATCGAGTAAATTAAAAGCGAAATAGTTGCAGCTGTTGGATCAGTCTCAGGGCCGGAGGAGGTAGAAGCCTTTGTACCCTCCGGGGGCCTGGAAGCAATCTGCAAAGCACCAAAACCTTCCCCGAAGGCGGCTTTGCGGGGGGCCCGYGGGCTGCGGCGGCGGTGGAGCCGTCGGCATCCCCAGGACCTGCAGTGGGAGGGTGTTTTGGGGGTCCGGGTCTCCCATTGCACCTCCCTGGGGTGAGGAGGGCGGATGGAGCCTCCCCATGTGCTCAAAAAGAGACTCTTTGGGTGCAGTTCCTCTTTTTTTTTTGGAATATGCTAGTGCTGTATTGAGGGTGCCCAAGAGCGCTACAGGAGCTGTTCCTGTGTCTTCCTTTAAGGGCAGCAGAACTGGCCGTATTAGCGTTCTGGAGGGCTCWGGTTTGGTTTGATGCTGTGAGTTACGGTGATTTTTGTGCCACCACGTTGGAAAGAGGTTCCAGAACTCGCAGAGACCCCAGGGCAGCGCCCGGAGGGGACCACCCCGCACGGACGTGGTGCCGGCAGCATCCGCGGCGCCCGGCCCGGCTCCGCCGCGAGCGACGCCACGTCCTGGAGCCCAGACGAGACCATTCATCTCACACTGCGAACTGGGGGCTTTTTGACCCCCCCTCCCTTCTGTGCGACTCYCTTTTATCGGGTTTCAGTATAATAAACAACGGGGACGCCATTCTCTCGCTGGCAAAGGCTGCAGCTATTGCACAAACAGCTCTCAATACTGGCACGCCGAGGGCCTTTTCCACCGTCTCGCGGCCGCGCGGAGCCGTATCAGCCCTAATGGCCGAGCGCTTTCACCTTAAAGAATAGCTGCAATTCATACTCTGCGGGGGCTTTTTTCTCTCCCTCGCCTTTCCCCTTTGTTCTGCCAGCGCTGCCAACTGAACCCTCTCAAAGGAAGGAGGCTTTCCGAGCTGTTCCCGTGCCGCACGGGGACAGTCCCCTAGGCCCCAGCATGTACCCAGCCCAGTTCATGCCTTTGCTTCCCTTAGTGATGGGGGGCAAGTTACTGCACCCCTCTGGGCTTCAGCCTCCCTTTGCGTTTTCAGCTCAAAACATCCACGATTAATGTCATGAGTTTAAGCGGTATTCTTGACCTGCGTTAAAGCCATTCCCAGTGGACTAAATATAAATGAGTGGCCAATTAATTGGGATGGAGGTCAAAGGCAGCCCTACAACTCCTTCTGTCCTGTTGATTTTGGGAGGAGGTTCCTATTACCCAGGCTGGACAACAGGCTCCGACAGACCCTTAAATAATTATAAATACAGACCATAATTCATCTATTTGATAAGCTTATTCTCTAAGCATTGTTAATCAGGAGATGGGGCATCGCTGCCGACCAAGGCAGACAAGCACSTTATATTTTTAATGTAACTGAGAGTCAGCACTGCTGTCTTTGTATTTTCCCTTTTTATGCTTTTGTACATAAATGCATAGATGCATTTCCTTGGGAACGAGAGGCTGCTTGGAAGCGTGCTGGGCAAGCCGAGGCTTTGCAGGCAACCAGCAGGCTGAGGKCCAGCCTCGGCACCAGCACCCTCTCACCAGGGCACCCACCGGGAGCCTCGGGGCGGGCGCAGCGCCGCGGGCACCGCGSGCAGGGACAGCGTGCGCTGCTCGGATCCAAGCAAACTCGGGATATAATCCTTCCGGAATGGCGCAGTGCATCTGGGCAACGCCGGCCCTGCAAATTTCCCTAGCCAGAACAAGCCAAGAGGCATTTCTGGCCAAATTCCTGCACCAGCTGCTCGAGTAAGTGATTTTCCTGAGCTCGTGATGCAAGTCTTTGTCCGGGAGGGCTCGGGCCGGGCGCTGCCGTCCCACGTCCCCGTGGGCGCCGTCACCACGCGCCGCCCCGGCGCAGCCGGTCAGGGCCCTCACCTGCGGCGAGCTCCCCCGCTGGAAAAACATGCAATTTTCCAAAGGTAAGGGAGGCTTGGGTTACTAGGAACACAAATCATTACGAGTGAAACTGCATTCCCAATTTATTGTATTTGTTTTATTTATAATTTTATTACTTATTCCACATTTTCCATATTTTCCATGTGCTTCACGTCATCCTTGTCCGTTCAGGCGCTTACGTGGAAACTTGGGCTCCTCTCCACTGCCTGGTGCGTTGGAGGCTCCGTAAACAGCCGCGTCGCCCCGTTTGCCCTGCCCGTTGAGCTCTGGGCTCTGCTTCCAAGGTCTGGTGTCGGCGGGAACACTTTGCAAGGCAGTGAAGTGACTGCAATGACACGTGAAGCTGAATTATCTCTTGGCTTGCAAAAGGGTGCTCACTTCTTGCAAAAATAAAATAAAATAAAAYAAAAYAAAATAAAATGACAGTTTTTAACCTAGGTTTGATAGTTGGTTTTGGTTTTTTGATAGCAGGAACTCAAAAAATCTGTGTGGCATTTGATGGTGAAGGAGGAGCCGCCCGGATTGAAACATCTGGTGGTGCCATTAGATTCCCTAAAACGTTTCCCCCCCGGATTGCCCCTCGGCGACCGATGGGCCCGTTGGGATGTGTCCCTCCCAGTTACGCAGCCCCCTGGCAGCGCYGCAATCACGGCGCGACTCCTAATAGCGAGGTCTCGCTCCGGAGCGGGGAAGAGCGTTCCTGTGGCTCACGCGCGACAATTAAAGATAATYTGAAACGTAAGTAATTGCACCGGGTTTCTGGAAACTACCGTAGGGGTCTTGTCCCAGGCATCTGACAGGCACGGTGGTGTATTTTGACAAGTTTTGCACAGATTTCCATTAAATACCAACTAGCAGTTCTGTTTTCTTTGGAGTTATTGGTCAGGAAAYGGTGATTGTGAAAGGTCAGGTCTGGAAGATTTGGGAGGGGATGGAGGTGTTGCTCGCGGTCTGATCCGTGGGGATCTRGTTCCAACGTAAATCTTGGGTCGATCCTTGCTTTCTGCATAGTCTTTGAGGGGGAGAAAAGTAGGGCCTGACCCACAGGAAGGGGCTTCTGRGGAGTCGTTTCCACCCCTGCAGAGACGGCACAAGGGCAGGGCCTCCAAAACGGCCATCTGGACTCTGGAAACCCGCAGAATCCTTTTGAAACGAGCCAGCCTCGTCTCCGAGACCTGTCGAACACCAGAAGGTTGGGCCGAGCCTCCCGCTCGCACCAGCTTTGCCCTCCAAGCCGCGCTCCGCCGAGCTGCGTTGGAATTCCCAGCTCCTCCGAGGCTTCTGCGAGGCCAGCGGAGCGTCCTGCAGGAAGCACCCCGGTCGGCGGGCTGAACCTCGGCACGGTGTGTACGGCGGAACGGACGGAGCGGCGCTGCCGTGGTGCCCCCCGGGCACGGGGACGAGCAGCCCCCCGCGCGGCGCGCCCCACGCGAGCCCGCCTCCCTCCAGCCTTCCTCCCTCGCTTGGCTTCTCAGTCTTGTCCGCCCTACATTTAAGTAACTCAGCCAATCCCGTGAGTGCGCGCAGGAGAATTAAATATTCTGTTAGCTGCCGAGATGTAAAYGAAGAATGAACCCATCTAAATCGGAGTCAAAACCAGCATGTGCAAAATAGGGTGATCCATGAAATGGAAAGGAACTGTCAAAAATACATCATCTTCTGCCACATTTAATTGACTTAGGCTCCTATCTCAGTTAATGCAACTGTCGCTCCTCAGTCGCTTGGGGAAGGGTTTTAAAAGGTAACCAGCGCAACATTTGCAATTGCATTTTTCTTTCTTTTTCTCTTGCTTGGATTTCTAAGTTATGTTTAAAAGCTCAAGGTTAATGAAAACTTCAACTGCGCAATTGCAGAAAATTGCAGCTAACTTTAAACCCACTTTTCTTTCTTTTCAAAGTGAAATGATCCCAGACAAGAATAAGGCCAAGCCCTTCATGTATGTCCCATTGCAATGTTTTTGATGAAGGACTCAAAGAGAAATAGCCCTTGAGCTGTAGAAAAAGAAGGATTTTGTATTTTATCATGACCAAACTATCACTTACGCAAAGGCCAGGACATTGTAGATGAGAGAAAAATCACAAATCGCTTGGTCCTTTTTTCCCCCCCTCTCTCCCTTTCACAGGCTGCTTTCAGTTCTAAGCGGAGCCGGTCCCGTTTTTCCCCCAGTTGGGCAGCCCTGGACGTGCTCAGACACGGCACGCCGCGGCGCCCCGGACGCGCCGGCTGAGCGCGACCGCCGCGGCCGCACGGGGACCCCGGCTGCAAACGCCCCTTCCCGGGGCCCGGGCGGTGCCTCCCCGGCGGCCGCAGCCGTTTCCAGCCACGCCACGCGCCCGTCCCCAGGCGTTTGTGAGCGCGGCCCCCTCGGAGCCCCGGCCGAGCCGGGACGGGGGCGGCGAGCCCGGCGGCCGAGAGCTGCAGCGCCCGGCGCGGCTCCCGCRCCCCGGCCTTTGACGGCCGTTTTGGACCCGTCCCACGCWGCAGAGTAACACGCTCGAGAAACTTGGCYGGGAGTTTGGCTCGGGACGCCAAGTTGGGCATGGAAAAAAAAAAATTAGACAATAAAAAGTCACTTCTTGCCAAATTTTCAGTGAATATACAATATATACCTTTTTTTTTCCCGCCTGCCATGCTTTTTGTCTTAGTTGTTGGCCAACTTGGCTACAAGTTTATGGAAAACTGTGAAATGGAATTATTGTAATTGTTGGGGATTWCTTTTTCCTTCTCTTTTTGATCAAGCAAAAGTTCTCAAACATGATAATCTAATTATGGCAAAAGAGTAACAGTTTTAGGGACGCACTATCAAAAACGCTCCTTTCTGCACCACGCTTTAAGAGCGGCTTATGAGCTCCAGTGATCTAATACTATTGCTATTTATAATAAATAATTTTTTCGAATCATAAAGTATGCTGTAAAGTGGAAAATTACTGGTGCCGATCACGTTTCCAAGCAGGCTAATTTAGAGCTCGGTGCTGTAAGTCCATCAGGCTAATAAACCCRCTGGAGTTTGGACAGCGGAGCGTTTGGAACGAGCGTTTTTCGAGGCGTTGGGCCGGGATCGAGCAGAGCCGCTTCCAACGAGGGGCTCTGGAATCGCGGGCAGGGGCGGCCCCTGGGGCTGCCTGTGCGGCCGTCACTGCCCGGGACCTTCCTCTGTCCCGACGTGTTCCCGCAGCGCCCGCCTCTGCCCCCGGGAGCTCCAGGTGGATCCGTGCTCCCGAGGGAGCTCTCGGCTGGCGCAGGGCGGGTGTTCGACAGCCTGGCACTCTGCGTGCATCCCTCTGCCTTGCGTTTTACCGTAGTTTTTTGAAGGATGGAGATAAATAAAAACAATTAAAAGGAAATAAATTATTGTCTTCAGCCTCTCCTGAGACTGCTCCTTGCTGCCGTTCATCCCATTGGAGCAGAGAAACCTGGAGAGGTCGGAGCCCTCATCCCCGGGGAACCCGCCGTGCCGGCGGGCACGGAGCTGGCACGGGCGGTCTGCCACCCTGTGCACGGGCTGAGCCTTTCCCAGGGCCATCCCCAGAAACACCGGTRAAGAGGAGAGGTGGAGGGGACAGTGATGCAGAAATTGTGATGAGAGGAACGTGGACTTGGCTGGCAAAATCCAGGTCTCATCCCACTGCTGTGTCTGGGAATTCCGCCTTTCTTTGGGCGGATGCAGCATTAACTACCTTCTAGCACAAACACCTTGGCCAGGCGGGTTGAGCAGCAGAGGCCTCAGCACGGCCACGCATTGACACGTGCCTAAAAGTTACTGCGGGTCCTTGTGCGCCTCCGTAGCCARCCACAAACACAAATCAATAACCTACCTTGGGTGATGGCCAAGGGTAGCTAAATGCCTGCATCCCGGGGTAATTAAAAGAAGATAGGCAATTAAATGCCATTGAAGATCTGAACTCAAAGCTGTTAGCTGGGGGCAATAGATTGCAAATAGATACCCAGGCACCTTTGGCCAAGGAGTTGCACAATCTCAGTCGCCCCGCCACCAGGAACAGGAGCATTTCCTGCTCTTGCTGGTCTTCACGTGGCCTCGTTGTGTAACCAGGAGGGTGTCAGTTTTCTCCAAACGAGTGACAGCAGCAGGGGCTGGAAGCTTCCCAGACAGGAGGGAGCTTGACCCACGCGTTGTCCATACGCTCCGCTCCATAGCGCTCTTGGCAAGACGCATTCCCGGCTCCTGACCTCTTGCCTCAGCAGGACGGCTCAGGACGCACGACCTGGTCATCCCGTCAGCAAAAGCCACCGCTGTCCCCAAGCAGGGGAAGCTCTGATGAGGCAGGGTGAAAAGCATCATGCCTTTTCCTGGAGGAAACAAACACAAGGAGGAGACCGGCAGCCCCTTCTCGGATCCRATGGGGCCTCCGCCTGATTTTGTCAATAAATAAATAATGATGGACGAATATCCGTGCATTAACCTCAGAAATACCACRCCGAGAGAGGTTGGCTGAGATCCCRGCGTAGCTGAAGACGTCGCAAGACGCGGCCAGCCCAAGCAGAGCGTTTTGTTGTCATTTTTCAAAGACCAGGAGTTGGGCAAAGTTCCCCTCTCCCTGTCAGGTCAACCTGCTCTTCTACAGCTGCTAATATTGAAAGAAAGGGAAGGAGGAAAAGAAATCCTGGAAAATTAAACTTCTTGGCATTCCTGATTAAAACCAGTTTGTGTTTCATTGTGAAAGACTCTGTTTGCTCAAGGTTTGTTCAGCTCTGGTCTCTTCCATGCACATAAGGTTTGGTTTAATGACTGCAGAGTTATATGAATCTATTAATTTTTTTCCTGAAGGTTTTATAATAACAATGCCTGTTTTTTTCATATAACACTTTACAGCCACGCGTCTGGAAATGCATTGCAAATAGGCAATTAGCATCAGCCCTGTTTTAAGGATGGGGAAACCCAGGCAGAGTCTTGAGTGAGACAACTGCTTTAAATAAAACAAAATAATGCCAAAAATTGAGAATTCTGCTTGATGTCAAAAGAATGAAGCTATAGCCTGATGACAAATCCTGAAAACAGGGACAAATCCAAAGCTGTAGCAAGGAATAATCAACCCAGAACCAGCAGCTGCCCACGTGAAACAGGCACGCCGGATATCCGAGTGATGGCAGACCCCGAAGAGGCCATTGGAGTCACTTACATCCCAAATCCAGCAGCGGGTGAATCCTCCAAAGCAGGGCCGATTCTCAGGGGTGCAGAGGCTCCTGTTTTCAACAAGAACTTGTTCCTTTCTTTCTTCTTCTTCTTCTTTTTTCTCTCTCTCATCTCTGGGCATTTTAATGGGAAAATCTGAAAGGTTAAAGCTCAGAGTAGAAAAAGCAGCAAGATAATATTATTTGAGGCAAATCTCTAGCACTTTGCTTGGGCTACGTGGGAGGCAAGAGCAAATGTTATATGCTGGGGAATATTAAGTTATTAATATTATGTCTAGCTGGAGATTAACCAGATTCCAGAGACTTGCCATAACCTCCCACTGCGGGCATGGATGCAGGGCAYGGATTTAACAAGCAGAGCAGCACACAGAGGAGCCACCAGCAGCAGGGCTGGGTCCACGGGATGCCATGAGGGAAAGCCRTCGGGAAGCAGCCGTATTTCACTCCTCTGCTGATCCCCAGGAACCCACCCATAGATCAAGCCGTAGGAGCAACACGTGGATCCAATTCTGCAGTGCCGGGTCTCACCACGCCGTTATCCACATGAATCCCCGAGGCCGTGACACCGGCCTCTCCATCACTGCACGGGGATGGAGACAACATGGGCTGGGAGGGAACCCTGGGCACTAGCAGCAGGTCCAGCTCCTCCCACCTCATRGCCCTGATTCCCCTAATCACCCCCTCACTATTTCACCTCTCAGCTGATAACATGTGGGTCCTATTTACCCCTCACCACAGCTGAAGGAGGTGGCAGATGAAGCCCCTCTTGCATGGGGAGCTCTGGCTGCAGCTGCTCTTGATTAAAAAGCCCATCTTTGTGTAAGGAGCCCCAGGCTGGGGATTGCTCCCGTGCCAGCCCCACATGCCCTGGGCGCTCAGGCTTCCCCACGCGGGTCGTGGAGCCCCTTTTCTCCCACCTCTAACATCACGGGGCAGTTTCTCACCTCGGGTTCCCTGGCACGGCAGTTCAGGGTTGCAGTTATTAGACTAGCTAAGGATCTGTTCCCAAATCTTTTACTACCCGCCAGGAAAACCCTCCATTTAATTGCTCTCCCAGCTCACTTTATCTACTTGAATAAATATTAAATGCATTAAATAATTTGAGGGGCATTCGAAATAAGTCCATGCGTTTGGGGGCAGGAGATGTGGAGAGGGCGGGAAATGTTTCRTCCAAATCATTTTTTACATGTAAAAAGCAGGATATTTATTGTTATAAAGTGCAGAAACAAAATCAGAAACACTGCCATTTTAAAATCAAATAGTAGGGGAATAGCTAGTGGAGAGGAAAACTGAGCTATCAGGATGAGTCAAAGGAATGCCAGAGATAAATGGGGGAAAAAAAGGAAAAAATAGCAAAACAGACACACAAGTAGGACTGCAGATTCCAGGAAGGACTAAAAAGCAGGGGAAAAATTCAGGAGAGAGACACGAAAGAAGAAAAAGATACCAAGAAGGAAAGAGATGGTGAATGGTAAGAAGGGAGTTAATGAGAGCCAGAAACACAAGTTGGAGAAATGTTGATTTTATTTAGCATTAATTGCAGGAAAGAGCCTATAAAGTGCGGTAAAAAATTATTAAGTACCACTATGCAATGCCAGCTCTGTGCCAGCCGTCGCTGCGRAGCAGGTGTATTATTCCTAGTTCCCTAGGTATAAATAAATAACTGCTTTTCCACATCTTTTTTTAWTTTTTTATGCTGGCATTTCATTATTTTTTACTGCCGTATTGTTGAGGCCCTGATTCCTGCAGGAGGGCCGTGGAGCTCGGCCGTGCGCGCGTGCGTCTGGGCACGCGCCCGTGGGTCCCCGTCCCGTCCCCAGCTGCAGGCAGGGGCACCTGCTGTCCCGACAGCGACGTCCGAGAACACGGAAAGGGAAATCATGGACACGGGTACCCGGCSAGCCGCGTCCATCGGGGACTGTCCCAGCGCCGGGAAGGGCTGGGTCACCTCTCTGGATTCCCCCCCGGTTCAAACCATTGCAGCGCCTCGTTGCAGCTATCGTCCCGCCCGCTCGCCTGCCGACGCTGCCACATCCAGCTCCAGTGTTGTCCTCTCTAAATAGGAAGGAGAAGGGCAGATCCCGCTGCTCCCGAGCGGAGCTCGCTGCTTGCGAGCTCACTTGGGGCTCGTTTTACCACGTCAGTCGCTGAGCCTTAGGGGAGACTCGGCGGGCAGGTAAGGGCTGATGGGGGGTTTCCAGCAGCCGAGGCCTCATGTCTCTTGCTTCGGATGAGGCCACCAAAGACGTTTGGAGAAGCCGCGGTTCCCGAGCAGTGCCTCAGTCCAAGCTCTGACCTGGAACCGTGGGCTCTGCAAATAGGCATAAATCTTCAGCTCACGTCCAAATCCCTGCAAGGTTCACTGAAAGTAGCAAAACTGCTGGTGAATATAACCGAAGTTTTAATCCACCTCCAGTTTGATTTATGGCCTCAGGTGGAAACCGTGCACTCGATGGCTCCAGCCCCGAGCCTGGGATGGTCGGCTGGAACAGGCTGGATCACGGATGAAACTGCAGGGCACAGACACATCCCGACACACAAAGCGGGTCCTTCAGGTGGGAGGAAAGGCAGAGAGAAGGGAAATGAAACAAGAGAGGCAAGGAATAACCAGTGCAAACACTGATTGTCAGGTTATTGTTACTGATTAAAACAAAACAAACAAAACAACTAGCTCTACCGTCTGAACGCGTGAAAGTGCTTTCCTAAGCACAGAATTCTGGGATAGCATTATGGTGTTTGGGGATAATAGATTTTTAGTATTCATTCCCCTCTCAAAATATTAACATAGGCAGTAATAGACCTGTTTCTTTTGTATATTTGGAAAAGAGGGGGCTTCAGTCTCAGTGATGCTGGTTTCTACGGACGGAGGGGTACCACATCCTCAGGGAAAGATGCTGCTGTAGGGTCTCTGGTGACAACATTTCCAGAGGGATTATCTCCGCGGAGCATTAAAAAGGTGGTTTCCTCTCCTTTCTCTGACCCTGGCTATCTATCCACATATTAGCTTAGAAAAACTAGCCGCAATAACAATTAATATCAGGTCACAGGTGAGACGATCGAGATTATTTTCAACTGGCCCCTTATCAACAGGACGTATCATCAGTGACCTCAAAATAAGCAGTCCCCACAGGCAGAATTCTGAACCTCTATAACGGTTTGGCTGAGAAGTGGGCCTGGCAGAGGATTCCTGCCTCGTTTCCATGTTAAATCCCAGCCGCGTGGGGCTCCCGGGATCCCGGCACGGCTGATGCCTGCAGCCAGCTGTGGACTCACGGCCGCAACATCTGCATCCCATCGCCGTGCCCCTCTGGTCCTTTCTTTTTCCCAATACTCGGTATCCCCCCAAAGTGCACGTAAATCTCCAAAGGGAAACCCGGCATCATCGGTTTTGACCCARCCGGTTGTCCCAGGGGGGCCGTATAGCAACCCCTGCGACGCACTGCGGCGTCTGCAGCCGGAGAGCCCGGGTTGTGGCACRGGGCCACCAGCCCCCTGGGGACACGTGGGGACCACGAGCTAACGAGGCGGGTTGTGGCACCCATGGTTGATGACACCCGCTGCCATTGGGTCACCGGGCAATGGGAAAAGGACCAGTGCACGGGTGGGATCGGGGAGCCCCGTGGCTAAGGCTGCGTGTGGGAATGGGTCCTCCTGTGGGTCCCATTGGATAAAGCAAGCTTGTACTGGAAGAGCAGCTGTAGGACCCACTGTGTAAATGAAGTTAGTAAAAAAGGTGCTTCCCTTCCCTCTCCTTTTTTTTTTTTCTTTAAACTTTTTTAACTGAAGTGAAAGAAAAYGCGCGACAAGCAATTGGGAGTCTGTCGGCCATGGAATATTCCTGCAGCACTTGGAACCGTGGCTTATTTTACTGGTGGTGACTAGTTCAAGCCACATTTAGTCAATAAATATGAGATATGAGGTCACTCCGCCATGTAGCTGTTACCCTGTCTACATATTTCACAGCTGGGTAGTAACCTTTTAACTAGCGTCTACCTCGGTGGGGAGTCTCCATAAAAAAAGAGCCAGGATCCATTGGTCTTGGTGGGGGATCACGGAATAGGAGCACCAAGGAGCCTTCGGCGTCGGTGGAGAGGGAGAGGGGGAACACGCCGGGCCCCGCTTTCCCTGGCTCTGCTTTCCCAGTGCTGTGACATCACGTCCCAGRGGAGCCCGCAGAGGCGATCCCGCTTTTCCAGGCGGATAACGGGTGATGGAGGAGCACATCTCACGTGCCGGACTCCACAACAGCTTTCCCTTCTTGCACCACGCTAAAAGAAAAAAATTCCTCCAGTTTTCAGCTTTTCAGGTGAAATAGGGGCTCTAYAGGGCCCCTATCACAGCCCTGGCATTTCCAAAAGGGCCCTGGTTCCATGMATATTATACAGGCTTTAGCGGAAACAGCTTTTCCCATGGACAAACATCATTTGGATGGACAGAGAGCCGAGGATGAGGGGCTCGGCTGGAGCCGCTCGAGCAGAGCGGGGGACACGCAGCAGCCCGAGGCAAAGCCCCGCGCCCAGCCGGGCACGGGCGGYACCCGCAGGCCGGTGATGCTGGCCCTGGTGACAAGAACGGCATGAAATGACACTGCACCCGCCCCCGAGGGCAGCGAGGTGTCACCCGCCCCCGTCACGAGCTAAAAACGCCTCCGCCAAACGTCCTTCTCTGAAAATACAAATATCTAACTCCCCTAGGTGGAAAAGAGCAAAGTTTGCATCAGAGTCCAAGCAAGAAGGTACTGATGGATGTCTGCTTGTTCTATGTGAAATAGGAGGGGGGRRAAAAAAGAGAGAAGGGTTTGCAGTGCCGTGTGCCTTGCAGAGGGGCCGCCGCCCGGCACGGGGACGCAGCCGGGAGCGCACGGACGATGCTCCGGAGGCGGCGGTGGAAGCGGCAGCTGCACGGAGGGGCTGCGAGAGCGGAGGGATTAGAGGCTAATTGAAAGGCTGGGCAGGAATTCGCTTCTCCCGAGGGCTTCCGCGCCGCTTGTTTGGCCCGGAGCTGCGGGAGGGATTGGCGGCAGCAGCTGGGATGAGATGGGCCCCGYGCGACGGCTCTGCGTCCCCATCCTGATCCCAGCTCCTACGGGAGCAGGGCCAGCGGGGAGAGCTGTCTGGACACGCCAGGACCCACCACACGTGCACAGGAACAGCTCCCATGCACCGCACCAGCACCGAGGACGAGCAGGGCTCGTGCTCCATCCCTCCCAGCCGAGCGTTACCCCCCCCTCCAACAGCCCCCGCAAGCTCCTGGCCAACATTCCAGCTTTTACCCCCAAACAGCGGCCATGGAGCAGGAAAAGCGGCACCCCCGTGTGCCCGCTGCAGCCATCCCTGCAGGTTGCTTTTCCAGGACCTTGGCATCCACGCTTGCTGTGGCCCCCGGGAGCCGCTTTGCACACCAGCCAAACGCCACTCCGGCAGACCCACGGCAGGGTTTGGGGTCCATTTCAATCATTTAAACACACGTCATGTTACATTATGAGGAGTCGTGTTCTTGTTTATTTGCCACCCACCTTAGTCCTGTCTGAGAAAGAAGCTGAATGCTCATTTTTGGTGCAGAAATGCCCAGCGTTCTGGCCAGGCAGCCATGAGGTATCCAAGAGGGATCCCTGGACACTCTGTGCTCAGGGACCTCCAGCGCATCCCACGGGCCGTGACCAGGTCACTTCCCACTGCCAGGAGCTTTGGGAGCCGCAGGGGCAGCTCCCGCACGGCCAGCGGCTTCAATCACAATGGGATTAGCTCCTAATTGGATTTCTGGTCTCGATTAGGACAGAAGGGAAGGCGAGTGCAGAGCACACACGGGAAGCTTCGGCCTTCTGCAGCGAGACGCAGGGAAAAGCAGCGGGAAGCGCCGCTGCCCGGGCCCTCAGAGCGGCTCCGGGCTCCCGCTCCGCAAAGGGGCTGCTCTCGTGCCCGGGCTGCTCCGAGGGGCAGGAGTCCCATCGGCACGGCGGGCGACGCCGTGCAGCGCTGCCAGCCCTGTGCACGTGCACGGGTCCTTTATGCACCGCGGGCCGCACGCTGCTCTGCAAAGCTCCCGTAAAGCAGCAGCACCGGCCACCCCGCTGCTGAGGCCCGATGGACCTTGGTGCACAAATGACCTTAGCGCTTGAGGCAGAGAGGCTGCAGGAGGAACTCAAAGCATCAACCTGGGGCTAGGGCTGACGCTTCCAGGCAATCCCAGGATGGATTTCTGTCACAAGGGAGATGTTTTTGCCACCACAGTTCAGGACACTTGGAGTAGGACAAATTCCCCCATCCTCAGCACTGGAGTGGTGGGAAATCGCTGCTCTCCTGTCCTTCCTTTCTGCCCAAGTCCCGTTTCCTGGTCGCCGTTCATCAGTGACCAGGATGGTCACTGGACACGAGCCTCGCTTATGGAGAGCGTCAGTGCCAAGCCGTGGTCCTCCCTCCTTGCCGGGGAGGAGGCGGATGGAGCCCTCCCAGGGATGCCCCAAAGCGGAGCGGAAGCAGCAAGCGGCGAGGAAAGCGCCATGGAAATGGATGCAGCCCCAGCACATGATCCGCAGGGCCCTGCCCGACCGTCGGAGGTTCAATACTATTGCCTCCAATTTAAATCATCTCTAAAAGAAGTGCAGGAGAAAGGTGATGAAAGGGCCCTCACGTTGTTCCCTGCGCCGAAAAACACAGCCCACTTGTGCACTGTGGTGAAGTTTTGCATTTTGGCCAGACATCGCGTGCAGGGCTCTGCTGAAACCTCGGCTCGTTCTTGAGCGCCGACGTCCCCGCGATGCGCGGAGGGAGGATGTGCCTCTCCCTGGGAGGAAGGCTCCACGGGAGCAGCATCCTCTGCAGCGAGGCGGCACCGCTGCTCCTGGCCCGCGTCCTGCCAAAGAGCAAGGCCTCGTCCTGCAGACTCTGTGCCTCCCCGGGCCCGCTGCAGCCCTGTCCTGCTTCCACCTTGGAGCGCCTCAGGACCCTAATGCCAYCCCAAGGTGGATGTCGCAAGCTGGAGCTGCACGTGGCACCCACGCAGGAGCGGACCATCCCCATCCCACGTGGAATCCTAGAATCGTTATGGTTGGAAAAGACCKTCAAGATCATCGAGCCCAACCACAAACCCATCAGCACCACGGCTGCCCAAACCATAGGGCCTGGAGCAGAGCATGAGCTACCTCCATCGCCCAGCCCTCCTTGTAACCCCAGCCAGGCACGGTCCCTGCTGCCCCGAAGCAAGAACCTCTGGTCAAGGCTCCCAAGCCCACCCAAACGGAGGTTCTCTCTGCATTTCCAAGGAGGAGAGCGATGCCCGATGAACACGGCCGTGGCTGGGACCCGCGGATGGGGCACCCCTTCACAGTCCTGCGAGTCCAGCGGCTTGCTTTCCTTTCCCTCCTGCTTATGCAGTGAGTTACTAATATCCTGATTGGAACCAGATTTGCATGAATTAGAAGCCGAAACTGGAGCAGCAACTGCTGTGCAGAGGATGTAAAGGGAATAAAATGAATGGGGTATTAACCTTCAACCACTGAATATTAATCAGTGTTTCACAAAAAAGAAAATACAGAGGCTGCCACGCTAAATATTTTTAGCATTTATTGACRGGCTTGATTTCCTCTCTCTTTTAGACCTTTTGCTTCCAATCATGGTCCATAAAAAAATCACATAGAAGATTGGGGGGAGAGAAGGGGGAAGGGGGAAGAGAAAAAGATCATCCTTTTTTCCCCGCACTGGATGATATTTGTGAGTTGTGCAATAGAGAAAACCAGCCCAGCAGCGATCTCTTCAAAGGCTCGTTGCTCCAAGGCCCAAACCAAACAGAAATCCAGCCCAAAATACAGCGAAGCCTTCGGAAATGAATGCACGATAAAGAAATAAACTTCTTAAAAGCTAAACTGCCCCTGTGTCGAAAGCTAAAGCGCAATTGAAATCAGCCTCATAAAAGGATCAGCTGGTGAAAAGAAGTCCTCTTTTGGGGGGGAGATAGGGGAGACCCAATGTGCACCAGGACAGTTCATAAAGTAGCGGCGTTTTTGGCAAACAAAACCACCCCAAAGCAGCCCAGAAAACAACGAAACCTCCAGGCTAGGGAGCCACGGTGCCTTTGGGAAGCACCCAAGGGCCTCCGTCCCRCGGGCGCCCCGGACAAACCGTCCCGCTCAGCTAGTGCCATCCCGACGCTTTCTCACAAACAATGCTTAAAATAACAAAAAAAAAAAAAAGAAGAAAAAAAGAGACACAAGTGGAAAACTACCGAGGCTTCTCTCTTGCCGCCTCTCCCCCACTAACTTCGGCGCTGGCGGGTTTTGAAGCCAGATGTCCTTTGAAACCTCTTTTCAGCGGAGACAATTCCCTCTCTTCCAAGTGCTGCTACCCCTTCCCTCAATGCACCTTTGCAAAACAGAATTCATCTGTTTTCATTAGCTTCTTATCAAGTTACCTGGATTTGTTTCAATGCTCAAAATGTATTAAAAAGAGAAAGAGAGAGAAAGAGAGAAAAAACAGTGGTAGGCTTTCAGGAAATAGCAAGTTCTTTTTCACCGAGATAGAAATCATTTGGCAAGCCCCAGTGAAATACTTCTAGGTTCCAGAAGAAAGCAGGGGGAAAAAAAGGCAAGCAAGCAAAGGGAAGATGCTAATGAACCACAGAAGAGGAAAAAGTAGAGTTTCAAAGAATACAAAAAAAAAAATAGCTTTATATCAGGCATACATCTGTACCCAGCTGCTTTTGGAGATATTACAGCATATCRATAAGTCATTAGATAATAACCCAGCCGTGATCCTTTGGAAGTGATTGAGGATAGGTGGCATTAAAGTCGCAGGAGTAACTGGCATTTAGACCCTTTTTGCCAAGAAAACCCCAGGCACCAGGTCAGCAAAATTTTTAAGCACATGCCCCACGTCTCCGTTRGTGAAACTAGAGCCCAGCAGGTATGTGTGTGTCTGCTAAATAGGAATAGGCATGCCTAACTTTAAACACACACTTAATGCTTTCTTCTTACATTGCAATGACTCTATTTTAGCTTGTTCCCAAGTCCTTCATCTGGTGCCCTATGCTCTTGATTCGGGAAGCTGATAACATTGCTGAAAACCACTGGATTTGCTTTAACTTCTGTGTTTCTGCAGTTTAATGTTGGAACAATACAAGGGAGAACYGGCTCCAGCTTACAAGAGGATCCACGTCCCTGTTCCCACCGCAGGGCCGGGCAGCGATCCATGGAGCACCCGTGGGCACAGGCACCTCGGCCCACATGCATTTTCCAGCTACAGGCAAACCTAGCGAGCAAAGCGGAGTTGTTCTGTGGTTGCAGGACTTTGCTGCCCGCTCAGCTTCTTTCAGGGTGTGGGGAATTAGGGGCTTTTGCCTTTTTTTCCCTTTGCATTTCCTGGGGGAAGGGGCTGCATCTTAATCAGCTTGCGTTCACGGGCTGCCTGGTGGTAACGCGATCCCTCCCCTAACCTTTATCATCTGGTTCTTGTCTTCAAAGCCGCGGTCCCCTTAACTCTTGGTGAGCACGGAGCCGTCTCAAAACCCAAATGCTGCCAAGAGATCACGAGTGAAACGAGGAGGAGGAGGACGAGGAGGAGGGAGACGTGCTCCCCTCCCACCCCTGCAGAGAGGGACCAGGGGCAGCAGCAGCTTCCACGTGCGTCACAGTGGGGACATGGCCCTGCACTCCCCCGCCGTCTCTGCTGGCACTGTGTCCCCAGGAGATGTTCTGGGAGGCTTTGACTTACTTTAATGGTGCCTCATACAGCGGTGCCTCCTGCTCATCCTCTCTTTGCATCCTCTCCCTTGACCATCGGTGCTTCGCAGCGGGTGCCGTTTGCCAGTCGGGAGCTGCAGGGCACGTTTTGGGATGCTGGAACGCACAGAAGGCGGCTGCTGACACCATCCAACAGACGTGAGCCCTGTTCTGCACCAGATGCTGCAGCAGCTCGTGGAGCACCAAAACGCTGCAGGAGGGAAGGCGCTGGGGCACTCACCTCGCTCCTGCTCACCCTGTCCCCCGGAGCCAGCAGGAGCAATCCCAGGACAGCCTGGCGAGCACGAGCGCTCCTGCAAAGCTCAAGGTTTAATCACTTGTTTATATCTTAAATAAGCCATTCGCCTGAAAAAACCATCTTTCTGCAGCAAGTGTCTCTGGTTAAACGTTGGCCTGTTTGTATATATAGCCCCTCGGAGCCAAACGTTAATTGCAGGTTGCTATAAAAGAAGTTTTTCCCCTTGCACGTTTTAAATCTGTCAGGTCTGATTTCCATCACGTGCTGCTAATGCTAAATGTCCTRGGGATGCTCTGCACAGGGAGCGGGACTCGTCCTGCCCCGGAGCCGCGCGCACGGGGAGGAACCTCCTTCGGAGCCTTCCCGGTGATTCATTTCCAAGCCCTTCCTGTCCCTCCCAAGGAGGAGTTTCCACCAACTGCCCGACCTCCTGTCCCCTCCAGCACATCAAGTGAMCTTGTGAGCCCCAAGTGGGCAGCAAAGGTCCCCTGCCCCGCTGGATGCTGGAGACACGAGCCCAGCGTGTCCCATTTCACAGCAGAACTGCAACCGGGTTGAAAACGTGGGAGAACAACCTGTTGCAGCCTCCAGAACAGCCTTTTCTTTCTGGGAAGGGACCAGTTACAACCTCTTCCAGCAGCAAGTTCAGGGAGTCTCATCAGGACTAAGGGATTTGGGGAGATCAACTCCAGACAAAATGAAAGGTTGATTAGCTGGACGGTACAAAGCTTGATGCTGCATCTTGTCTTGATAAAAGAAGATTGCCAGTTGAAGTCTTGAAATTTTTTTTACCCGTTTTTCTTTATTTTTTTTCTTTTTTTAAGAGTCTGTGTTGCTTTTTAACCATTATCCTGTGCACGTGGTTCAGCCTTTTACAAAAACAAAACAAAACAAAGAATCCCGAGGTGTGAGAAGATTAAAGATTCTGAGATCTGGACATTCTCAAATCAGAAACACATGTTTAAAATGAAGCAGCCTGGCAGAGAGCCATCACTTTTCAAAGCTAAGGAGCCGTCACGTTAAAAGGATCCCTCGAAAGGCCCAAGAGTGTCGGCAGCTCCCTCCTCATCCCAGCAGGGCCAGGACAACCCTGCAGAGTCTGTAGCACTCATCTCACCATCATCCCTGGGCCATCTCCAGCCCACCTTTACCTCCTGATGCTTTGGAGCAGCCCTAGGGATATTCAGGCACGTGCACTCTGGCCATCTCTTCCCCAAACTTCAGCCTGCTGCAGCAGGACAACCCTGGAGTCCCAACTCTTTCACGTGGCCAAGGTTGGGCCACCAAAGCCTCCCATTAAAGGACAAGGGAGCCACGAGAAGGCCCTTGCTCTGCAGGAGAGCAGCTCAAGAAGCGCCGTGGGGGACCCAAGTGTCTGGGCACAGCTGGACTGCTGCAGGCAGGCAGGACAAGGTGGCCTCAGAGTCCTGTCACCCTTGCCACGTCCATGGTGGGCACCAGGGCTTGGGCCAGCTCGTCTCTGAGCCTCCCAGGCTTCCAAGGCCATACAAGCAGACAGGCARATCCAAGCAGATCTCAAGTCCAACCCTAGATCTAGGCCAAATAGGCAGTGCCAACACCAGCAGTGACTGCTGCATGGCACCAGGGCCACCAAGCTACCCCTAATTTAAGCCAGCAGCAGCATGGGGCCACCTATGCAGACATGGCGTGGCCCAAGACACACGGTCAGGCTAGTCCAGCACCACAGGGAGCCAAACTCACCAGCTCTATGGGGCAGGAAAAGGCGGATCCGATCCATCTCCAACCAACGGGAGAGCATCCCAGCAGGAACACCAGGCGCTTTGCTCTCCGTAGCCCAGTTTTCCCACATCTGGCATTTTCCTGGTCATTAGCAGAACCATCCATGGCAAGACTTGGGGTCTTGGGGGCCTAATTAGCAAAGAGGGGAGGGGGGAATAAAAGCAAACATAATCACCATGCCATGATGTTCAGAACCTGCTTTACATGGAATAATGTTCTTCATCCTACACTTGTTTATAGGGTCTTTAACTCTTCCCTTTTTGTAGGGGGGTTTCTGAAATCTATTTTATTAGGGGAAAAAGATTTGAGTGTATTAGGCAAAGTGCCAATAGCCATGGCAACCTTGGATTTTTCCATCTTCATTACAAGTTCAAGTAAAACCTTCATATAAAATCTAAATGAAAGGGTACATTATAAGTCCATTTTGAAATGTTTGCCTGGAAGTAAAACTTTGGACTGCATCCTTTTTTCTCTGCTGAACATTCTGGTTCTATGCGGAACACATTTTTCAAGTCGGATTTTTGTTTTCTTTCAAATTTTATTCCGTTTGCTCATACAGGGTGGGTCGTCTAGTGGTTAGAGTAAGGCATCAAGGCAACTGGTTTCCAGTCTCAGTCTGTTCCTGATCGGTCAGGGAGTGTTCCCAGTTTTACCCAGGTGACTTTGGCAAACCTCTTAAGCTCTAAAAAATAACAACAATAATAAATAATATTTTTTTCCTTACCAGTGTAACAATGATGATAATTACTTGTCCTGAGGTTGCACTAGGATTCGCTATTAGCCTTGGCAAAGGAATCTCCTTGGAAAAGGAGCTGTAAGAGCACAAGGAGCAGCTAATCTCTCCTACCACGTTTTCTCCTGGGCCYGAAGGCCAGACTGCCAGAGGTTAAGGAGAGGGAGAGGCTGGAGGATGCCCGAACTCGCTGTTTTCTTTCCTAAGGCTTGATTAGGAAACCTGAAATTAGTCTGCTCAGTTCAGATACGGTCACAGGGCTGTTCCAGGAGACACTCGTCACTCTTGGGCAATACCCAGGTGTCACCGGAGCGGGTTAACCACGTATGGGGTCACCACAAAACGCTCTCATCTCCCAGACCTGCCACTGGCCTGAGAGGAGCTCCTGCTCAATCCCAGTTCCCCCCAAAAGGAGCCGCCGCTCCTGCTCAATCCCAATTCCCCCCAAAAGGAGCCGCCGCTCCTGCTCAATCCCAATTCCCCCCAAAAGGAGCCTCTGCTCTTGCTCAATCCCAATTCCCCCCAAAAGGAGCCGCCGCTCCTGCTCAATCCCAATTTCCCCCAAAAGGAGCCGCCCCTCCCGCTCAATCCCAATTCCCCTGTGCACTGTCACAGCCAAAGTGACAACCTGCCGCCTCCTGCCCGTGCACGTCTCGGGGAGGGAAGGAGGAGGGCTGCAAACGGCACGGGGCCTTTTTTCCTTTCTGTTTTTGATACATCCTTCCTTCCGCTCTTCGCAATCAATTAGCGGGCAAAGACTTCCGAAAAGCTCCTTCCTCCCTAACCTTTCGCAGCCTGTTGCGATAATGACTCTGGAGAGCTCGACCYGGGCCTTGGCGTGGGGTTTGCTGCCTTGCCGGGGCAGCCGCGGTGACCTTCATCACTTCCTCCTCTTCCTTTCCTCCCCCCACAGCTCCCATAGTCTCCTGAATGAGGAGGGGGGCCAGGGAGATGGCTCTGAAACCAGCACAGTCCCACCAGATGAAGTCTCACTGGGTCTTTAAAGGATACCTTAAAAATTAATATTATAATTATTATTATATTATGCATTCCTCAAGTCAAGAAGTCGAGACATGGAGGGAAAAGGGGCTTTCTGGTTTTAATTTGTTCCTGCTCTGTGCCTCCCGCGCGGGGCGAGCTGCTGTGCAGGCACCGAGCTCCGAGCCCTGCGGCTTCCCCCAAACCCAGGGCTCGTGACTCCTCCTAAGGGGCCTATTTAGGCRGCCGCAGGTTTTTTCCCGGTCTCTCCATGCTTTCCGGGCGGAACACCCGGACAGGACACATTCCCGTGAGTTTTCCCGGGCACCTGCAGCCTAGTGGATGGTGGCCCCGTTAGAGGCTCCACAGGCACCAGCGCATTCCCAATGACTCTTGGCAAGCTCCTGTGCCTTTGGGGACCAGGGGACAGAGATGCCCATGTCCCCAGGACGCAGCACATCCCGGTCACCCTGCAGCACAACCAGTGGCCTTCAACCACAGCTGGTGCAGCACCTCGGATCAAAGCCACAACGTCCCCAAGCACCCGGAGCCACCGTCCCCATGCGTCATGGCCAASGGCCCTAGGTTCAATGACTCACACGAATGTCCCCAAAGCAGCAGGTTCCTTCCAGCCTCTTTCTGCTCTGGCCACACGCAGCCACCACCGTAGGCTCAGTTTTGCTGCACACGAGGAGCACAGAACATAAAGAACAAATAGAAATCACCTCGCTCCAACACCCCTGAGGGCGACCRGAGCCGCTCGGGGGCCAGGAGCCTGTTATTCCATCATCAACCTCTCCCACCCTCCAACRGGAGCCAGCTGGGGAAGTAACACCCCAAATCCACGTGGGAAAGGGGACAACGTGATGGCTCCAGCTGCCAAGCATCTCCTTTTCTCTACTCTTCTAACTGTAAAAAAGATTTATTAAAATAATCCAGAATTTGATTTTGTTGGAATTCAGTGCAAATCCAGGCCCTGGCTCCTCCCTGACACAGAGCCTTGTCGATTGATATTTTTATGTCTACGCAGCCACAAGTGCAGGCAGACGATGCAGAGGCTTCCTCTGCAGCAGCTGATCTGCTTTAAGGCGAGATTTGATGCAATGTTTTGGCATATGGTGCCTATGGACATGGACAGGGTGGTCAAGAGCCACCAACAGCCCCGTGCACGGACTAGCTCTGCCCAGGATGGAGATGGGGCTGCTGGACAGGACAAGAAGCCTTTCACTAAGCAGCCCGGTAGGATTTTCCCCTTTCCCACTTCCTCTCCCTTGAATTCTCCTCTTCGACCGCTAGAAGCAAAAGGGAAAGTCAAGAGACAAGCGGAGGACACAGATCCCGCCGCTTCGCCCCCTCCCTCGGCCAAAATCTAATAAAGATGATTAAATTACATGTCTTTTCCTCCCATTGAAATCACCGCACACTGCTCGAGTATTAGAGCTCAGGAAATAAGGCACGACAACTTCCCTCGTGAAACCTTAGAAGGCAGCGCAGGGGTCTGGAGCGAGTGGCCTGCRAGCCTGGGCTGCTCTAATTAAGAAATCACCCCGCTGAGCAGAACCTAATCTAAATAAAATAGAGAAAGGAACTCGGTTCAGACCCGCTGCCATGCGGCCCCCTCGCCCCATAAGGAACCCATCCAAGTTCCAGCGAGTTTTTCGGCTCTGCTCCTTCTCGGAGGGTGCAGGACGCTCACACAGAGCCCTGTGTGTGCTTGGGGTGGCCAACTTCCAAAGGAAAAATACACCAGCCATGCGTGGCCAAAGGCGGCTACTGCTTTTTATTGGCGATATTTTTTTTTAATGATACTTGGCCTGCTGTTTGCTAGGGAGGGGTATAACGGGGATGGCATTGTCGGTGTGGCTGGTCCTGGGACAGAAAACCACAATTTGGTTGCGCTTCCTTGCCCTCCTATCAACAAAAGTCTCTGCATGGAAGAATGTTGGAAACATTCTTCAGGAGTACCTGAAAAAAGTGTTTTCACTGTAGAATCTAAATCCAAAATATTTTGGACAAAAATCTGAGATGATTCCATGTTTTACCATTTCTTGTGAGAGATTCCCTTGTGTCACCATTCACCCCACAGATCAGTCCCCATATGAAATAACCCGCCAGGATCCCATCTCCCCATTTCCTGAAGACTTGACCATGAGCTACGCCTGCCCAGGCCTTTTCCGACGCATTTTCCTCTCTTTCCCGTGTSTCTGCTGCCCTCGTCACCCACGATGTCCCTCCCCATCCATGCTCGGAGCGGGCGCCCCAGGATGCGCTACAGCARCCCAGTCCATCACCTCCCCACATTCATGCATTTCATTAGCATGAAATTACCATGCAGATCATTATCCAAGAGCTCTGGCCCTGACAGATTTACAGAGATAAACAGAGCAGCACAGACCTTCCCGTGTATGTTTAAGAAAGCACTTATTGCTTAAAAGGGAAAGCGCTGCCGCTGCAAGGGGTTCTGGCCGGCCCTGAAGAGTAAATCAAACCACAGGGATTTGCATTTATTAACRAGTTGTTGTTCCAGGGGCTTCTGGCATCCCAGGAGGGAGGCTGCCGTGGGGCAGCCGTGGGGCTGGCTGTGGGCGTCCTCCGAAGGCAGGAGCCACCAGCAGAACCAGGAGCCCAAGCCCACGTCGGCAAGCAGGGGTGAGCTCAAGGCGATGCAGGCCGAGCAGCCTCGACTAGGGGACACCCCCTTTCCTCCCGCACGTGACTTGGGGCAACGCTGCCGTGCGTCACAGACACAAGGACAAAGGGGAGCTGCCTTTGCCAGCACCGAGCTTAACTGCTGCAAGACCAAAAAGCCAAGGTGAGGATGACCCGAAAGGGAGGAAGGACAGAGCCCTGTGCAGCCACCCRAGGGGGTTCGCAGCTCTCGGGACCACATCTGCAGTCCCCAGCCCAGCTTGGGGCCTCTGGTACGAGGTAACAGGTTCAAGTGGTTTCTGGTGYTCCCAAACGTCCCTCGAGCTACTGGAAGTGCTCAGACTTAGCGTTGTTCTTGTGGCATAAACGGGAAACCAAGGCACAGACCCACATTAAATAAATTTTAAAGGCAAAAAAAAAAAGCAGACATAGATTAGATGCATCTTGAACCGAGTCCCTGGGTGAGCCCAGATGATACCCACGGGTTCATGGCAATTTAAAATCAGTGCTGGGTCCTGCACCACTCACAGATATGGGCAAGAGCGCATGGTATGGCAACGCTGCTAGCATCCTATCTAGCTAGAGCCCTATATAGCTATACGTGCTCCTCATTTTCAAACAAGGAAAGCCATGAACGTGTCAGACTGGGGAAGGAAGGTGCTAAGAGTCTTMCCACGGGTTGGACAGAGTGCAGCCAGGGCAGCAAGAGGAGAGGGCAGCGGGCACATAACAGCAAGGAGCAGCCAAACCCGCTGYTATGCTACAAAACGGGGGCACGTTCTGGTCCACCGCTGCAGCCTCTGGGATTTTCTCTAAGCTCAGTGTAACCTCACTAAGCAAAAGCACAAATTCTGCCTTATTTATTCCACGTGATTAAACCAGGATATTACTCACCGTGATAAGGTGGGTTAATTTTCAGTGAAGCCTCTCTTGGCAAACTTTTAATACACTGAATAACAGCCCTATCAGATGCGAGATAAAAGGCTGTCACATCACCACCTCGCAGCAACACCACGCTTCAAGGAGCTGTAATTACACTCCCCTTTTTTTTTTTCTTCCTCCTTAATTGTTACCCGTAAAAACTGAAGCATAAAATTCAATTAGTTCAACGTTACTTAGCGTGAGTCTGGAGCGCGCGGCCAAGCGCGCAGCTCTATGGAGAGCTTCGAGGCCCTTCTGGTGTCACAGGGAGGTTTTGGTTGAGAAAAGGAGTCAAAGGARGAGGAAGGGGCTTGGAAGGAGCCAAGCGGGGCTGCTTTGGTCCCAGCAGCAAGCCCAGAGCTGGGGCTGATCAGGATAAGCGCTCCCAACCTCACATTACACCAGTGCAAGCAAGCAGAGGGGCGGCCACAAGCTYCAAGAGCAAGAGGGTTATTTTAAAAGTAGAAGAGGGCTCAAGTGAGCTCAGCCATGAGTTTTCTTTGCAAGCCTATGGGCTGGGTGTGGKTTTTTTTCCTCTTTATTAATATCCAGAACAGCAACACAGTAAAGAAAACACCCTACGTAAGAGATGCCCTGAAACGCGCTGTTAAAGCAGGGAAGCCTTCCGGAGGTGTCAGAGCCATGATAAGTCCTGTTTAAACTTTACCCAGAGCTAAATACCCAGTGTCAACACGAGCTCCTGCCCAAACGCTCTGATCGRGCCAGGCAAACATCCAATCAGAAGGATAAATCAAAGCCGGGACGCGGCCGGCGGGTTTAACTCCGCCGTTCCCACCGGACCAGGACTTTCCCAGCAGGTTACCCGCAGCCAGGTCTCTCCCCAGACATTTATTTATACAAGAAACCCGTCTGGAGGGATGAGCCCTGTGTTTATTTCCCTGGTAGGCAGGGAATGCAGCGCGGATAGGGCAACGCGTCCGGCTCGCTCGGGCAAGCCGAGAGGGGGGAAGCGCCCGGCGCTCCAGGTTGGGCCTTCAAATGATGCAACTCCTAATTGAAAACCCCTGTCGACAGTTCAAGAGGGTTTTTTTCTCCCCCCACCCTGCAGATTGGGCAAAAAAAAGGTTAAAAAACACCATCTGTCGGGGTGATTTTTTTCAATATTCCTCTCTCCTTGACTTGTTAAAGGGAAGGGAGGGGGAGGGAGACTGCTCATTTGAAGCTCGCAACATGTTTTATTAATTGATGGCAAATAATCCTAAGATAAAGTGCACAATAAATTTTTTAATGAGAACATATGGCGGGGAAAATCGATAGCCCGGAGCCTTTGAAGATTTCCCGGCGAACGCGGAGCGGCCCGTGCAGGCCGGGAGCCACCGCCCCGCACGGGACCGTTCTGGGGAGAGATTTCACCTTATTTGATAAGGGGCGCCAGCCCCACGCGATGCAGCCTGCATTTGTCACCTACCAACCATGGGCAGACGTAAATAGTGAATTTTGGCTCAAAAACCCGCAGCCCCCGAGCCAGCTGCGTCGTGGATGGGCATTGCACGGTCCCTGCTTTTTGTGCTCAAAACAGCCTCGGCGCCTGCCCAGGCTCCCAACACGCATCCCGCCGGATTCCTCCCCTTCTTCCCAAGGACTTTGGCCGCTCGCACCGAGCGCGGGGCAGAGCGGGCCGGCCCCATCGATCCGGGGCCCTTTCCCACGCTCTCCGTGCCGGTTTTTATCGCCGCTTTGACGCGGGACGCCAAGGACTCGCTCAAGGCCTCCCCAACCTGCCACGGCACCCACGGTGCGGAGCACCAGCCTTCCCAGCACCGTCCCGCTCCCAAGGAGAACCTCTGTTCCCAGGGGGTTCCCACCTTTCCATAATGGATTTTGAAGGGAAAAGCTGCTTTTCACTTAGCGAGTCAACCCCCTTGAAAACTGGCAGCTCCAGTAACACAGGAAAGTCTGCAAAGGCAGCGTGCATACAAATCTGAATGCAAAAATATATATATTTTTTCCCCATAGAACTTCAGTCTAAGTGGAAAACTGGGTGAGGAAACTTCTGAGAAGACAGCAGGATTTCTCAGATCTCCATCACTTCCTATTCATGGTCYGACCTGAAACCTGGTACTGCGAGAATTGTCTTTTTCTGGGTATTTTGGCCCATTCATTCCCCAGCCCTGGGTCAAACCGAGGGGAAACATCAGCTCATCTCCACATTCCTCTTTCTCRGTGGTGGTTGTTCATGGTTTGGATAGAGGCTCAGGTTGGAGTTCCAACACGGGACTCCGCAATCACACGGGCCAGAACCCAGTGCGTGACCAGGCCACCGGAGCCTGAGGACACTCATCGCCACGTTGCGTGGAGTCCTAGAAGTCTCAAGCAACCAACACAACCCAGTGCAGGTGCCCTCCGGAACCCAGGGCTGGAGCTCTTTGGAAGATGTCTCTTTGCTCAACAGTCCCGAGCACCTCTACTTTGGGGTCTCATCACCCCATAGCATTTCCTCACCAGGCAGGACTGCTTAGCAAGATCCAGGTGTTCTGCCACAGAACACAAGGCACCGTTTTTACCGATCACAGCAAGCAGCACAAGGAGGAACCCACCTCTCCAGCACAAAGAAGCCATTCCTCTAACAAAGCAGGACGGAGCATCAGTAGGATGCAGCTTTGCAAGAAAGAGCCTTTCTTACTTCCATGGCCTGATCCTCACAGACCTTGGCTATTCCAACCTCGCTGCACGCTTTGGGATAGCAATCCTACACAAAGTCAGGAAAAAAGCCATAAATCTTATCTAATTTCAGGGAAGTGGGTCTCTCTACAGAAAATGGCAATGCAACATGCAGGCCTGTCGTGTTTGGTTACTGTCCCCATCAGTTGCCTGTCCAAAGCTGGCCCCAGGAGGCCAACAATTTGACCCCTGCCAGAGCAAAATTAATTTGTGACTTTAGAACTTGAAGCAGGCTAGGAAATATGATTGATTTAATTTTTTGCAGACCTACAATAAGGAGCCACTTTCTCTTCCCAATCCAAGGCAGAAACCTGCAGAAAATGCTTTGTCCATCTGCTCTCTCCCTACGCAGAGATGCGATCCCGGCACCTCCACATCCATGTGGAGCCTCCACGACAGGGTCACTGGAAATTTCACTTCATTGTTACACACATGAAAGCAATAGAGGCAACAGTGCAGAAGACCTCCAGTTTCTACAGAGACAGAAATGGAGGATTCCCAGGATTTCCAAATGCCTCGAGTCAAAGCAGCTCGAGGGCAGAGAGTTGCTTTTCTTTCAAGATTGCCTTTAGTCTATTCTGCTTGGAAAGTGACTGCAGAAATAACAAACCCAGCAGTTTTTGCAAAAATAGGATGCACAGAGTAGCTCAGTGCAGCGGAGGCACCCAGGGCTTAACTTGCAACCGCAGGGAAAAGCAAAGGAGGGCAGAAAGGGCCCCAGACCGGGGCTTCTTCCAGCTTCCAAACCTGGATGTCTCACCTTCGTGAGGAGATGGAAGGGCGAGGGCATTTTCGCGTCCCCGCTCCAGATGCGCTGGGCCAGCGGCTGCGGGTGGAACCCGACCCCGGAGCAGGGATCGCAGACACGGTTTGGCAGTTTACCGCCAACGTTTGCCCGGAATTCTTTCGGGTCGGCTCGAAGCCGAGCTGAGAAGTTTCTCAAGCGCCGGGGCGGGCGCCGGGCGCGCTCCCGACCTCCCCGCGGATTCTAGGAATTGCACCGGAGCAGGGCAGGGATTTTTCAACAGCCTCCCTACCTCGCCCTGTGCTTTTTGGCCAGCGCTGCCTCGTGCAGCTTGGCCCGGCCTGGCAGCCAAGTGCCAAGGTATATATGTACGTACTGATCCAAATGAATGGAGCTGCTGAATTAAGCGCTGGAGCAAAACCCGGCAGGACAATAAAACCCATTGACGGCGGAGCRGAATCCAGGCCCCGGCCGTGCCGAGCTGGAGCTTCCAGAGCAGAGCCCGCTCCATCCCAAGCACCGCGCTGGAGCCCTCCGGGAAACGCCACTTCTCGCCCTCGGCCAGGTCCCCGCGGGTTTGGGTCTGTTTGCAGAGCCCTGATGCCCAACTCGCCACCCTAGGTGGGGAAACACCCTGCGGTGACGTCCCCAACGCGGTGGCACACGGATGGGGAGCCGCCTGTGGCGGTGACGGCCACATCTGCCCCATGGCGAGAGCCAAGTGCACCCTGGTGCAAGGCGGAGGTGGCAACGTGCTGAGGGCAACAGCTTCGACATGGGGAGTCGACGACTAGGAATAAATATCTCCAGAAAGCCCTACTAGGTCATTTTTACAGTTGCTCTCTGGCTCTTTTCTAACCATAACCACATTTTAAACACGAGTTTATGGTGCAAACAGCCAGCGACCTCCCGCTGGAAGGAGGTGGCCACTTTGCAGATAGCCCAGGTAGACGTGGGTAGGATGGGCACGCTCGTGGCCGAGCCAAGACAAGAGCACTCGCTTGGCTCCGGGGCTCAAACCACAGCCCGAGCCGTTGACGCTGCCCATCCGCACGGGAAAAAGCAAACACATAAATAAAAATTGCTGCGAATGGCAGAAAACGATGCTCCCACCGCCTTGGCTTCTGCGTAGCGCTGGAAGCTCCACACAAACCTTCTCCCACCCACGCCTGGCCCGACAAGAGACCGGCTGTGCCCTCTGAGAATTACTAATAAAAACGCCAACAGTTTGGTCAGACACAAAGCCTCATGCGTTGTGCAAACTCGGTCCTTTGCAAAGCTGCCCTAGGTGGGATGAGATTGCTTGCTGCAGCCCCACACATCTCCAAACGGGCATTTCTTCTCTCTGCATCCGCCCGGCAATGCCCCTGCAGCACAGGGAGCAAACCCAAAGCAACGAGCCCCATTCCCAGCTCACGGACATAGCAACATTCCTGCTGCTCCCAACACTCCCACCCATCTCCCAGGGTGGAAAAGAAACAACAAGACGCGCCAGAGAGGGCACAATTCACCCCCCGGAGTTCTTAGCGAAGAAGAGGAAAAATACAATAAAGAGACAGGTGGCACACCCCTCCAGAGATGTTTTCCTAATGGTTAAAGGTTGGCCCGGTGCCAAACCGCAGCTCGGGAAGCTCCGGGGCAGGAGGAAGGGACTTCGGATCCAAACTCCGCATTTCGCAACTGGTCCCACGTACCAACAGGGACTGGCCCGAACCCCGTCATTCGGGAGGTTGAAAGTCAGATCTTGATCTGAATTTGGTGGCTTGGGCCAGTTTCAAGAATCACAAATTAGCTCCACTTATTATTAGTAGTAATAATAAAGTGTTATTTTATGCAGGCGCTTTGAGGTTCATTGTGATGCGGAGACAAGCGGGTAGAGCAGGGGCTGCGTGTGCAGCCGGCGGGGCAGGCGGGACCGGCAGCGGCTTCGGGGGCTTCCACGAAGCGAGACCAGCCCCTCGGGGCCACGTGCAGCTCCGTGAGCACCGAGCTCCGCTCCGACCTCACAGCGGAGCCCGCAGGAACCCACCTTTTCCTTTAACACAGATCTGCAATTATTCTCCCTACATCACGGTGCTTTTGGAGCTTAACAACAGAAGCCCTAGAGCATCCCTTTCCAGCCTCACTTCCAAGCAATCTCCAAGGGCTCCATGGCTGGACCCTCCCTCTCTCCAGTTAATGGGAACAATCCTGCACGAACCCAGGCAGTTTCCTCACCTTCTCCTTCTTGTGGTCCACGGGGCACAGTCCTCCCAGGCCAGCTCATGTGGAAGCTGCAGCAGATCCATGGGAACCACCCTCAGCCCATCCATGCCCATCTGTCTTGGGGCCGAGCCTTATGCACTGGCCTGATATCTGCCAAACTGCCCTTTCCTGCTTTCCRAGTCACTGCTCCAAGACCAGCAAGTCAAGCACAAGATGCTGAAAATTAACCCCTAGCGAGGGCTGCTGGGGAATTGTTTAATTGGGTAATTGGCTTGCAGCTGGAGCAAACGGCCTCGTTTCCGCAGCCGAGGCCGTGAGCAGGAACGATCTTTGCTACCACGTCCTGGGGCCACCCCTGGCCTTGGCCGGGAGACGGGTCCCCCCGAGGCCTGGGCAGCGCGTGGAGCTCCGAGCGCTGCCGGCCCCGCACGGGAGGAGGCACCGGTGCCCCGCGAGGGCCGGGATTGAGGGCGACCCCTCCAGATAGGAAGTCCAAGGCTGAAGCATTAGCTCCATCCGCCTGGAACACCGGCCCCTTCTGGGGGATGTCAGCAGCTTTTAAGACTGTTCGGCAGCCAGGGCAGCCTCWTGTGCACACAGATCTTCCATAGCTGCCCAACACAACTGACGTTTTCTTTCACACATGCTACCAGACCAGTAAGATTTGATTCTCACTGGAGGATTTTTTTTCCCTCCAAACATCCCCCTCACACCTCAGTATTGCAGGAAGAACAAGGACTTCATCTGTGCAGCCTTGGGAGTCAGGGAGTCCTCCCAGGGCTGGCTCCTGGGGCTGTCTCTGGGATGGACCTCTCTGAAACAACTTGCATGGTCACCACAACGGGAACGACTGAGATCCGTGAAGATTCAGCCGAGTCCTGACCTGGAACCTGAGCGTTTGAGCCCTGCAAGGACAGGGGCTGGTGGCTGAGACGTCCACGAGTTGCTGGTGGCCGCCCGCRCAGCCCTGTGCGTTCCCTGAGCTCCGGTCGAGCTCAGGCGCGTGTCGCCGTTCCTTTTCTCGCCAAAGTCTCCTCTGCACCTCCCGGGTTGCTCAGAACTGGCTCTGTGGGAGATCTGCCCTCGTCATCAGGCAGGGCTGGAATGGGGCAGGCGATCAGGGCTCAGGGTGCAGGAGGAGGAGGGCACCGYGATGCACCCGCAGTATGCACGGACCGGGGCAGGACCCCCTGGATGAGCAGGAAGCTCCACACAGTCTGGGAAGCTCTGCACGATCCGGGAAGCTCTGCACGTTCCGGGATGCTCCGTGTGATCCGGGAGCTGTGGGCACCGGACTCCAGTGTCGGGGCCGGTGGCAGAGGAGGCTGCAGAGCGGCCTGCTGAGACCTGCTGTCCCAGCCCGTCCCCAAATCCTTCTTTGTTCCCACCCTTGGCTCTCAGCTTCTGCCTCGCTTTCTCTCCCCCCTGCCTGTTGTTTTAAGGTAACAATACCTCCTTTCAGGCCCTGCCAAAGCCCCGCTCGAGCCCCCTCAGATAAGAGCTGGCAGCGACGGCAACTGCCATCAATATTTTGGTGAAGGTTAACTACCTGCAGGCAGCCTGGGGGGCCGCACCGRGCGCCGGGGAGCACCTGGGCTGCAACGGGAAACACCCCGGCCCCGGTCACCCCGGCTGGCGGATCCCGGCAAGGGCCCCGCAGCCCGAGCGGCCGCGGAGGACGGAGCCGGCACGGGGAGCACCCAGGGCCCTGCCCYGCACCAGGTACGTCCCGGCACGCCGCCTTTGCAGCCGCCTAAACCCCCCAGCGCAGCCTCCAGAACGGCACCGCACGGGATACAGCAGCAATGGGGGGGTCTCTCGGGCTGCGACCGCTGCTGCCGTCACCTGAGCCCGGCCCAGAGCCGCATTCCTGCCTCTCGCGAAGGCAGCACCTGCGTCCATCCTCCTCCTCCAAGGCGGAGACCCTCCCGTCCATCCTCCTCCTCCTCCTCCAAGGCGGAGACCCTCCCGCGCGGTGCGAGGGGCGCCCGGGAGCGCGGAGCCAGCCAAGGTCCCCAGCGGCCGCCAGGGACGCACCGGGAGGAGCCTTCTTCCTAAACCCGGACAACACAATGGCATTCTGTGGCGGAGTCTGAGCCCTTCTGTGTTATTACTAAGGCACAGCAAACATTTCTAGGTAAAGAAAACTGCGAGCTGGACCGTGTTCTTCTCAGAATAAGTTTTCCCCACTTAGCAGAACGGGGTTTTTTTAATGCCCATGCAAAAAAAAAAAAAAAAAAAAAAGGCATGATTTTTGCCAAGATAAATGGCTAGTGCATATTTCTAATCTGTCACCAATGGGATACACAGGTAGACAGACAGACAAGAAAGGAAGTATTCCCTCTTCCTCCCTCCCTCCCTCGCTGTTTTTCTCCCAAACTGCGCTTTGCTATATTAATTTTAATGTGATGAGTGTTATGTTTTCCTTTAACTAAGTATGCTGTTCCCGCAACAGCAATTCCTTTGCTTTTGAAACATAAATACGGCAAACGAAAACAGGAGAAAAATGGAACAAATGACGCCCCCCCGCAAAGTGTCGCTGTTAAACAAAGGGATAAACCAGGTTTCTMGTCCTGCGTCCCGCGGCGCAGGCAGCAAAAAGACGTGAAAAAAGTGAAGAGACAAATTAAACGGGAGCGTTTTGCTTCCCCGGGGGAACTGCTGCAGGGGCCTGGGGTCGTGGGGAGGGGACGGGGACGCCGAGTGCACCCCGAGGGTTCCGTTTGCTCTGGGGAAGAAACAGCCGAAAATGTTCACCTTGCCATAGAATTACATAAAATAAAATAAAATAAAATAAAATAAAATAAAATAAAATAAAATAAAATAAAATAAAATAAAATAAAATAAAATAAAATAAAATAAAATAAATAAAAATAAAAATTAAAATTAAATAAAATAAAATCTTGGTCTAGCGCTCGCGCACGGAGCCGCACACTTGGCGTAGGAGCGGTGCCCGCGCCTCCAGCGCCCGCATACGTGAGCAGCCTGTTTGCATATCCATACATACAGACGTATGAAACAAATCCCTGTTTATTACTCAGCAGAGAAAACTGCGGGGTTTTTTCTTTTTTTTTTTTTTTTTTTTTTTTTTCATAAATACTCCCAGGGCAAATAAACTCCCCACCCTGAGCAAACTAAAAGTGATCCCGCAGCAGATTTCTCTGTTTTTCAAATAAATCACGGTCCCAAGTGAACACGGCGCTGGCAGTGAGAATTCCCAAATCCTGCAGGAGCGGCGCTGGGCTGGGAGCTGGAAACAACCCAAACAAACAATTTTACAAGTTCCAGAGGTCGAAACGCCCCCCCCAAAAAAAAAACCCCTTTTTTAATTTTTTTTTATTTTTAATTTGAGGCGCAGAGGGGTGGCCGCTGCCGCGTGCGCTGGCCCATAGGAAAGCAGTGACCCAGGGACATCTGCAAGCGATTAGGACGCAGACTTCAGGTAGCTCCAGCAACACGTGCTGTCCACATTACACCCTCCAAGGATATTTCCACAACTTTACTTCTCCAAATAAACAGTCGGGCTCTCCCCGCGCTCGCGAGGAGCTGCACAAACAGGTACAGAGAATGGCAGTTTTATTCCCCCTTCCCGTTCTGATGGATTCCGTGTAAGCTGCTGCTGGCCTGGGTAATTTGAACTATTGCTTGCAAAACATAATAGGGCCGGTTTAAGATTACTGCCATTTATTTATCTGCATGTGACTATGAACTGCTGCATGCGACCGCTGCGGCGCGCGCCGAACCCAAGCAARAGAGCGAAAAATAACGAGAATCCAGCAGGATTTATCAGGGGGCTGATGGACTATTTTTTTTTTTTTWAATTTAAATGTGAGGGTTTCTGGCTTTGGAAGCAATCCTCCCGCTCTGCGAGCTCCAGGGACAGGGAGGCCCTTTGCAAGGCCGCATGTGTCCCTGTGCCGAAGCCACCGGGTCTCGTCCCCACATGGGAGGTCACCGGGCAGCAACACGGGCAGGGGCCACCCGCCCATCTGCAGGAAAAACTGGGAAAAGGAGGGATGGGAGAACGTGGGTTCCCCCTCCGCTGTATTTGCCCTGGGGCTTTTCTCTTCTCGACGGGATCTCGGTGGAGTCGGGAATGAAAAGCAGCAGTTTTGTCCTCCTTACCGGGCGCCACTCGGCCTGTCCCGAGCCAACAGGGACTCCTGATCACACCGAAAGCCTCCACATTTACAGGTGCATCCTGCAATCAAAAAATAAAATAAAACAAAGAGACAAGCAAAAACAGCGACAACAAACCCCCCCTTTTCTCCATTAGGAGCAAAATCCCGCGCGCTAAGGGGAGCCGTTTCCGCTCCTCTTAAACTGAGCCCGACAAGCTTCCCGTTTCCTGAGCCTGCAGAGCCCCAGCACAGGGCGACAAACAAACAAACAAATAAAAGCCAAACAAACCAAAATAGCCAAACAAACCAAAATAGCCAAACAAACCAATCTCCGGAAAAAAAAAGAATAATATAAAAAGACGCAGCCGGCAATTCCCAACAGTGGCAGAAATTGCAGAAAAAAGCAGGGAGGGTGCGGGAGCCCGCGGCGCCGGGAGCAGGGATCAGGCCCTGCCTCTCCTGGGCAGAACCASGCAGGTTCGGATCAGCACCGATATTTCTTATTAGCAACCAGCGTGCTAAAATCCCCATTTATCCTCTTCCTTTTTTCTTTTTTTTCCCAGATTTTCTCTGTTTTTGCCCCCTTTAGCATTTTAAAAACTTTTTAATGCTTTACGCCCCGTTGCCGCAGCGCTACCTATTGCGATCGCTGCAGGAAGGATCTGGCCCCCGGCSGACTCGTGTTCCCGGGATTATTTTTTAAGTGGTAAATCTCCACGCTATTTAAAGCGACGCTATTTCGCCGGCCACAATGAGTGCAAAGCTTTTTAACAGCTAAAACAGAGCGCCGTGGTCAAATTAACCCTGCYGCCCCTTTCGGTCCTTATAAATAATCGGAATATTTTTCCTGCAGCACGGAGATCCTTGGCTGTCACCTTTTGAGGCGCTTTCACTTCACTCTAAATAGCGAACCTGGCAAGACAGTATTTTCAGGCAGGAATTAAAATGTCACAAAAGCAAATCTCTTTCCGGCAGGGAGTCTTTAGGCTCCCTATTCCCTTACAAGCCGGAAAAAAAGGGGGGAAAATGCCCGTGCTCCAGGTTTGCCTCCCATTCCCAGCTCATGTTTGCAGAACTTAAATCAACACCAGGCTCGTCCAGCCGTTTAGGGCTGGGTATTATCCCGACAGGCCAGATGAACAGGGAGGTTTTTAAATAAATGAATACGACAGCGCGAGTGCTCGRTATTGAGGAATTCTCAACCCAATCTACAAATCGGCAATTCTGCCCGAACTGCATCGCTCGTTTGCAACTCCTCTTTTCTTTCTCCTCTCTCTTTAAACCCTGCGATGACCTTCCAGTGAGGACATGTCAGGATGTGCCTGTGAAACGCGGGGTCCTTTTGCAAAATAAACAGTTATGGAGCAAACGGCGACGTTAGTGGGATCGAGCCAGGCACGCGCTTGCTGCTCCTGAACGCAGGAGTTAACATTGAATTAAAATCGGGGGAATTCGGTGGAGAAAAAATAACGAAACACTTCCCAAAGTTCTCATCCCATCTCCTTGCTTTGGAGGAGGGGACAATTAGGCTGCAATTAACTGCGTTCAGCCCCAACACTGGGGAGCTGGAAGCTGCCAGCCAGAAATGTAGGGACGGACGATCCCAGCTAACCTGGAAGGCGCCTGATGGGCGCTGGGATGCCGGCTATGGATATGTTTTAATATCGGAACGGCGAGAGGAGGCCGCAGCCGCCCCCTCGCACACACACCTTGGTGTTCGCGGAGTTCTGCTATAGCCGAAACGGGCCGTTGTGCCCCGCACCGCGGCTCCGCGCGGAGGAGGGATCGGCTCGGGGCCGCGGGGGCGGCGCGGCGGCCTCCCCGCTCCCGGCTCCCAGCGAGCGCCGGCGAAACGCAACTTACTGCAACGTCAGAGCGGCCGCCACCACCCCGCGCTGCCGCCCGCGCCGCCGCCGCCACCGTCACCGTCACCCGCCGCCGCCACGGGCCGGTCCCCTCCGGGAAAAGAGCGCTTGGCTTGAGCCCGGAAAAGAATCGGCACCGAGCAGGGGCTGCCAGGGCTCACGGGAAACCCTTCCCCGGGGCCCGAGCTGCCGCTGGCGGCAAAACGAGGGTAATTCTCTAAAAAAAGCAAAGAAAACTTCCACCCCGACGYAGCGCCCGCGGCGGCTTGTCACTTTAAAGGGAACCTCGAGCCCGGCAAAGCGGCTGCGATTAATCAGCTTGTCCCCGTAGTCCAAATAGTCGGGCAGAAGGGGAATTAGCAATAATAATTCCAAAACTGCCAAATTGCACGTGATAACACAACTGGAGAGCGATCCCACGTTTCTCTCTTGTTTATTGTTCAAACCTGCCAGGCCGCTCTCTTTTGTTCCAGCAGCGGGAAAAGCAGGGGCCCTTTCAGCACGCGGACTTTCGGGATGAAAAGTGTTCTAATTATTACACTTTTCATTAAATCCATTATCCTCCCCCGTTACTCCTGTGCTTCTCGCTGCCCGTCAGCGGGGAAGCTGCCGCCGCATTCCCCAGCTCCAGGTACATTTGCTCCCATTTCGGCCGTGGCAGCTGAGATAGGGACGCGCTCCTGCCCGCGCCTTCTTTGATGTCCCCATAGCAAACACGTACAGCAAAAGAGGTCTGCAGGGCTGAATTCGGCTCGTTTGCTATATAATCCAAGGCTAAAACTGTCAGGGGAGAATACTTCAAAACTGTCCCCTATTAATTGCAAGGGGGGATTTTTAATCATTTTTTTCCCCCCCACGGGAAACAGCAATGCAAAATTCCGCCTATCTTAGGCTGCTGGAAATTCAGTATATTAGTACAGGCAACACTGCAGAAATTGTCTTGTTGCMGGCGCGATTCTGGAAAGCCAGATGAGAAAAGGGCCCAGGAACCAGGACAGACACCTACCCCCGTCCAAGATAACCACTTTCCAAGAGTTTGCCAGCAAAAGTAAAGCTCGCAGGGGAAGGAAAGCCGGCTCGACGAGGGAGCTTGCTTTCAAACCCGCCTGTTCAGAGCTCCGGACCCCCTTTGCCTTTTTCTCTCTACATTTTTGACTTTTTTGTGCAYGCATTTTCCATTAAAACCCCCTCATTAGCGTAACAGCCTAACGGTGACAATGGCAACAAGGAGCCAGCACGACCACCGCGCTGGAGCTGCTTGGGGAACTGTTTAATGGCAAAAAACGGGGTGAATTTACGCGGTTTCCGCACAGCCCCACCGCTCAGGCCGGACCCGTGAGAGCAGCTCCCGGGTCCCGCGCATCTCCTGTAAACCTCAAGGATAGGTGTGCGTTATTCCAGATATTCCAGATATTTTTTCTTTCCTTTTTTTTTTTTCGGAAAACTTTCCCAAAACTCTACATTCTGTAACATCGACTACACGGGGGAAGCGTTTCCATGTCCGTACCCACCACGCCGTGCTTACAGACATACCCTCGGGAGCTCCTGGCGCTTATTAATTTGCTTTTTATTGTGTTTTTCGGGTGATAACGTCGGCCGGATCAGCCGTGCCCGGGRCGAGGAGGAGGAGGAGCGGAGGSACAACCTTCCTCCCGCCCGCAGCGCTGCAGCGTCAACCCGCAACGGAGCCGAGCCCCAAAGCGGCGCAGGGGGGGACACGGCGGGGCGGGGGGGGGCGCTCCGGCCACCGCTGCAGCCGGCGACGCTGCCACCGGGCTGGAAAAAAAAAATTATTTATTTATTTTTAAAGAAAGGCGGGGGAGGGGAAGGATTTTACCGAAATCCCGCAGTTTGGACGAGTCGTTTATAGCGGACGGGAGCAGCAAGAGCCAAAGGTCCCCGAAGCGTTTTAAAAAGCGCCCTGCCGCGCGGGGCGGGCAGCGGGGGGAGCCAGGGGATTTGGGCCGTTTTTGCGCTCGGGCAACAGCCCAATTCCCCCCCCCCCCCCCCCCTTCAAAAAACAAACACAAAAACTCGCGCAAACCCACGCGCACGGAACTGCGCCGTATTTACGCGTGTAGACGCGCACACGCCGCCCGCCGCCGGGGGGGCCCGCGCCGCGCTCCCCGCCCCCGCCCGCGCCGTTCCTGGGCCTTTGGCGCCCCCTCTGGGCGGCGCCGCGGAGCCGCCGCCGCTCCGCCGCAAAACCCTTCTTCTCTTACCTTTTTTTGCACTTTTTCCCTTTACTTTTCTTTCTTACCTTTTTTTGCCTTATTTTTTACTTCTTTCCTATTTTATTTTTTATCTTTTTCTTACCTCTTTTTTTACTTTTTCCCTACTTTTTAAACTTTTAAAACTTCTTTTTTTACTTTTCAACCTTCTTTTTACCTTCCCCTTTAAGTTTTTTTCTCTCTTTTTAACACGTATAAAAACACCACTAAATTGCCCCAAAACTTGCCGCGGTAAAGCCGCCCCTAACCGAGCGCGCGGGGTCTTCCGCGCACCGCCCCCCCCTCAATCCTCCGCACCCGGGGCGCGCAGCCTGCGGCGCTCCCCCCCCAACGCGCACCCCCTTTGCGCGGGTGCTGCGCGGGTGCTGCGCGCCCCGCTGGCCCCGCCCCGCGGCGGCCGCAGCCAATGGCGCGCGCGCCCGCCCCCGCGGGCAGCCCGCCCATTGGCGGAGCGCGGCGGCGCCGCGGCGGGCGCGCAGGGTATTTAAGGGGGCGCGGCGGCGCGGGGCGCAGAGCCGCGCAGCGGAGCCGCGCAGCGCCCCCGCCCCAACACCCGCTCCGCACGGGGGCTCCGCTCCCCCCGCCGCGCGCAGAGCGCCCCGCCGCGCGCCCTCCTTCTATTCCTRTTTTTTCGACCTAAACCCGTTTTGGGGCGGGAGAGAGGACAAACACAAATCTCGACAACTTTTGCAAACTCCGGCAGCGTCGCCGCCCCGCGCGCCCAGCCCCGCGCGCCGCCGCTCAACGTCGCCGCTGCCACTTTGACTTTTTTAACGCTTCCCTAGCCCCGTAGCCACCTGATTATCACTTTTTTCGCCCCATTTTTCCCCCTCTGCCACTTTCTCGCATGAATCTCCTAGACCCCTTCATGAAAATGACAGAGGAGCAGGACAAATGCATCTCCGACGCCCCCAGCCCCACCATGTCGGATGACTCGGCCGGCTCCCCCTGCCCCTCGGGATCCGGCTCGGACACGGAGAACACGCGGCCCCAAGAAAACACCTTCGCCAAGGGCGACGCGGAGCTCAAGAAGGAGAGCGACGAGGACAAGTTCCCCGTGTGCATCCGCGAGGCCGTGAGCCAAGTGCTCAAGGGCTACGACTGGACGCTCGTGCCCATGCCCGTGCGCGTGAACGGCTCGAGCAAGAACAAGCCGCACGTGAAGCGGCCCATGAACGCGTTCATGGTGTGGGCGCAGGCCGCGCGCAGGAAGCTCGCCGACCAGTACCCGCATCTGCACAACGCCGAGCTCAGCAAGACGCTGGGCAAGCTCTGGAGGTGAGTGCGGAGCCGCGGCCACGGCGGGGGCTGCTGCGTGCACCGCGAGAGGGGCTGGGAGGGGATGGGGTCTTGGAGAGCTTGCCGCGCGCTTGGCACGTGCTGGTCAACTCCGCGGGCGCAGGAAATTAGGGAACGGGGGAGGACGCGGCCGCCGGAGCGATGCTCCTGCAGGGCAGAGCGCGGGGCTCCGGGATTGCATCAGCTGCAGTGGGAGCCCTGGGAGCACGGGGGGGGACCCGGTCGGGCGCCGGCACCGCTGGGTGGGTGGTGGGTGGCGGCGCTGAGCGCGGCGTGGCCGGGCACCCTCCGCCTGCCAAAACGCGGCAGGGAGGGGAGCCGGGAGGGGAGCGGAGCGCGGAGCCAGCGTGAGTCACCTGGCGGCCTCCCGCCCGAGCCCGCCGACAAGGGGGGCAGCCGCGCGGAGCCGGCRCCCCGGATGGGCCGGGATGGCCGGGAAGGGGCGAGGCTGGACCCTGGCGCGGCTCCCTGGCACCCAACGGCCCCGGCTGGGAGGGGTGGGRAGGAGGAGGAGGAGGGGAAGGGCGCTGGGGTCCCGTCCCTGACCGTGCCGCCCCGCAGGCTGCTCAACGAGAGCGAGAAGCGGCCCTTCGTGGAGGAGGCCGAGCGGCTGCGCGTGCAGCACAAGAAGGACCATCCCGACTACAAGTACCAGCCGCGGCGGAGGAAGTCGGTGAAGAACGGGCAGGCGGAGCAGGAGGAGGGCGCCGAGCAGACGCACATCTCGCCCAACGCCATCTTCAAGGCGCTGCAGGCCGACTCGCCGCAGTCGTCCTCCAGCATCAGCGAGGTGCACTCGCCCGGCGAGCACTCGGGTAGGTGCCCGCGCCGCGGCTCACGGGGCTAGGTGGCAGCAAGGAYGGGCTGCACGTGGAGCCTAAAGCCGGGGGGGTTGCATCAGGGGGGACAGCGGGGAGGCCAAGGCAGGAGTGCAGCAAGGGAGGGGGGATGCCCGGGTGCGCGGGGAAGAGCGCGGTGCTGCCTCGCACCAAGCCCGGTGCCCGCACATGGGTCTGCCCCATGCGGCCGCTTCCAGCTCCCCGGGTTAGTTTGAGCCTGTGTTTCAAAGAACGGAGCGGGAAAGCTGCGCCCGCTGCTGCCCGGCAGCTCCGCCRGCGCTCGGTGGCCACCACGGGGCTGGCGCACGTTGCCCACGYGGTAGCCGCCGCCCGAGGGCCCCGGTGCCCACGCGGTGCCGTGACCGCCGCGCTCTCCCCTCGCCTTGCAGGGCAGTCGCAGGGCCCYCCGACACCACCCACCACCCCCAAGACGGACCCGCAGGCGGGCAAGCAGGACCTGAAGCGCGAGGGCCGCGCGCTGCCCGAGGGCGCCCGGCAGCCGCCGCACATCGACTTCCGCGACGTGGACATCGGCGAGCTCAGCAGCGACGTCATCTCCAACATCGAGACCTTCGACGTCAACGAGTTCGACCAGTACCTGCCGCCCAACGGGCACCCCGGCGCGCCGGCCGCGCACGGCCAGGTCCCCTACACGGGCAGCTACGGCGTGAGCGGCACGGCCGGTAGCCCGGCGCCCGCGGGCCACGCGTGGATGCCCAAGCAGCAGCCGCCGCCGCAGCCCCCGGCGGCCGCCCCGGCGGCGCAGGCGGCCGCGCTGGCCCCGCTGAGCGGCGAGCAGGGCCCGGCGCAGCAGCAGCAGCAGCAGCAGCGGACGCACATCAAGACGGAGCAGCTGAGCCCCAGCCACTACAGCGAGCAGGCGCAGGCGTCGCCGCCGCTCGCCTACGGCTCCTTCAACCTGCAGCACTACGGCTCCTCGTACCCGCCCATGACGCGCGCGCAGTACGAGTACACGGACCACCAGCCTGCCGGCGCCTACTACAGCCCCGCGGGCGCCCAGAGCGGCGGCCTCTACCCCTCCTTCAGCTACATGAGCCCGGCGCAGCGGCCCATGTACACGCCGATCGCGGACAGCGCCGGCGTGCCCTCCATCCCGCAGACGCACAGCCCGCAGCACTGGGAGCAGCCCGTGTACACGCAGCTCACGCGGCCCTAGGGCCGCCGCGGCCTCGCCCGCGCGAGAAGCAGCACGACGACGGATGAACGAGGCGCTCGTGCGACGCCGGGGCGCGCGCGGGGAGCGGGGCGCGCGCGGGCACCAACTGCAGCGTCCTCCCCAGAGCCGCCACAGCTCGACACACGCGTGTGCCCGGGGCTGCACGGCCTGCTCGGCACCGCGCGGGGACCAGCGGCCCAGCCCAGCGGCTCCTCCAGCGGGACCTTCCTAACACTTTGGTTTTGTTTTCTTTTTTTTAAAGCAGTAATTAAAAAGGCAAAAAAAAAAGGGGGGGGAATAAAAAGTAAAAAGCAAAAAAAAAAAAACCCACGCTCAGAGTCCTCTGTGAGGAATATTCTCTATTTTAAATATTTTTTTAGTATGTACTGTGTATGATTTGTTACCAATTTGAGGGGATTTATACCTATTTTGTAGAGACTTTTAAAATGCTCTTATTTTTCCAACAGCTAAAAGTGACCCGTAGTGGAGCAGTCCTAGGTTTTCTTGCAGTCAGAGCTATTTTTGTATAGATAAGCGTCTCTCTCTCTCTAAATAAAGAAATAAAAGTTAAAAAGCGCTACCGGGTGCCTGGAACTGGGAACAACCCCCTTGCTCCAGGGGACGCCCCAGAAGAGCCTTTATTTTTCTAACGCAGAACTAGCCAAGCCAGCCAGGAGGAGATTCTAACTTTATTTTTTAATAATCTTGAGCCTTAACTAAAAGAAAAACCAGCAAAAAGTGCTGTGGAGAAGCCTTAAAGCAGCCCTGGGCTGGGGGCTCCCCTGCTGCGGCTGCTAGAGCACGTTGGAGGCAGCCGAGCGCCTATACGTTATTTATTTTGAGCTAAGAGCAGGTTGGGAATCGGAGCTTTCCTGAAGTTTTTTAGCCTCCCTTCTATTTCCACCCCCTTTGAAAGCGAGTCCGCCTGTTGGAGCATCACTGGGAGATAAGCGTGCCTGTTAAATTATGGTCTAAACTGTAACCAGTCCTTTATTTATCTCTTTAATTCCTTTTTTATTATTATTATTATTATTATTCTTTTTGGAATCCATGTCCTGGGTTTGTACAAACTTGTGCTCTGCCTTTTCTCTTCGGTCTAAGGAAAAACTGGAAAAAAAGAAAAAGAAAAAGAAAGAACGAACGAACCTTTGTACAAGCGACCGGTTGCAGATGTAGCGTATCACTGAATCATTTGCCTTGTTTTCTGCCGCAGCTCTCGGGGACCCCCGGGCGAGCACGGGACCCCGCGGGCCCCGCGGCTGCCACCGGCCCGGCCTCCCGTCCCCGGCGCGGACCTTGCGGAGCTGGGGCCGAACAGTTAAGGATTGCTTTTTAAAAAAGACAGCAAACTTTTTTTTTATTTAAAAAAAATATATTTGTTAACTTTTTTTTTTTTTTAGGGACTCAGTAGGAGGAAAAAAAAAATCTTAAAGCACTCTTATAATATGGCATCTTTCTATTTCTGTATAAAAAGCAGATCTTTTTAAAGTATTTCTGTAACTTAAAAGACCTGTCATTTAAATCATATTTTGTCTTTAGGTAAGTTTTTGTTTTGTTTGCAAGATCCTTCTCTTTGTGAAACTTACCTTTTTTTTGTATATTATTGTTTGCAATAAATATACATTGTATTAAAAGTTACCCCCCACCCCTCCATGGTGTCTAATTTCTTAGCAGCCTTCGAGCCACRCTGGGGCCGGGCTGAGGCCTGCGGGAAGGGCCCCCCGCCCGCCCGGCAGCACGTGGGTTTGCACCCGTTTCCAGCACGAGTGTCACCGCATGATGTCACCTGCTTTGGGGACGTGACAGCAAGAGAAAAGCTGGTGACAACCGGCCCCTGCGTCAGCACGGTGACTCGCGTCGGGCGCTGGGGCGATGCCGAGGGGCAGCACAGTCCAAGTGCAGGGGACACGTTGGCGTTGGGTTCTTCCCAGCCCGCGGCCMCTTTTCCCACTGCTGCTCCCTTGCAAAGGGGCAGGATGCAGCGGCTGGAGCTGCAGGCTCTGCCCTTGGAGAAGCCACCTAATGCCTGGCGGCTGCTCCCATGGGTGGCACGGGACGTCACCCAGCGAGGACCTGCAGAACTTCCCGACAGCCTCTGCCAGCCGCTCCGGAGCTGGTCCCAGGCAGGAAGGCCCAGGAGCATCCCCAGTATCCCAGGGATCTTCCCAAAGCGCCAGATGAGAATTGTGCTCATCCCTTCGGGATGCAGAATCCCAGCACTCCCGCACTGGTATCCAACGCCTTGGGAGCCCCCGTGGCCCAGCCTGACCCAGCTCTCCTGCACCTTGCAGCATCTCGAGGATCTGCTCCTCCTCCTCCTCACAAGGAACCAAAAGAGCAAAGCTCATCCCCCTGCCCCGGACCTGCTCCCACAGAGCCGGGCGCAGGGCTCCGGGAAGCCTGGAAAGGGAGCGGGAGGCGGGGAGGGGGCGGYGGGCCCGGGGGAACTCGCGCAATGCTGCGGGGCAGGTCGGAGCGGAGCCGGCGCCGGGCGCTCCTGCAATGCTGCGCGGCGGGTTTGGGAGCCGCGGAGCACGGGAGCGCCCGGAGCGCCGCGGGCCAGGGCACGGCCGGGGCGCCCGCGGAGCTGCAGCGGTTCCGCGACGGCGAACGGGGCCGGGAGCGCAGGGGAAGCGGGGAAAAAGGCCAAAACAACAAAAACCTGAAGTGTCTTTTCCACAGACTCCTCCTGGCTCATGGTGGCAGCGGGTCTGGTGGGCACAGGGCAATGCAGCAGCTCGGGATGCCAGCGCAGGGATGCAGCAGCTCGGGATGCCAGCGCAGGGATGCAGCAGCTCGGGATGCCAGCGCAGGGATGCAGCACCAGTTCAATAACAGTTGCTTGATATAAAGAAAAAAAAAAGAGAAACAGCAGCTAGACAGGGGCAAGGGAAGCAAGCCTCCGAATTCACATTTCTGATTAATTCCCTGCCTGGGAGCTGCTCTCAGTTTTCAGCAACTGAAACGCTGCAGAACAAGGTCCAGGAGCAGAGACAACCCCGAGCCCCTCAGCCCCACCAGGACCGAGGATGAGGGACCATGTCTGCTCCCCATGGAAGAGCCCTCAGACATGGGGCATTTGCCCATTGCCTCCCAGTGGCAATTCCTCCCTYGCTGGCATTTCCAGCCTTCCTCACCCAGGGCTCCGCTCCCAGGCCTGCATCCAGCGAGACCCACATCATCCTCTCCCAAATCCCAGCAGGGCAGAGAGCTGCCCCACAGAGGGGCAGAGCAGGGTCTGACCCCAAACCCGCGGTATCAGAGGGACAGTTTCAGTCCCCAGCCCATCATCTTCCTCCGCAGAAGCTGCTCCGAGTGAGCACAACCCTCGCTGCTGGAGGACACAACAGGACCCGGTCATGGGCATGGAGACACTCGCGTCCTACAGCCCCCAGACCCTCACACACCTCAAGACGGGTCGGGGGAAAGCAAAGACATCCTGAACTTGATTTTCCTTCCCCCAGCGTGGGATTAATTACACGTGTTGTCTGGGCACAAACCAACTATCACCAAGCAAAGTCTCACTCCATAAATTTTAAACTGCTAATAATGGGGCTGGACAGGAGTTTTAAAGCTTCAGTAGACAGTTTACAATTAACCTACTCCTGTCAGCTGGAAAATCACCTTACAATGCGATTCCCCTTCACGTCTGACTCGCTTCGAGCCAGAAGCTGCTTTAGAAAGGCCGGAAAGGCGGATTCCGGCTCGAAGGAGCCGCGCGCTCCCGGGAAGGGCAGGTTCCAGCCCGGATCCGGTCCATATCCCTCCCACTCTTCGGGTTGGCACTGAGCTCATGGCAGGGCTGCCAGCTAGAAACCCACTTTTCCCAAGTTTTGCAGATCTCTGGATTCCTCCCCCAGTCACACCTTTTATGGGAGTAAAGGAAAGGGTTCCCCTGATGGGCTGCACATGCCCTTGGTAGAGCTTGGGATCCAACATGGGTCTGCAGCTACACCAAGGTCAAGTCCCTTGTCACAGCCACAAGGTGAAGCTCCAAGAAGGGCCAATATGAAATCTCTAAAAAAAGAAGGAAATAAAAGAACACCCAAACCACCACGATAGCAAATTCCATTAGGGCGAGGGAAAAAACGTGGGGAAAGCAGAGGGGGAGACACCCACTCATTTTCAGTGATTAAGAGGCAAATTTTATTCCCCCGGGACCCTGGAAGCGCTGGGGCGTTGCTATGGTTTCACACCCACCGGCTGGAAATGACAATATTAGCAGGGTGACCTGGTAATTGGAAACTGTGCCCCCAGGTCAGGCCGCGCGGAAAATAAAGAGAGATTAGGGCGCCCTGAAGACGCACATAATGCTGCGGGCTCCTGCGCTCCCCACCTTTTATGAGGGGCCCATTTAAATGCAGATTATGACTTTCCACCTGGGGCTGCTAATCTGTCTCACAGCCAGATCAAACAATAAGGGGTCTCTCCGCGCTGGGGGGCCAGGGCGCTTTCCCCCGGGCTGTCACAGGCTCCGTGGGCCAAACCAGCCACCCCTCTTTGCTCAGGGTAAAGCCCGGAGTTCTGCATTTGCAGACAGTTATTTTTCCACTCGGGATGTTTAGATCCACCCCCAGACCCCAATATCTTGGCCAAGACCAGCCTCAGCTTTCCCTCGTTGCCACATGGTAGAAAACAAGTGGGAGCAATCAAGCTAATTAGCACTGAGGTTCCCTGTGTTTAGGGAGGGAAGGGATCACGCAGGGGCTGCTGAGGTAGTAAGAGGGTGGTTTGGAGGGAGCCAGGGGCCCCTCACAGGCCGACATCCCTATGGGGACAGGACCTGAGGGACCAGAGCGGCTTCCAGAGCAGCAGATCCTATAGGTCCCGTGAACGAATGGGAGTCGCTCCTGGCCACCCCCTGGAGCTACTTGTCCCTTTCCACCCAGATCACGGGTGACTCCATCCCTCCTGCTGCGTCTAGGCTCCCAGCAAGGAGCCTTGGGAGAACTGGACTTCTGGGAAAGCAGCACCCAGCACAGGCACCATTGGGGCACCCTGCCGTGCCTCGAAGCACTGGGAAGACAAAGCCCTGGGGCTTCCAAAATGGGGATARCAGCACAGAAAACCCTGAGATGAAGTTATCACAACCACAAGTCACTCAACCAACATGAACAAACGAACAGACCCACTTGTTCCGTTCAGGAAGGACGCCGGGGATGATCCAGGGTCACTCCTGGGTGGCTGCCTGTCACTAGTAGGAGCCCCCGGGAGGCCTGGGGACCCTCACAATTGTTATCCAGGTGACACAGGCCATCGGGGGAGCAGCTGAGGGGGATGCTGAGCCCAGTGCATGAGCCCCACGCTGGAGCCCAAACTCCCACCCTTCCGCGGGGAGTCTCCCCTATCCCATGGCTCCAGCTGCATTTCCCTYGGTGGTGGCCAGGCAGGGACTGCATGCCCAGCACTGCCACAGAGCATGGGGAGCTTGGAAGGAAACAGCCCCTTTGAGCCAGACATTAAAAACATCCCCCCGTAAACGCCGACAGAGCGGGCGATGCCGGTAGCATTCAAGCCAGACGACTCCTGCAGCAGCAAAGAGAGCGCGGGGTTTAAGCTCCTTAGACCATCGCACCTGGCTGTTCAGTGCTCTTCGTTCCTGCTAAGCAGGGGAGCGTTTTAATGGGCTCTAACAACGCACACGTGGGCCCTCTCGTCCGAGGGCTGCCATGGATTTTCTCACCTCCCAGGGCAGGTCTCCAGGCACCTTCCACAACTGCCAGGAGGCAGCAGGGAACTTTGTCCACTTCCCTGAAGACACCAAACGTGAGRCCTCAAGACCTCTCTTGCTCCCACTCACTGTTCTTTGCAAAAGGCTCTTATCTAAGAGGAAGGAAGCGCAAAAGGGAATCCTCAATGAACATATACAATCAACTTCCAGTGGGCAGACCAGCTTCTAAATGCACCTGTGGGTCCAGGCTCTGGTCTCGAGGTGCCTCCTTTCCTCAACTGTAACCGCTGCTTGGAGCTCTGCTCTAGCAGCAACGCGGGCAGGACGAGGGGTAAGACCGGAACACAAGAAAAGCGAGACTGGGCCCCCCAAAAGGCCCAAATCAAGTTTTCCTGGCCTCAAAGACGCCTTCCCCAGCCCCTCAGCTGCCTCCCCTCCCCTGCCCTCCCCCCTTCCCAAACTGTCATGGTTTATTTTGTTTGGGTGGATTTTCTTTCTCTCTTCTCCCCCCGCCCCCTCGCAAACAGATAGTTTTCCCATGGAGATCCAGCACGCTCTGTGCCTATTAGCATCCTTGTGCATAATTAGAGCCCAGCGCATTGTCATGCAAAGCGGCCTCGGATGACAACACTTCATCCCCGACGACACAGCAATGCTGCGAGGAAGTTTCTCACACTGGTTTTAGCCAAGGCGAACCGGACCGCGCACGGGTTTGAGATGTTAATTAATTGACGGGCACTGGGCTCCCCTTGCACAGCTCGAGGGAAGGGCCCCAGCCACCCRTGTCCGCCCCGGCCCAACTTGAACCGTGGGCTCCACATTTTTGTTTAATACTTTCAGCTCATTAAAATAAATTAAAAGCTCCCCCCCCCCGAACAGTCACAGAATCATTTCCCACCACCCACAAAGGAAAGCACAGCTAAATCAGGGCTTCCTTTGCAGCAATAAGCCTCTCACCCTGTGCACGCCGCTCTCCCCAGTGCCTGGAGCACAGCCAAGGCGGCTCAGGAAGCTTTTCTGCTCCGGTGCAAATGTCTCCAGGTCTTAACAGGTCGTCCTCTGCCTTTGTGGGTCTGGTTTGTTGGAGCTGGATAGTGGTGGGGTCCCTTGGGAGAGGTCACAGCGATGCAGACGGGTCTCAGACCCTCGGCCGTTTTTCCCTCCGAGGTGGAACTGCCAAGGAGAAGCAGGATAGAGAGCAGGGATGCATCCACCTTCCCCCTCACCCCAGTCTGCACGGCTTGGTTGAAGCAAGCAATGGGTATTTAGGAGCACTTCAGCACCARCAGCTCCCCAAAACGCCAGCCCTGRCATTCCCTGGRAARCCCAGGGCTGCCCTCGGCCGCGCGCCTGCCCCACGAGGTTCCCTCCTTCGGCAGGGCCGAGCACCGGGGCCGCTGTGTGCTCCGTTTTCCCATCTCTGAGCTCGCTGGGAGCAGCCGGAGCCCCGAGCGCAGGAGGAGAGGGCCACCTTGGACAGCGGTGCCCGGTTTCCTGCTGTGCTCCCGGCTGGAGCATCTCCGGCCCGGCCTCTGCCACAGAAGGGAAGAGGCTGAGGGAGGGAAGCRGCGGTGACGCTGGCAGGAATGAGGAGGTGGCAGCCCCCATGCCCGCTGTGTGCTATCCAAAGCCCCGTGCAATGAGGAACAGGGGCATCCTCCYCTCCTCCATGCACAGCTGGGGCAGGCTGCAGAGCCCTGGTGCCCCAGGCAAGCTGCAAGATGTTGGTGTCCCCTCTCTAGGAGCCGTGGGACCCGCAAGGCCCCTCCTGCCAGCAGCCCCAGGTGCCCCCAGCCCGGGCAGGGATGGATTCCCTGTCCGGAGGTGACGGCACGTGCTGATGGAGGGGCAGGTGAACACGTCTGAGATCAGTTTTCCATCTGCTTCCTTGCGACGGAATTAAAAAACCCTAATAAGAAGACTTAAAAGGGGAAGGAGGAGCCGGGTGCAGAGCAGATCTGCGCAGCAGAGATCAGTAATTGAAACGTGTTGAAATGACCTGGGAGGGTCCAAGGCTGCAGAGCACCTGCTGGGTCCAGCCTGCCTAGAACCAGCACCCTAAAAATGCCTCCCTCCCCACCAGCCAACGGCAGGGTCAGCACCAGGACCTGCAATAACTTTCCGTGCTCCTTGATGGGCTTTGCCAACATTTTCTGTAATGATTTCAAGAACCCTGCGCACGAGAACAAGAAAACAAACCCAGAGATTTCGATAAGTGGCACAGAAAGCCTTTGGGCAAGGACAGTGCCTGCTTTGACCAGCGTCCAGCTATTTATTTCCGCCAGGCTCTGCGCTCTCACGCTAATCCCTGCCCGGCGAGGCGGCTCTGGGCAGCGCGGGGCTCCCCTCCCAGCCTCCCTGCGGCTCCAGGGAGGAAGGGGAGGACGCGGCGGCCCCAGGCACCGACCCCCAACGTACCCTGGAGCAGGACAAGGGCTCTCCGGGCCCCGTCCCCGCGCAGGGCGCTGCGCTGGAGCAGAGCGATGGGGACCTCTCCTCTCCTCCTGCTCAGCTACGCTCTGCTCCCCGCGTCTTGGAAAGAAGGAACAGCCCTGACAAGACAAATCYTCTCTAAAGTTCAAGAAAAGAGGAAACTTCCAACATATTTTCAGTGAGTTGGAAAATGACAAAGCTTTGTTTAGACTTTCTCCCAATTCACATTTTATACTGACCTCTCACAATTCATATCCAATCCATCTTCCTTCTTATTTGTTTTCCCCTTCCCCCTCTTTTTTTTTTTTTTTTTTTGAAACCTGTTTAATCCTTTTAAGTTCAAGGATTTGAAAAGCAAATACTATAAAAGATGAAAGGTGCGTTGGAGGAAATCAACTTTGATAAGAGGCTTTTATGGCTTGTAAACCTTATTCCGGCCCTTTGGCTTGAAAGGCAACACTAATTTTAAGAGCCTTATGCAAGCCTCACGTTGAGCTTTAAAAAAGAAATAATAATCCTACGGGCCTGGAAATGATGGGCACCTGGCGAAGCGGCTCCTCCTCACAGGAGGCCGAAGGCTCCGGGAAGATCAGACCAGCAACAGCAGCGCCCGGCGCCTTCCACTGCTTTTCCCACCTGGATGTGCAAGACCCCGAGCAACCCACAAGCTCCCAAGGGCTCCCCGCCAGCAGCAGGGCTTCAACCAGGGCACTGCAACCCTCCATATGGGCCCGGGGATGCTCCCGAGGGCGCTACCGAGGTGCGGGGCTGCCCGCGGGCGTCCCGCTCGCCGCCGTGGTGGCCGCCGGCCCGCGGGGCCATTAGGCGAGCGCTTGGTGGGGCCGCAGCGGAAGCGCGCGGAGCCCAGCTTGCGTAAGACGAGTGTTTGGAGAAGGAGACGGGCTGTTTGAGCGTGCAAACACGAGGCTGCATCACCCGTGTTTGAACAGAGGCCGCGGGACGGCAACGGGGAGCGAAACGAGCTCAGAGCAGCACCCCGGAGCGGTGCAGGTCCCGCTCAGGACACCCCATAGGGCCACTGTCCCCTGGCAGAGCGCCCAGCCCTGGTGTTTTACACAGCCGGTCAACACGTTGCCATCGGGCTCGGGGGTGAGAAGTCCCCGTGCAGAGGCCACCACCACCCCCCTGTCTGCAGTCACTGTCCTCTGCCCCTTTCCCGTGGGAGAGGGGAGGACGGAGGGCTCGGATCAGCCACGCACGGGATGCACTGGCCCTTCCCCATAGGCCTCGCACACCAAGCCCTGTTCCAGCACCAGGCTTTGAGTCAAGTAATTATTAATATTATAATCAAAATCCTCTCTCTCAGACACATTCGGCTTTTATATCTCCCCAGAGCACGGGAGGAACGTGTTGCTCAGCTCCTCTGAACCTTTGTGCTCCTATCCGAGAGGCTTTAGCATCTTTTCCAGGAACTTGTGTCAGGAACTAACACAAAGGGACAAGGGAAATACGAAATCCGCCCAGAGAGCATGAAGTCTTCAAATAGGCTTTGGGTCAGGTCCTGTATGAGGTTTTGCCCCTCAGGGAAAACAGGGGGCGGAGGGGAAAAAAAGGATTCGCCTTCACTTTTACAGGCTGCTCCACAAAACCCATCACAGGATCCTTCTCTGGGGACTTTTACAACTTCCTCAGTCACCACAGGCTCATTTCCAAGTACCCCCGGCACTTCTGGGAAGACTGGAGATTCCCCTTTGCCTTCCTGTGAGCGATAGCAGGAGGGCTCCAAAGTCCCCGTGCAGCCCGAGGTCATTCGTTTTGCTAAGGGTGGCAGCAACGGGACAGGAGAGCACAGGCAGARCGGGGCCGTTCCTCAGCCAAGGCCCCTGCAGAGCTACGATCCGAGAGCRCTAAAAACACCCCGGTCCTGTTCAGCAGCTCCCTCCTCCCTTCCCCATTCCCTCCTCTCTTCCTACTCTCATCCTACTTGTTTCAGATGTCCTTTCCAGCTCCAAAATCCGTTGCTCACATTTTGGCCAGGGGCCCTTCAGYATTTTGCAAGGATTTGGGTAATGAATCAGCTACCTACAGCTGTTTCCTCGCTGCCACCCAAGTGCAGAAATCCTCATGTTAAAGTGGCAATTCACCTTTCCTAAGGCTTTAACATAAAGTCAGGCTTATCGAAGCCATGCACAGACATCCTTCCCACCCTTCCCCACACCACGCTGCTTGTTGCCCTCCAGAGCACCCCAAAGRACAGAAAACAGCAAATTAGAGGGGCATGAAGGCCTGGGAGGAGCACAGGCACATGGAGAAGGGGCAGGAAGGAGCTCGGTACCAAGGCCAAGGCAACCCCAAGCGTTATGTGAATGCAGCCGAGAGGCGCTTCCAAGCGGGAGCCAAGTCCTGCCGGGAGCRACGCTGTTCAGCCAGGGTTTATGGCTGAGATAAAGGATTTATGGGGAATCTCCACCACCATCCTGCTTTTKCTATTGCACGTCACTGTAGCTGTCAGCCCCACAGTGCAAAAGAAAACAAATGGATTTCCAGGGAAGTGCAAAGGAAAGCGTCTAATGGGAACCACAAGATTTCCACAACATCCTAACGCATGTTGAGAAAGAGGGTACTGAAGCAGAGAACAAGTCATCCGAGGCATGGATTACATGATACGAAACAGGGAAATAAGAGTAGAAATGGAAAACGTATGTACTAGGAGGCTAAAATTATTCAAATACTCTGATATCTGCCATGCAGAAATAAAACACACATTGAGCAATTTGGGTGACAACAACATACAAAGAGTAACAGAACTCCATTTCACATCGCGCCCTTTATGAAGATGAACGTACTATTTGCAGGAGGAGTTAGGAGGGAAAAGGCAGAGGGCAGTTTTCCAAGCGGCCACCAGCTCCAGGGGCTCAATGGAGACGTCTCATCCTCTGCTTTTCCTGCCTTTAGGGACCTCAGTCAGGGCCRTGGCACCGTCGGCACCCCATGAAGAGAGAAGGGAACATCTGGAGAACGAGTCCCATCACCCGCCAAGCATTTATAGTTTCCCATAAATGCAGGTGGTTTTATCTGCAGCTTAGGGAGTATCTGCCCTTGTGACATCCTGCAGGGAGGAAGATTATTTCTTCACCCACTCGGATGTTTCATCTGTGAGGAAATAAGGGGGACTGTCTCTGCATAGGGACCAAGGCCAACACAGGTGAGGGCTGACAGCAACGGACCCCACTGATGCCTACACAAAACCATGAAGTCAAGACCTTTTCTGAAAAGATGAATCAGAAAGTAACTGAAACCAATTTCACAAACATTTGCCAACASTTTCATACACAGAAGTCAGAGCTAATTGAACCATGAACGTTGCCCTCAGTTTTGCACTGAAAACGCTTGTACGTGCTGTAATTGGATCTTCAGCATTTCAAGCAGTTTTCAAAGCCAAAAGTGTTTCCAGCAGTTTTAAAACACCAGAAATTACAAATGAAATCAACTCAGATTTTTTTCTTCCTGTTATCCAGGCTGAAAAAAGTGCCAGTAAATAAAAACATTAATGAAAGTAATCAGGGAGAACTTGCTAAGAATTTTTTTTTTTTTTAACAGCCACATGTCTCAGTCGCTTTGGGAAAGCCTTTCCCTCCCAGCCCAGCTGTGGAATTACAAGTTTTCTACCCCAACTGCTTCCCCAGACCCCGGTGTTTGAGCGACCCAGCTGGAGAGTCACCGTTCCGCAGCAGCACCAAACCACCACCCTCTGGGGTTAATTTTCACACAGGAAACGCGTTCGGTGGGTTGGGACATGAAGCTCGGGGCCTGGCTCAGGTAGGTGCCGAGGAGGAAACCAGCTGCAGCCCTCGTTGCCCACGCACCGTGTCCAGCCAGAGGAGAAGCCCCCGAGGAGCCTTTAAGCACAAGGACGAGCTTGGAGAACAGCCGGCATCTACGGGACGCAGATTCCCAAACCTTTAATATTCAGGATCACCACAGCCAATACAACCTCTTCGGACCTCCGGAGCCATCCTATGGGGCCTCCAGCCTCTGCACCCGGCTCCACAAAACTCATCCCTCTTCCCCGCTCGGCAGCACCACCGAATCCGTCGGGATCGGCTAATGTTACCCAGGGGAAGGAGCAGCGAATCCAGCAGCTGTTTTGCTAAGCAGCCCCACGCTGCAAACACAATTTGCTAACAACCATTACAACGTGCCTACAACATTTGGCCACCAGACTTGCTCCTTATTTGTTTTTAAGAGGACGAACGATTGCTCAACAGCTGTTGTGTAGGCCTGGTTAGCCTAAAAAACAACAAAAAAATTCCACCCTTAAGCACATATCCAGGGAGACCAAGAGGCTTTTTCACTTATTTATATTACCAGTAGCACCAAAGGATCCTCAGCAGGATCAGCACCCCACAGGAGCCCCACAAGAACTGAGAGAAGCCACCACGGGCCCGCAGTGGAACAGGGGGCAGGAAGACCATCGTCCCCGGGCATCAAGCCCCGGGTTGAAGGTTCTCTGGGGCAAGAGGGGATGCAAGAGCAGTGGGTGTCCCTGCTCCTGGGAGTCACAACGATCCRCGGATGCTGCTCAACAGATCATCAATGGACTGGCTGCCTCCAGAGCTAACGCTGGGAGCTACCGAGCGTCTCGCTGGGGTAACGGACCAACATCCTCTGCAGAAGGGCTAGGAGACCTTCACAACCCACCACCACGAGCATCTCCAGCACCACGGTCACGGCCTGGCACCGCCGCTCCCCCGGGACCTGCGCTGAGCGCGGGCGGTCACCCCAGCATCGGAACCGTCTCCGCAGGCCACGGCGCTCTCCTCCTCGGCAGCTCCGCACGGTTGCRCATCTGGCCCTGCTGCTTTCCCAGAAACGGGCGCCGTTACACGGAGCCCTCGGAGCCGCCCAGCCCCGCGCTCGCGCCTGCCGAGGGACCTCGTATCCACATCGCACCCCGGGAGCAACGGCAACCAGCGCCGCATACGTCACGCGAAAAACTTCAAAGACTTTACGAAGGACRTAACGAGCTTTTTCTCCTAAATTAAAATCCTTTTCTTACCCCTTCTGAACCCAGCAGGACTTCTACTATACCTGAAAATGATAAATAAAAAAGAGGCCTCGGCRGGAGGCAACGGAGACCACGACTTCAAGCCGATAGAGAGATGGGGACGAGGAGGAAAGCGACCCCATATTGTAACGATCTTCTCTTCCCAGTCATTAATCGCATCCTGCTGGCACGGCCCTTTGGCARTCTGGCCCTAAAACGTGTCAGACACGCTCCCCTCCTCCAGGCACTTGTCRGAGAGGCTTTAACCTCTTGGGGCCCGGGCGCCAAGGCAGGGTGCTGGGCTGCAGGGAAGGGCTCCGGGGAGCAGYGCCCGGAGGGCGGGAAGCAGCGGGAGCCTCAAGTGCCCAACTTCCTTCATYTGCAGAATCTGGGGAGGGGAAGCGGGCAGAGGCCTTCGCTGGGATGAAGCCTGGTGGGAACCCACTCCTGCTTCTCAACTTTGGGAGGATATGGCCACAGTTGGGGGCTGTCTTAGATGAAAGAGCCTTTGACATTTTCAGGCCAAAGGGTCCTATTTTTATTTTATTTTTGAGGGCCACATGCAGGCAGATGCCTTTAATGGTGCTAAAAACAGATGGGCCACTGCTTTCTTTGCTCATATAGGGCACCGGACAAAAAAAAGAAAAATGCCATTGCAAAATGAGGAACAAAAGCTTCTCCTTTTTCATTTATCGCTTCTGCCCCTTTTTTTGCTACCTGAGATGGGCACTAAGTGAGAAGAGCGGCTGGATGGTCAGCAGCCTCCCGAGGCAGGAGGAGGAGGAAGCCATGGAGGAGCCAGGAGGACGTCTGGAAAACAAACGGGTGCTCAACAGTTTTAAGGGATTTGCAGACTCCTTACACTTGATTCATCCCAGCTTTGGGTCGCTGCAGYCCAGCTGCCCTGTTCTCCCTCCGTCATGGATGGAGAGAGGTCAGATACAGGATGGAAAAGAGATGTCCCGGTCCCGACAGGGCTCTCATCGTGGGACACTTTTCTCCCCAAGAGGCTCTAGGCAGCCAAATTGACAATCAAGACCCCCCCATCCAGCCACCCCTGCTCCAAAGGGGCCAGTTCACCCTGCTCCATGTTCCAGACTGCAGAGCAGCAGCAAACGAGCCATTTTGGTGGTTCTGGAAAGAACCCCACCCCTGCCAACAACCCAAGCCAAGGAAGGCYTCTCATTTCCAGAAAAATATCTAAAACCTTCTCAGCCTCTACTTTTGTTTGCTGTTTTCTTTTTCATTTCTTGAGATTGTCCCCCCCGGCCCTTTTCCTTTATTAATCTTCTCAACTTTTACTAAAACAAAGGAAAGAAGAAAGCAAAACAACAACAGAGAAGGGGATACAACGGAGGAGAAACCACTTTCACAGATGAAAAAGCCTCAGGAGACTGAAAACCAAGTTCACTCCTTTCTATAAAGGAAAAAAAAATGGAAATTAAGAAGTTAGGAGTCAGGAAAGAGGAGTAAGGGCACTGCATGGACCTCTCCCGGGTTCGGGAACGCTCGCGCCCTGCYCTGCCTCCCTCTCCCCCGCCGCCTCCGAGCCCCGGCAGCGTCGTGGCCGCGCGGCCAAAGCAAACAGGGCTTCCCGGAGCCGGCGCTGGGAGAGCAGCTGGCGGCAACGGGGCCTCCGGGGCCTCCGGGCGCCACGTGTGCGAGCGGGACGCCCCGCTCCGCGCCCAGGCCCCTCGCGAGGCGCCCGCGGGAATATCCCGGGGATCCCGAGGGCGGCTGCAGCTCTGCGAGGCCCCAGAGCTCTCCMGCTCCATGCAACGTGCTCCTCCACACCGACAAAAAGGTGCTCTGCAGTCAGCAAAAACACCCGCGTTCTGCCCCAAGGGAGCTGCGTTTTGCACTGAAGCACCCGTGGCACCAAAGCCACCTAAGCAGGGCTGCCGGCCACCGCCTCCCCACCGCGCTGGGTGCCCCGACATCCCTTGTCCCCCTCTTCCCCATTGGATCTCACAGCCTGGGTRTCCCACGCAGGACCCTGGGGTGTCACAGAGCTGGGACTAGTCACGCTCTGGGTAACTTACCTGAAGACACCCTTGCTCGGTGGCCTTGGGCAACAGGAATAACCCGTTAAAGAAAGCGCAGCCTCATCGGGAGAGATGAACCTGGCTCCTTCCCAACCGTTTGTTGCCACCTAGAATAAAACAAGCCATAAGAAAAGGAAAATTCATAAAACGACCTTACAGAAAAGGATTTTTTGGGCTCCAGGGCTTAGCACGCAGACGTAGTTTCAGGAAAAGCTCCTGTTTTTCCCACAACACCAGCTCTTGCACCAGCAGGACACTCCAGGTCAGGTAATGTGCTCAAGACCCCAAATCCAGCCCCATCCCTGAGCCACTTGCAAGCAACCTGTGCACACRTGTTCCCCTATCCACCAGCTGATGATAATTATGGAGTGATAGTTTTCCTTTATTTTTTCAGAAGTGATTTTGCAAACAAACTATTTTAAGTTTTCCACACTCGGAGGGAAGCAGCAGGTTGGGCCCGAAACMGAGGCAAAGGCAGCTGCGTTCCAGGGAACCGCATGGGCAGAAACCATCCCGCTTTCCTCCGTCTTTGTGGGAAACCCACGGATTTTTCATCTGACAAGGCAGGGCTGTAACGGAGTATTTCCAGTTTCAAGTCCTGTTCTGACAGCACCTGTAAAAAATATTCAGTCGAAACAAGCATTCCTTCCCATGGACAGAAATAGACGCTTTGGTCCAGGAGCTATTTCTGTTCTCCCCCCCAAATATTTTGACAAAACCCATTTTCATTATCTCTGACATTTCCTCCAGCGCATGAGGGATGGTGAGAGCGGATCCACCCATGGCTCGAGAAGGAATTCGAGAAAGAGCAGCCCGTGGCAGGAATGGAAAGCCCAGGGGCAGCGGGAGCCACCGCGGCGGTGGGGCAGGYAACACCCAGGGCTTTGGGAGACGCTGAAGGGCAGCGAGGGGCCCGGAGCAGGCTGGGCGGCCGCGGAGGGGGCGGCTGGCTCCGCTCGGCAGCGCTGCCCGGTGCTGCACCCGGTGAAACAGGTCCGAGCGCTCAGCGCCGACTGCTCCGAGCCGCGTCCTGGCTGCCGCGCTGGCACCGCTCACATCCCTGTGTGTTTCCTTAAAAGACATTTCCTCCCTTTTGAACTTAATTGCATCCAAACCCCAACCTGCAGGAGTCCCCRAGCTGCAATCCCTCACCGCAGACCATGAGACACTTTCCAAGACCTGGAAGCTTGTAGGRAAAGGCCCAAGGTCACATCTGCAAAAGGGCACAGGGTGACGCGTCCCAGATCCCCACAGCCCAAGGGGAAGCAGCAGGGAGAGAGGCGCTTTCCACCCTGGGCAGCCAGAAGAAACCTTGAGGGACACGGTTAAGGTGACAGGCTCTGGGTGACACGGTCACCACTCCGACGCCCCGGAGGCATCGATACACTCGGTGACAAGTCACACCTTTAGCTTCGTTATCTACCTTCCCAAGCTGCATCGTTCAAGAATAACTTGAACACTGAAGAGCTCTCAAGGCTGATTTCTCTTCCACCACTCACAGACCGAAAAGGAGATAAAAACGCCCCCCGGCTGGAGCAGTTACGTGTCCTTCCCTTGCCAGGGCAGCCAGAAGCYGTGTGTGGAGGGAGGGGAAAGCAAACTGCCCGTGTCCACGTCCWGCCTGGCGCTGGAGAGGTGGCCTGGGAGGTGCTGCCACGGGAAGCAAACCCCAGCTCCCGTTCCAACAGCAGCTCCCGAGATGGGACTATCTGGGTGGGCGACCAGCGCAGCAGCGCGAGCAGGGAGACGGAGCGCGCTCCGGCACCGCATCTCCTCCGAGCCACGTCCAGCGCATGGAATCACGCTGTGGTTTGGAAACCGGGACCAGTGACCACCAGGGAGGGAAAGAAACCTGCCAAATACCTTGTGCTGGAAACGCTCCGCGGTTGCAGTTCCCTTGGACTGACACGCTGCCAAAGACACCCTCTTCCCCCTTCCCTCGGCGGTATTTCAAGGCGAGCTCGGGCTCTGAAAGCCAAGCTGGAACCGGCCCAGCTTGCCTGCTCTGGGGCTGACTGCGCAGCTTGAGCTTTCCCAGCCTCCTCGCTGCTACGCTGAAAAACTTCCCGGCATTCCCATAAATGCGTTGGCCAGACTTGAATTAAGGGTTTTTAAGGGTTTGCAGAAAAACCTGACTGCGGGCACTGACCTCGGAGCCGGCCAGCGCTCCCCTCTGAGCTCAACCCAGCGGGTCCTCAAGCACCGGCACAGGGAGCCAGCCAAGCGGAGGGAGCAGATTTGCTGCTCCTAGGAAAGGTTGGAGCAATGGCAACGGGGAGCAAAAACGAAGAGAAATGAGCGCAAGGGAGAAAAGGAGCAGGAGAACACGGGTGACACCTCGAGCCAAGAGGTTTGCAGGGGAATCCAAGTGCAGCGGGGGCAGAAGTGGCTGCAGAAGAGACCAGTGGTGACAGGGCCACCAGTGCCCGGCCAGCGCGGTGGTGCCCACGGGACGCCCCGGCCTCGCTGCCCCTCCGGAGGCGGCTCCGCGGCTTTTCCCCGCGGCGGGAGGCCCCGGCCCATTAGACAAGGCCCGATTGCTCCTCCTCGCCTCCCCCGTGACACAATCGAGTGCGCATACAAGGCAGAACAAAACAGTGACAATTGGTGACAAATGGACTGCACAGCATCCCGTGGCCCCGTCGCCATGGGGACGGCAGCCGAGCGCGGGCGGGCCCGTCAGGCAGCCRTGAGATGGGAGGACACGGGGGACACCGGGGCCCGGAGGGCAGCAGGGACCCGCGCGCTCCACGGCGCTGAAGGAACGAGGGAAGCGGCCGGCGGGGCGCTCCTGAACGCCCCTCATTCCCGAGCCTGGTCCGGGCATCGGTGCCACTGAGCAGAGGGGGAAAGGGTTTCCCCCTCGTTGGCACCGATGTCCCATCGCGAGTCCCATCAAGCCCGTTCCAGGTGCTAAGTGATGCCGCACAGTACCGGACACGGGAGCATGAGCTCCCTCCCACCAGGGATGAAGCTGAGGCCAAGAACGGCAGAACTGCACYGGTTCCTGGGCTTCTCCTGGCAGGGGCCAGCGCCGCTTCCAGGAAGGTCCTGCAGCGACCCGATGCCTTTTCCTTTCAGCACAAGCAACATAAACGCCCCAAAGCCCATGTGGAAACGCTCTCCTTCACCCAGTGCTGCCCAAAGCACTCCCAAAAGCGGCTGTGCAGCTTCGGAGCGCAGCCTCCCTCCTGCAGCGCTGCCCCTGGAGGCAGGTCCGACACCGGCTCCCCYGGGGCTCGTCACGCACGGCGGTGCCGCCGGAGGCGACGCGAGCATCGCCGCCCATGGAGTGGGTGTCGCACGTCCCCCCCGGCGGGCAGGAAAGGGTTAAGGCTGCAGCTGCCCGCATGGAGCTGTGCTCGCCCCGTTCCCACTGCCGCGCCGAGTCAGCTGTCATTAGGGAACAAAGGCGCCCCGGAGCCCGCTCGAGCTGTGTCACACGCGGAGGAGGCGCGGGGACTGCTCCCTGATTAGGGTTTCTAAATCGGTCCCATCGAGGCCCGGAGAATAAAGCAGCAGAACAATGTGCYGGGCGCATTCACACGAGCGGCGGCCCCCCAGCCCCTCACGCRCTTCCCCTCCCACCGGGGCCCTCAGCGGCACTTCACCCCTAAGCCCCATTAAGCAGCGCAGCCTCGAGCGCCGGCCGCGTCCGTCACCCGCTGCGTGGGCCCGGCCCTCCCGGCCCCGCTCGCCCTCGGCTGCGGCGTCGCGCTCCGCCAGGGGCTCCCTGCGTGGGGAGGAATCCACCCTGTGCTCCTCGGCTCCCACCTCCTCCTGACCAGGTCTGGGAGGCTGGAGAAGGGGGCAGCGCCCTTTCCTAGGGATGCTGCTCTGCAGCCACGGATGCTGCAGATACCCGGCCAGCGCAGCATCCCTCATCAACCTCTCTGGGATGGGATGAGGACGGGATGGGAGCAAACCGTCCCCAYRGCSTCCTTGCAGCTCTGTGCCCACCTGGGGCAGCAGGGACGAGTGGCCACGCGGTGGGCTCGCATCGCTTGCCCGCGCTTCCAAGCCGGCTGCTCCTCCACATCCCAGGGCAGCCGGAGCCAAGGGATTCCCATGGGAATCCTTATAAATTGAGCACTTTCRCGGTGGCACCACAAACCCCAGCTGCAGCACAACGCAGCAACAAACCAGGACCGCCCTGCTYGGCCCTGGCTGGGGAATCGCCTGCCCGGGGGTTCCCTCTCCTCCTGGAGGCAGCGGGTGCTGAACTGGGCTCCGCTGGGGCCGGGCTTCTCCGCCAGCACCCAGGTTCTCATGCTGCCGCCGGGAGGGAGGCATCGGTTTGGCCAGCGGCGCCCGCGAAACTGTTTCTTTGGAAAAAGTACGTGTTTTGTCACAAAATGACACAGCGCGAGTCAAAAAAACAGAAGGAAAACCCAAGATCGTTGTGAATTTGGGACATTAAGAAAACAGAGGCAGGAATTAGAGGGCAGYGAATGCTGTTCTTGGCTCCGGCTCCCGCTTTGCTCACGACGTCGGCTTTGCCGATTCGCAGCTCTCCCGCCTCGGTTCTTCCTGTGCGGRAGGAGGAGGCGACCCTCTAAGTGGTTACTTCCCAGGAATGCAAATCCCTAACACCAGGAATCCCGCGAGCCACCAGGAGCACGCCCGGCCTCCCCCTCAGGAGCTGCTTGTGCCCAAGGCAGGCACCGCCACCACCCGCACCAAGCCGGCCGCGGGAGCCCCCGTCCTCCTGGGGACATCCCCAGGATCCTATGAACCCCACGGGATCCGCAACRGGAACAGGGACGCGGATGCGCCCTGCGCATTGCACCCGGCAGGTGCCATGAATAAATATCCCATCTGAAATCAATCAGGGTGGGGGAACGTCGGGAATACGGATACGTCCCCCCCGGCGCCGGCACGGACGCTAATCCGCCGGATTTGGCCGTCATCTGACATGGGCGGCGGGAGGGCCGCCCGCCTCTCCCTCCGCGCCAGGGAAGGGTTTTCGGCTCTCGAGAGCACAATGAGGCGGGGAAGGAAGGGAAGAAAATAAAATAAAAATAAAATAAAGGTGGGGGGGAAGGAGGGGAAAGAAAAAAAATACCGAGGCCAATCAAGCGGGGATCAGCTGTGGGCCGGGCCGCCGGGGGCTGCCCGTCCCAGAGGGGGGCGCGGGGAGACATATTGGGCCGTGTGGGAAACCCGCGGCCTCCGCTTCTCACACATTGTTCTGGCGCCCGGCTCCCCCCTCGGCCGGCAAAGCCGTTAATGCCACAAAAGCGGCCGGGCCCATTGTGCGGCGGGGCCAGCTGAGCGGAGCCCCGCGCCCGGCCCGCCGAGCCCGCGCCCCGGCCTCGCTAATCCGGGGCCGCGGGGGGTTAAACGCSGTTACGTTTTCATTAGGTGCTAATAGCCCCGGGGCAGCGGCGGCCGCGGGCTCCCGAGGTCGCCTCACGCCGCCCCGGCGGGCGACGCTTCCCCTGTGACGGTGACAGGGCCCCCGCGGGGATGAGGGATGGGGACCGGGCTCAGAATCATGGCGCGGATCCACAAGGATTCGCTGGCCCGCTGGCACACGGCAAGTCCCTTGTGCTCCTGCTGCAGTCGAAGTACTCAACCAGTGTCTTCTATAGGGTAACGGTACCTGTTGGTTTCCTCCATGGCCTTAGAGATACCCGCAACCCACCCAAGTCAACAAAGTCACGTCCTTTCCCCAGCCATCACGCAGGTAAAATCCGTCATCGTGGAACACGCAGCRGGCACGGACGAAGCCAGGCCAAGCAAGAGCGAGGTCGGCACCGAGATGGCGCAGCCAGGAATGGGAAAGAGGAAGAAACCAGTCCCGTCRTCATGAGTCCAACCGCCTACAGCCGGGGCTGTGCTGAGCCCTGCTCCGACCTCGGTTCGGCCACCGAGCAGGGTGGTGGCCCTGCCTTCTGTCCACRTGGACCCAAAGCACTGTCACGTCTTCTAGGTGCCCAAGACTCATCGTAGGGAAGAAGCTGGAGGACCCTGAACATCTCTGCTGGACCGGGAAGCTCCACTCAGAGGAACAATCGAAAGAAAGGGGATATCTCAACCATCATGCAACAACRTCACCTGCCCCATCAACCATCACCGCTTGCTTGATGTGATGGGTTTTGCACAGTGCCTGTCCAGTCACAAGCCCAAGAGACCAAGGGCAGACAAGTTACCCACCACCCTCATGACACTCCAGCACCAGCTTCCTGACGAGCTCCAACACCACGTCTGTCCCACCCGGCTGCCAAAGACCCAACCTGCAGCCAAACTTCCCRCCAGCGCTGCTGAGCTTTGCAAGCYGRGTCCTCAGAGAGCCCCGTTTTCATGCTCATCTCTGTAACCTTGACAGCTAGAGCCCGAGTTGCTAAGAAAGCCAAATCCCACTATCCTGGAGTCAAAGCGGTCAGAAAAAAGGCAGAAAGATGAAGACGATGAGGCAAGCTCCCAACTTAGATTCTCTGACATCCACTAGGGTTGAGCTGAAACACGCTGTACCCCTTCCTTTGACAAGGGTTCGACCAGGTCCGTCTCTACCCAGCCAACTATTTATAAAGAGCTGGCCTGAACTGGATATATTTTGCACATCTGATGCACCAGCAAGTTTTGTTGATACTGCCCAGGAAGGTTTAAAAGTTAAGCGGGCAACAGACAGACGGATGGACAGTGGATGGACGGATGGACAACCATGTCAAAGCCCATCTCCCCAGGAAAGCCCTCTGCGGAATATTACGTTGTGCAATAGCCACGATAACATCTTGACAGCTCGCACTGATATTTTCGTGCTTTTTTGGAGACAAGCAGTGTCGCAATCCAGGCTCAGGGTTAAGCGCTGGCGTTCTGGAAAGCTCTTCTCCGACGAGCGGCGTAATGGATACGTCTCATGCGCAACGGGCCCACGGGCGGCTGCAGGGGCAGGAGTCTCAGCTGGGAGCGAAGCCRCGCGGCTCCGCTGGAGCAACTCCAGCCGCTTACGCAGCTGATGATCCGCTCCGGCCCAGAGCGTTTATTGTTTCCCAGCAAAACTGTACTATAAGCACAAACAGCAAAACAGAATACAACGGCACTCAAAGGTTAGCACGTGTTATTCCTTGCTGTTGCATCTCAGGATTTTCCAGCACTAACTTTAGCTGGGATGACTAGTTTGCTTCGTTCAATCTAACAGACCCAAAAAAGAGGAGGGGGACAGAAATCAAATCGCGACACAAAAACAATTCTAAAGGGAAGCTGCTTTCAGAAACCTGGCCACGTCCAAAAATTACAACCGGTCTCGGCAATTACGAGAAGTAAAACATTAAAAAGCATGAGACGAAACGCATTTGCATGCTAAAAGCTCCCGTCAGCAGCGCCGAGAGGCTGTAGCCAACAACAAAGCAGATAACTTCCCCTCCAAAGAAATATTAACCCCGGTGTCACTTCCCCGTCTGGGCTGGCACCGTGCAGGCCCGCGGGGCGCGGAGCCGGCAGCRGCGCAGGCCCCCGGCACCCCTGCACCCTCCTGGATCAGCCCTGGGAAGCGGCGCTGGAGCTTCCCGGCCAAGCGACGCCGCRGGGTTAATCCCTGCTCAGTCATCCCCATCCAGAGCAGACTCTAGCGGTTTGGTGRAGGGGGGTGCCGGGAGCAGGGGAGGTTTCTCAGAAGGGGGTGGATTTGCTGGAAAGCGGCGTTCCAGAAAACGCATTCTAGTCCTGCAGTAGCTGTTGCAATAACAGGTTTGAGTTTGATTCAGAGACCGCAGGTGGGCAAGTTACCTGAAGGCCATAAAGAGGAAACTCCTACATCCGTTCTGGAAGTATAAACTAAGATTTAAGCCGATCAGCCGGAGAGGGAGGGGAGCTGGAGGGCCAGGCACACCTTTGCATGGTGCAGAGTTGGATTTCAGCTGAAAACACAGCACCRTGCTCAAAACATGAGCCGAGACAGCATTGAGCCTTGCACGGAGGCACCATAGGGGAGGCAAAGTGCAGAGCTTTCCAGAGCTCCAAGCGTGCGGCTGGACACCAGCGCTCCGCTCTCCTCGGTGGTGATGAGCAGGCGTTAGGGGGCTGTTTCCTTCCCCCCCCGCTCTGCCTTCTTTCCCATCTAGACTGTCCACATCCTTATGAGTCACCCTCTGTGCTCCCCTGGCRCCCACAGCCACCTCTAAAGGAATTTCTGCCACCCCCACCAAACTTTCTCTCTGTCCTCACTGCTAAGGCTGGAGGGACCCAGGTGTACACCCGCGCACATCCCCATCACCCTTGCCCCATTACAATCCCATTAGTTGTCCTCACCTGTCAGCACCATGGAGCCCCAGACTGCAATCCTCCTCAGAGCGACACATCAACACTCCACCTGGGTTAGATGTCTCACTGATAAAGCCACAGGGATATTTCTGCTGCTCCGCTGGACCTGAGCCCCTGCCTGGAGTTCACTGGGGGCTGCAGGGAAGAGCTATTGAATTCCTGCCCCTGCAGCCTTGGGTCCGAGAGGGGCTGTCCTGGCCTTGGCTGCCTGCCCTGAGCCAAGTTTGAGGAACACAACGAGGATCCACAGCAAGGGAGTGCTGMACTCACCCTGCATGAGACATCCGAGTCCTCCCAGTGCAAAACGCCTGACGGTTCCTGCCGCAGACTTCAATCACAGCCACTTAACGCAGCTCAGATGGGGCCCRAGCTGCCTCAGCTCATTGACACCTCCTGCCAGGATCGCTCTCCCAGCTCATTTAAATCAATTTTCCAAGCCAGTCCATAGCAGCCCAGGACAGAACATTGCTTTGGCCTCACATAGGTGCAGGGCCAGGCCGCCCCTCTGCTGCTCTTCACTTACCGAGCACTTGCCCCTCTTGTTCCAGAGCTGATTTACCCCCGGCGGGGACTGCTGCTTCTCCTGGCAAAAGGGGAACAGGGGAGTCCTCACAGGACATACTGTGTCCCACCACAGGTTAAGCTCTCCCTGATCCCCCAAACAGGAAATTATCTGGGTCAGATGCTTGAAATGATAATTGCTGAAATCCTGGTAAGCGCAGAGCTGGAGAGTCTTTGCCTGCTCGTGGGGCTGGATTTTCACTGGGGTTATCTGGGCACCGTGTGGTGTGCAGAGTCAYGCAGCCTGCGGTGCCAAGGAGCAGGAGGCATCACAGAGCCACAGCCTGGCGCTCGGCACCAGCAGGAGGTGGMTTTCAAGGGGCAGTGGGTCTACAAGGCCTCTTCCACCCCAAAGACGGGGTCTACAGGGCCTCTCCCACCCCATCGCCCCACTCTGGGTAGCTGCATCCAGATCTGGCCGCCCTGGCCCAGCAGTGCCCATCCAGGTGACACAGCCCTCCACGCTCACAAGGAGTCACCAGTTTAAGTCCTAGTATCGGCCCAGGGAGGACCTCCTTCATGGAGGTCATAGCACCACTAGCAAGACTCCATCGGTCTGGGGATCTCAGACAAGGGTCTGCACTTGGAAGCACTCGTGAACTAATCCTGCCCTGCTTGTCCTTTCCTGCCTCGCCTGCGCTGGAGCGGAACGGGTGGGCAAAGCCCCCGCTTCAGACGGATCATGTCTTGCACATGCTGCCCTGCTTGAATGACAGGGCAAGGCAGAAAGCAACAAGGGGCGAGGACRAGAGGGGATGACAAGCCCTGCCCCCAGAACGCTTATAAACAGAGGAGACAAGATGTAACACGAGGAGGAAACAGGCTGGAGGCAGGAGAGGATACCATAAAAACGGGGTGGTTTCGAACGTCTTTGCTGTGGGCATAAATCACCGCTGATCTCTGTGCAGATCTCGAGGGTGCAGAACAATTCCCCAGCGCACCGAACCAAACCCAGCTCCGCTTGCAGCAGCGCAGCCTCCCCCCAAGCCAGGCTCAGCCCGGCCTTAAATGGGGGCATCCCAGGGTGCTGGATCCCTGTGGAACAGCTGGGACGCGGTGGCAAAGGACCTTGACCCTGCCCGGAGCTCAGCGAGGAACGGCGGCGCTTCCCAGCCCTTGATCCCAAGCCCCTTCCTCTCCTCCAGAGGGGCACAGGCTGCACCGGGTGGCTCCAACACGGCACGGATGGGAAAGCCTCCTTGCACCAGCAAGACTAAAATCAATCAAACRCCTCTCCATGAAACCCTCCCTCCCTGCCTCATTTCTTCTACTCCCCTTCCCCGGGCTGCATCCCACCTTCCAGCCTCGCTCGCGATGCAGTGACAGCAAAGACAAGATTCTTTCCAAGGAGGGAAAGAGAGGGAGGCTCGGGGGGAAGGGGCACCTTATTTCAAATAAACAAACAAAATTTATTGCCGGACATCTCTGAGCCTTCGGCCCAGGCCGGCAAGCTGCAGCTGCGGCGTAATAAGCACATAAATAACGTTTACAGCTCGGCGGCCTGACCCAGCGCTGCCCCGCGGAGCGGGAGCGCTGTCCTGCCATTAGCATGCAGCGCACACGGCCGCCCTGTCTGCTCATTTGTTCTCAGCCCCCTCGGCTCTATAAATCTCACAAAAGGGCAAGGCGGGGGAGCTGGGGAGGGGGGCGTGGGGCCAGGGGGATGGGGCCAGCCTCGCTTCCCGCTCCGCTCCAGTGGGATGAACCCAGCGCACCGGAGCAAGGGGGGCTCCACGCAGGGCCCGGCGGCAGCAGCCGCTCATGTCGGGCACACGGGTACCCAGGGAGGGCAAGAAGAGGCACCAGCCCCTCTGCAAGGGCAGCAGGGCCAATACTGCAAGCACATCGAGCCACAGGAGCTGGATGTCTCCAGGATGTGCAGGGACGGACACCAGCGCATCGCTCTGAGCCATCATCACCCCTTGCAGACCATCCCTCCTGCCACCACCGCGCTGCCCCGAACCCCCTCACAACATCCTCCTTAGCGTCACCACGATGAGGTCTACCAATACCCCCGGGTAAAGGTAGGGGCCCCGGGGTGATGAGGACAGTTTGAAAGATCCCCTGCCTTCCCTATAAGTGACCGGCTGCATCTGCTTCCTGCAGTGCCCTGATGCAAAAACAGACACGATCGCGCTGTGCCAGGACTCCCAGAGGAGCTGGGAATGGGACCTCGGATATACCACCCTGCACGGGCCTGCGAGGAGGCAGCGCAGAGCAAGCGTGGTGTCTGTACGGGGAAACGCTGCCCAGCTTTCTGTCGGCAGCCTTGCTGGGATCCCCTCCGCACGTCTGCAGGGAGGAAAGCATTGATTTATTGCCCATTGCAAAAAGGGAAAGAGGAACGAGGCAAAGCAGCCGCAGAGCAGCTCAAACATCTGGGGAGCAGAAATCAGCGACATGCCAAGGGGAAAGCATCGTCCTTAGGGCACTCTGATGGCCTAGGTCACGCAGGTAATGACCAGGGCCTCCCCCCAGGGCCCTGYTGAGTTATTTTGCCAGGACAGCTTGATGTGAAAGGGGAGAGTCTGAGCRGCTCGAGGGCCTCCGTCCTCCCTGGTGCTGCCGGGGGCTCTGCTCCTGCTGGCAAGCAGGAAACCAAGGTGTGGGATCCACCCTCCACGTGGGAATGATCCACCACAGGACTAATTGAAACACTCCCCAAACGGAAAACCAATTATCTACTTAAAAGCAAAGAAACTTCCCTTCGCAGCTGGCGCTCGAGCCAGGGCTTGGCAGCGGGCACACTCAGCCCGGCGTTGTGAAATAGAAAAGCAGCTTTAGAGACTGCGGAGCAGAGGCTGGCACAAACTTTGACCCGTCCCACCCCCGGCCATCGCGTCTGCTGCAAGGTCCATGCGAGCAATCGGGAGACCGCTCTGCAGACGAGCGGATTTCCTGGTCGCAGAGGGGAGGCTGCCGTGGGCCGCCCCACACGCTCGGCAAACGCGGACTCCTCTCTGCTGCAGACTGGAGATGCTGCCTGCCCGTCCGGACCCTGCCTGGGAGCCCGGCCCTCGCACCCCAGCAGATCCACGACAYGCCACAGTCTCCATCCAGTCTTTGTAGGGTTGCACAAACTCCAGGAATGGGAAAGCATAAAACCAGACACRTTCCCAAGCACCTTCTACCTGCAGATATCTGGAAAACCTGAGCATTAGAARTCAGAATTGTCCTAGTATGCACAGAAGTCCCAAGGCTGTGTGCTTTCTGGATCCCAAGYATTAAACGTTCGTTACCTTTTAAATAAGGAACTTGGCAGGCACAGAGTTCAGGATTCTCAGGAGCTTTGGAGAAGCCTCYGTGCTCCCATGAGGGGTGGCATTTCAGCAGCACCCAGTCACCAACGCTCCCCAACCTCCCCCAAAACATGGAGAAAGTGAGTCCTGCAAGAGGAGACTTAAGGGCAGACACTAAAACTAAGAGTACAGCTTGAAGTGCAATAGATGATTGGAGGATTTAAGTCGAAGCAGCCACGTTAAGTGGCTACACCGCACGGAGCGCCTGTAGGTTTCCTTTTCAAGAACTTGAATCAGCAAATCCTGGCGGTTCCCACGGCTCTCGCTGCAGGTTAGCGACAAAGAGCTCCGTTCCAGCAGAGCATCCGCACTGCTGCTCCGGGTCAGGGCGGAGAGGTGAAGCCTGGGGACGGTTCTGATGTCACCCGTGATCAGGAGATGCAAGGATGTTCCACAACAAATCGTGATGAAACTACTCAATATTTTGCATCTCAGTACACTGGAGCACTTCGTTTTGTAACCTTGCGAGTCATTGGTCTTGAACACGTATCTTTTTGTACACAAGCATGGGTAGATTTAAACATGGCAAGATCCATYGCCCCTGCGCTGGTGGCCGGGCAGGTGACCTCTCTCACCTGAGGTGGGAAACCAGCGCATCCAGCCGCTGATGCATCTCGCAGATACGCCAGCTACTTAGGTGATAATTGACATGCAATAAATCTGGTTTTTAACTCAGTTAATTACCACCGTTGCATTCATGAGTAATACGATAGCATTTAAGGTGTGGCAGATTTTCCATTACAGAGTCCCTAGTTGCATGAATTTCCTGAGAAATGTTTTCKCCTGGACGCAGCTTTGACAGCAGGAAGCCACACTCCGGGCTGAGTGTTCGATCCCCAACCAAGGCAGCTCTCCAAACGCCTGCAGAGCGGCCCAAGGACCCTCGGCCTTTCCCTGGCACCACGGGACTGATTTCATAGCTCTACAAGGCTTCTTTTTCTGTACTATATTGGTAGCCAATGCACCTCAGTTGCACCAACAGTGTTGGCARTCCTGGAGAGATTGGAGTGTGCTCTGCCTAAACAAACAAGTAATAAAGCAATCCAGCCAAAGACCYAAGAAAAATGAAGTTGGAGAGAGTGCACACTCAGGTTCCCAGCTGGAAATTGTTCTTAAAACACAGGTCAATTCAGCAAATAATGCAAAGCAGGGCTTTGGTAAAGGAAAAAACATCGCAACAGGAGGAAAGTCTCCAGGACAGAGGAGAAAGCAGATTCTGAGGACACCTCTCTGGTACAGCAGCAAACTCAACACGTAACATCTGTAAYGCAGACCTTGCACAGCCCAGACAGCACAGTGCCTTTCCAGCAGTGCAGAACCCATTCAATCCAACCCATTCATCATCGGCAAGCACTGCYTTTCTGAAGCATCCTCGTGCAGAAGCAGTTTCAGCTCTACCTGCACCCARGATCATCATAGAGAAGGCTGCTGGGCAATAACACACACTGGACCCAGAGCCCTGGGCTCATCTCCCTGCTCCTGCCCCAGGCGACTGGRATGTGAAGGCAGCTCTGAGCACCATGTCCTGCAGACAGGCTCAGCCCCAGCCTCCTGCTCCAAGTCAGGTAGCAGAGCTGGGAATTCCCACCACACGTCCCAAAGGAGCCCAGGATGCTCCGCCACTCCACATGACACCGGTAGGGACAAAACACAGAAAAMGCCTGATCTGGAACAGCATCATTTGGGAGTTGTTGGGCGCTCCACAGGCAGGAGAATRTCACAGGAGCTTTATGCAGAATTAGTGCTTTGCTCCTCACCACATCCGAGCTGTTCCCCTGCAGGGTAACGCTTTGCAGATACTGTCATGCCCAGATTCAATCAGCTGCCTGAAATTGTACCCACGTTCTCCTACAAAGAGAGGCCCAGATCGGGGCTGACTGCACTTTGCCCGCTGCATTTCTATGTGTACCAGGCCTCAAAGCTCCCTCCTGCCTTCCCCGCTTCCAAGCGGGCAGGTTTCTCTCAGAAAAAGAAAAGATGGAGAAAAAAAATCCCTGCAGATTCTCATCTTCCTTCCCCAGCCTCCTCGAGTCATTGTTCTGCAGTACAAGTATTTCRGCTCTCTGTCCCAGGGAACAGGATTAGACAGGTCACTGCAGCATCAGATTACAGACTTTTACCTTTTTAACTTTTCTTCTCAGCACGTAGGCTCGAGAACTGACACCCGGCGAGGGAGCAGGCRAGGGACAGGCATGGGTGGAGGTGGCAGCGAAACGTCAGTGATTCAGAGAGATTTGCCAAACCATTGGACGTTCTCACGATTCCAGGACGTAAAACAAAGAACGAGAGGCCTAAAACTAAAGGGTGCACACGTGGAGAATCTCACCCAGCCCATGCCAGCGATAAGGGAACGAAAATATTTGAAGGGTCCCCGTTAACACTTATCCCGAGTGATCCTCAAGGGTCGCGCAGCCTCGGCTGGGCTGTTGGCAGCCGTGCTGGTGCCTGCAGCCCTGGAGGCCCTCACAACCCTGTGGTGCACGACACAGAGCACTGGTTTTGAAAGGACCAGCATCTTACAGGGGGTTAGGATGGCCACGGACTCCATCTGATGAGACCTGCAACCCTGCACAGAGCCCAACACCGAGGTCTGAACACCAAGACGGGCAGCCAGCACTAGGCTTCAATACCAAGAGACCAAGGAGGGACAGAGAGCCCATCCAAGCAGCAATCATTCTGCTAAAAGCATGAGTCAAACTTGCTAAGTCTGTTCCTAAAAGCTATTAATGCTCATTACAGTCTGTTCCGATAGCTTAAGAGCACTCATGTTCACTTTCTCTGTGTGCAAGGCAAGGCAGGCTGTCCCCGCACCGCCTGCACAGGAGCATCCCACAGGTCAGCTCACACATATCTGAAGCGCCTGCACTATCGTTATTCAAACCATCTGTTCAGCCCGAGCCTCTTCTCTTCAGTTAGCGCTGCTCCTGCTGCATGTTCATCACTAGTGTGAACRGTAGTTGGCTTTGGGTGTAACACAGCATGTTTTTCTCCCATGAGATAGAGACGTTGGAGTCTATAATTAGGCTCGAGACACAGGGAACGTTAAGAGGTGAAATGACTTGCCCAGATTAACACAAGGTGGCCATGGCAGCATACAGCAAACTCATTTTCCCAACTAGTAGACCCAGTTCATTGGCCCCAGCCAATGAACCATTCTTCCTCTATTAGTACCTCAAATAATTAGGATGCGTGAGGGGGTATAAATTAATTAGCAAATAAATTATGTAGCTTTCCCTTGTTCACCAGTCACCTACGAATATATTAACCTTTGCTATTGAGTCACAGGAACATATCTGGGCCCCCAAGGTGCTGAAGGACAACCACTTCCAGTGCATCACTGACCTGGTCCTTGAGCCCTGCCCAAAGTCACTGCCACTCTCAAGAGCACACTGGGTCATCACGGGGATCTAAAAGGCAACTCTCATCTCATCCCACACAGTACCAGGTGCACGCAGCACTGTTGCCTGCAGAGCAGCCATCAGCCGAGGGCACCATCAGGTCTCCACGTGGTTGTAGACTCAGAAGCAGACAAGGACATCACAAAATAGACAAGACTCGCTAGTCCAAGGTACAAGATCAGTTCTACTTTTAGAGATAACCACAGGAGTTGCCCCTCACAAATCCTCAGAAGCCAAGACACAGAATTAAATAACCCAGCTTTTTGGCTGTAGGGTACTACACAAACCCAGAGCTACAGCAAAGTCCAGGCAGGTTTCTCTCACACGACATCAAACTAATGTCACTTCAGGGTCTATATGCCACACTGGGGACTCCATTCTGAAGGCACTTCAGGCACACRGCTTCAGTTAGGAGTCATCTGCATTCGATCAACTCTACTAGTTGGAAGAATAATCAAAACTGAGTTGCACACCAAAACCAGAAACACTCTTACCTCCTGTTGAGGGRACCATGGGCTGAAAAACACAATTTTTTAGTGGCATTCTTGTGTTCYTATGATATGTGCAATATACACAAGCTAAGGTTTTCTCCTTCCCCATGATGTCCACAGGTGCCCACAAGCCAGAAATGAGAGAAAAACAACAGTTTCAACCAGAATAGGCAAAATTTTGTTGTTCCAGATGAGGAGCAGGTCCCAGCAAACAGACCGGGGCCATTTGCAGGAGCCTCATGCTGCAAACCCAGCCCCAGGACACCCCGGCCCACGTGCACCCCAAGCCGGAGCCCGACACCRCTGCCTGCACCCGAGGCTCTGCGTGGCACAAGCACCCATGGAGATGTCCTGGCATATCCCAAAATGGCCCAGAATATCTTTGTTAATAAAATTTGAGATAAAGACTAACGCAATCCTTTTCACAGGCTCGTGCTGGGTAATTACAAGCCTATCACTTGCAAGTTAATTACACACAGCTAAAGACGTTATTACGTGTAGATGGAAAAACACATCCTATTCGAAACAAGTTCCTTCTGCCCTTAGCTGCCTGATAGCTGAACATTTCCAAARGAAAGGTGGGAATTCGCCATTTGAACAGCAAGAGCAGTTGTGCAAYACCTCTGGCTTTGGAAGAGGAAGCTGGAGAAATCAAAAACATCCCCTGGGCAGAGAAGGACATGGACTAGGAGACCCGTGCGACTGCACTGCCTGCCTGGATGCGACGGCTGGGGGACCACGGGCAGGCCCAGCTTTGGGAAGGCAGCTCTGGGGCTRCCCTGGGGACGAGAACTCATGGAAACGCATCCGCTGCACCCAGGCCACCGGCCCCAGGGAATGCAGCCGCTCCARCTCAGAGCATCATCTCCTCCAGAGCTTCACCAATGAGCAATTGGGGCATCTCAACTGGCCAGGCCGAACTGACCCTAAAAGGGAAGGAAAAAGATGCATCGGGAGCTACCAGAAACCATTGGTGGCTCCTATTAGCCCTAGCCTGGTTTTCAGCTGACCCCCAAAGATAAACACCATCGTCACACGAGTCACCCTCACATAGCAAAGGGGTAGCCCCTCTTTGCTGCTTTGGGAGAGGGTGCAGGGGATTGGTGCCTCCTRCACCCACACAAACATATCATAAAGATATTTGTTCCAAACAAGATGCTTCCTATGTGCAACCAAGGAAGGCCACACTGAGACATGAGAAAGGTATTTTTCCGCCTCCAGTTGCTGCCTTACTTTAAGCAGATAATTTTGGAAAAGAAAGTGCAAGAAGCAGAAGAAACCCTGTCAGGCTGCAATGATTAATAAATGCCAAACAGATGCACACCATTCTCCGCAGGATGATGTATGCGACAGGCTGGGGCAAACCCCAGCAAATGCATTTCCGAGCGCACTGCCCGAGGGCTGGAACAGGTAGCAACAGAGAGGGAGGGAAGGGGGAAAAAAAAAAAAAAAATCACAATTATAAAAAGAAACCGTCAGAGAAAACACCGAAAACAAGGAGGCGAGAAAAGCGACAGCGAGTTGAACAAGGGAGGTGGTGAAAGTAGCTGGAGCCGAGTGCTGCTGTCGGCAGCTTGTAAACAGCTGGGAACCTAATGAGGTTTGCACCTCCAGAAGAGATGCCTTAAGGGCCCATCGCCCAACTCCGAGCAGTCCTGCCAGCACCCTGGGGACGACCAGGTCCCTGAGATGCCACCAGGCTCCCTGGGGGCTGCCACAGGCCCTGCTCTGCATCCCRTCCATCCTGAAGACCCAGGCTGGGGAGTTCATGCCAAGGGATGGAGGATTTACCCTGCAYGAGATGATCCCCTGTTTAATTTAAAACCACACAGTTTACGTTCCAGTGGGATGTTGTCCAATGGCTGTTCCCAGCCTGCGCTCTCAACATCTGCTCGCTGGCACAGGTTGCTGCTCCTCTGTCACCCCCAAGAAGCAATATCAGCTCATCCCTCACCGCTAGCCCCATTTAGATCTTGCCTCTACACATCAGTATTGGCCACCACTATCTCAGGATTTACGTTAGCAGTTAAGCATTTGATGCCCATTAGCTCGTTGACTTCATCCAYCCCCAAACACGCAGCCAGGACGTCACTGCAGAGGAGCAGCAAAGCCCGAGCTCCAACTCACTGTTGGTCCCTGCTACAGAAAACCACCCGTTTCCAATAATCCTTAGTGAAAAATCAGAGTTCCTCCTTAATGGAGCCAGGGGAAAAGCCACCGTTCTCCTCCCCAGGGAGGYTCCTCCTGCACACGTTATCTGCACCCATGCTGGGGCCACCGTCATCGCCCCATCGCGGCCCAGGGGCTGCTCCGCCTGCAGAGACTTTCCCTGCCCCGAGGTAGCTCCGCTACCAAACACAGAACCGAAACCACTTGCAAGACACTTGCTGGCCCTCCACGCCCAATATACCTGGTCAGTATTTACCCAGCAAAATACCAAATAGATACAGAAAAWTAAATAGGTAAAAGCTTTCAGGGCAAGCGAGAACTGCTTATCATTTCCTTCAATCTAGGGCTGGGTTTTGGAGAGTCGTTTACCCACAGGTGAGTGACAGCAGTCAGTTATGATGAAATACTGTTTGTAAAAACGTCCTGCCTAGAAATGGTTCCATCAGAGCTAATAAATTCCTGCAACTGATCCTACATTGCCACCCACAAGCCACATTACTCATGGATACAGATGAGKAAGACCCAACGTACAGCAGTGGGGAGTAGAAAAAACACTCAGGTGATGGCAAAGCTGCAGCCTTGGGGGGCTACAACGAGACCTGGGCATGGATTTTCTTGCGGGATGCCCCTCAGGAACCAGGGGTCTCCCTATACCTTGCACTGTGCAGGGCACGGCTCCACGCCATTCCTCAGCRCTGGGCAGGTCCTGGGGCAGCGGGTGAGCTCCCTGCCATGCACCAGTCCCCGCGAGCTCGGCACGGGGCAGGAAGGACCTCGTGGCTTCCTCTTTGCAGTGTGTTAGTGCTCCAAAGCCCTCCTGTGGAGAACGCTCCATCCAACTCACCCGAGAGGACCTGCTGGAAGCGCAACACGCACGAGTGCTGCTCATTTCCAAGKCAGGGAATTTGTAGGAGTCCTCTGCACTGAAAGTCAGTGCAGGGATAAACGTGACGCCTTTGCCCCGTTGTCTCAGCTCTTTGGACAAGGACAACCCTCCCTCAGCAGGGAGTCATCGTCCTCCAAGCTGCCGCCTGGACAGTCGGGCAGGTCCCTGGGTGTCCCGGGAGCTGATGGGGTCACTGGGAACACGGTGCCCATCCCAAAATAAAGCGACCCTACAGGGCATTTCTGGCTAGCTTAGCTCAGGCTGCTCATTTCCAGGTGACTAACCTGGCCATGATGAGTTTGACCCTGGCTACATCCAAAAAGCCTCATGCAGAAAACGACATCAAATCCCCAAAAAAAGAAAAAGAGGAAAAAAGTGTCAAACATACAAGCTATTTTCAAAAGCACAAGGCAGAGAAGACTTAAAGCAGCTCAGGTGTTCCCTGCACCCCAGGATAGCATCAGGGAAGAGCAGAAAGCCCCATGTGCACAACACGGCAGCAGCCCATAACATGGCACCCCGGCACCGCTCGGAGGCCTATACCCGAGCATTGCCAGGGCTGTGTGTACACGGATCCATCTCTGCTCCAAACTGCCGCCACCGGCTTGGGAAGCCGATGGAGAGGCCCTGCGGGATGCCGGGCAAGTCTCTGCGGGGCCGCTTTTMACTCCGTGCTCGTCTGCTCCATCTCTCCCTGCAGCCCGCGTCCCAGTGAACTCAAACAGCCCTTTCAAATAGGAGCAACTGCATTTGAGCTCCTGCTTTCCCAGCAGGGAAGCGCAGAGACCCTCAATGGGTCCTCACCGCCTTGAGAGACTCAGAGAACCCCAGGGGCATCAACCAAATGCAGCCCAGCCAGCCCGCTCCTAAGGGACCGGGAGCAGAGTCCCCGGGCCAGCCAGTCATTATAAGTCATCATCCCTGATAACTTCCTCTGTTCCACAGAATTACTCTCTTGGGAAGGCCGTGCATATTTTCCCTGAGCGTTAAGGATGGGGTAGCGGAAGGAGGAAGGGAAGAGGAGCAGAAAGGGAGAAGAGCAGCACAAGAAGAGTTTTAAAAGCAGCAGGAAACTTCCCCTGCCTGGCAGCAGGGAGGCAGGTGCAGACGGGTCAGGTAACAGCCCTCCCGGGGCTCTCCGCCAGCGCCTGCTAAGGGGCTCAAATCCCTCAAACCCCAGGATTTGCAAGCTAAGAAATCCGGGGATAAGCGCGTGGCGGCGCCTGCCCGGACGCTCCGCCGCTTCCCCGAGGTCCCGCCGCTCCCCGGGGCCATCACGGCCGCAGGACACGCGGGACCGTCTCTGCTGCTCAGCAGGAGGGACCACCGCAGTGGGGAGGAGCTCTTCCCCTTGAAAGCAGCTTCGGGGGGAAAGGGAACATTTGTTTTCTGTGCACGGCTCAACAGAAACACAGATTTCCTCAGAGCTGCCCACAGCGGTATTTGCTGTCGAGTCCTGTTCATTTTCCTGGTGAWTCCCACTATGGGAGCTGGGTGTCTGAGCTCTGGAAACAGCTTGGACTCGCTCAGGGACCCTAAACCTCACTGGGCGCTGCCACTGAAACCACAGCAGGGTTAGGGCACCTCTTGGTGGGTCAAATCACCCTACCTGGCTTGTAACACATTGATCCAGTGTGATGACCTTATAACTGGTCCTCAGCTCTCRTTGTTAAACAACATCATCAGCATCGTAAGGGCTTTCCCAGCCAACGTTGCTGGGCTGGGTAGTGGGACTCCCTTTAGGGAAACCCTTGCTCCCTTCCACGCTCCCGTGTGGCTCCAAGGAGGCACCGGCCGCAGGTTCCCTGACGCACGAAGCACAACTGCCGGCTCCGATGTGTCGGCTACTCCTGGAGTAATGAAAAGGTTAAATAATTGCAGGGAAAAAATAAATAAAAAGAGGACTCAAATAAAACCAGAGTCACTGTTTACTTCCMTGTGTTGGTTTTCAGATGATATCAAGCTCCTAACCAGGAACTCAAACAGCAGGGACTCGCTTTGATAAAACACATCCTTCCTCTCTACTGCAAGATTTGGGGCATTGGCTCCTGTGAGCTCAGGGTCCCCAGGCACTCAGCACTTCCCCAGGACAGGACTGGGATTTTCCAGGCATCCAATACCCCTTTGGACTGGCAGATGTTGGGATCTACCCACAGACATGAGGCCCATTGGCTTTGGGTCCTTTGGCTCGCTCTCCAAGCTCAGCCAACTCCTTTCCCTCCCCACGAGCCAGAAACATCCAAGTTGGATTAAAACCTAGGCTGGGGTCAGGACACAGAGGGGTCCCGAGGCAGCTCTGCCTCCACAGGGCTGCTCACCCACACCTCTAACCTCACTATACTTGATCAGAGCGATTGCAGAAAACAGGAAAGAAACAAACCGCTCTGCAAATAACACATCCACACAGGCCATTCCGAATGGCCAAGCCCCAGGAAAGGCCCATGAAAGGTTCTGGGGGCCCTTCCTTGCAGGAAGCAACGCTGCAGACCATGCAGAGCCCACCCGGGGAAGCAGCGGGTTGCAGGACACAGAGCAGGACCATCCACAGCCCTCCTGTCGCGGAGCCGCCCCGACCATCAACGCCCTCGGTGCAGGACAAGCGCCGCCTGTGCAGCCACCTGTGTCCCCGGCAGGCCCCAAGGAGCTGCCGCTAACCACAGCTCCAGATTTCCTGAAACTGGAGATAACTGTTGGTTTTGGCCCGGCTCTGAAACGTGCCCAGCGCGCCGGGCTCAAAGGCTCCTTGGGAACGTGCGATTTAACAGGAGACAAAGCCCTGACTCCAGCAAAACTCCTGGCTGGAGGGAGCCTTCAATTTACTCCAACAAGCTGCATTATTGCTTTCTAGTGTCCCTCGCAGACACCTTTCCCCATGCTCCTGCTTCCATCACAGTCCCACGGCACTGGGAGCTGCGGCACAAGCCAAGTGCCTCCTACTGCCACTCACCGCATGTGCAGACCCTGCCCAGCTCCTTCCAGCTCCCAACCCCTGGGTGACATCGGGTTTGAGAACACAGACRTGCATGCAGGACCAACCTGCAGCACCACCTTTGTATCCCAGCCCCATGTCCCAAGCCGGGGGACGCTCCTTCCTTGGATGCATGCTGCATCCAACGCAATGTTTCCCTTGCGCTTGCTCAGGAGGTTGCACATACTGCAGATCTGCTGCAAAGCTGCATCCCGGTGGACYGGGGGGCAGCAACTTCCCCCCACCAGCTCTGCCCCATGCCCATCCAGCACCAGGAATGTGGCACAGGGTCCCCAGGAGCTACCCCGGAGCGGGGCCCAGCTCCCGGTCCCGGAGCACGAAGGAGTTAAAGCAGCCTCATTGCTGARGGATTTCTCCGTAATCTGCGCACATGTCATGGGGATCAGGACCGTGGGTGGTAGTGCTAGCCGGTGGCAGTTGTTCAGGCCCGCGGCCCAGCACCTGACTCCCTCGGAAAGCCCTCTTAGCCGAGCAGTTTTCAAATTTAATTAAGGGGGACCTATCAGGGGCTTAACGGGACCACGGTGCCAGCCCCAAAGCTCCTTCGGGGCTCTGCAAAGGCAGGCGAGCAYGGTGCCATCAGAGTGTCATTGCAGACGGGTCCCCTGATGCACCCAGGGCACCGAGCAACAGCCCAAAGGGAAAAAAAAAAAAAGGAAAAAAAGAAAAATAAGAGAGGAGGTGACGCTGACCAAGGGGTCAGATTCTTTTCTGTAGAGGTAATAGTGGCACCACAAGGAAATGCAAGTTAATAAGAAACCAACTCTGCTGGTTAACGTTTGCCGGTGGGAGAGCAGACGATCCGCTGCATCCCGACCGGGGCTCCCTGGAGCAACGTGATGCACCAGCCGGGCGGGAAGCACTCCGGAAAACGTCGGGACACAGTTAACTCAGGAGAGCTGCTGCTTCCTCAAAACACAGACGTTGCATCCCCCCTCACCACCTCCGCAGGGCTCATCCSGGTGCTGCTGGGGAGGCAGGGAAGAGGCAACGACAGGACCTGTCCATGGGCACAAGTTCCTACCTCTCCGCAGGGCAATTTCTGGCACAGGATAAGGGTCAGCTCTAGCCAAGGCAGGGATCGGTGCCCCATGGGCCTCACCCCGCAGCGCTGCCCCAGCCCTGGGCTCATTCCCACTACCTGTCCCAGCACCAGAGCAATCAGCTCCCATCACCAAGTGCCTGGATCTTACCCTGACATGACTCCATGGGAGCTCTGTCATTAGCTGCTAGTGCAGTCACGAGGACGGCAGTGGCTTTGTGAAACTTGAAATACAGAGTCMGGAGTTGACACTGGGACCAAAGGGATGAGGTGGGAGGTGTTTTTTTCTTTTTTCTTCCATTTTTGGCTACTAGGCAAACTCACTGAGAGCAGGAAATTAGGAAGAGAAACAGTCTCAGTGTCAATACCGCGCTGAGTCTATTTACCAAGGGCTATTTGCACTAGATAATGGCTCAGAAGTGTCTCACCTCCTGAGCTCTTCAGAGCCAAGTGATGTCATGGAAGTGGCATCCAAGGCCGGAGCCAATATGAACCGACATAACCCACGCCCAGCAGGAACCACAGGGAGCACCGACCTCACAGCTTGGGCACTTCGCTTACCTCTCAGACTCAACCTGGCACATGGGGCCCTGCAGAAGAGCTCCAGRCGGAGCCTATCTGCCCCCAGACCCTCTTCAGGTTGCAGGGGCAAACTTGGACCTTGGAGGGGCAGCACCAGCACACATGGGACCGGCCACCACCCAGCAAGGTGGCCCCATGGGGGATTGGCTCCTCCGCTTCACCCTGCACGGGCACAAGGACCGGAGACGGGTCTGTGCGATCCTTGCTTGGCAGAGCACAAAAAGAAACATCTCAGCACTTCATCCATGGACAAAGGAATAAAAGCAAAAGGAAGGGGGAGGCATCTCAGATGACTAAATACCCACAGAAGCTCAGGGACAGAAGAGGACAGGAACACAGGAACCAGGGGAGGAAAAAAAAAATCTGCTTTTTATTATTAAACTATTATTTCAAATTTCTAATAAGCAGGTTGAAGTTTAAATTACAAGATCTCTAACAAAGTCAGGATCCAAACAGTTCAGGAGCCCTCAGATAACAATCGCCTCCCCCCAGATCGGTTTCAGGCCGTTTCTTCGCAAGACAAAGCTCCCTTTCAGAGCAGGGGAGAGGGACCTCAGGGGTTTTATTACCCTCCCCACCGCAGCCCGGAGAAGCAGCAGCAGCCGCCGGTTCTGCCTCCCGGGCAGCGCTCACCTGGTACCAGAGCCGGCCAGGATGGCCCCAACACAGCCACCGCAACGGGACCGGCCCAAAGGCACCTCCGAGGGGCCCAGAAGCCTCCGTGGGCTCCAGCACTGGCCAACACAACCCAAGTCCCTGCATGGTCTTGCAGACACCCCAGATTGGGGAATGTGGGAGGATGGAGCAGGCAGCCACTGCCCGGCCACGCTTCCAAAGGGGGAAAATCCACCAGCAACAGCAGGAGAACAGGTTGGCGGAGCRAGCAGGGAGCGCACAGCCCCTCAGCAGGGCAGTGGGCAGGGAAAGCCCCAAGCCCTGCTCCACCAACGCTCCTCAAACACTGCCCCGGCTCCCGCCAAGACACCTCTAATTAATGTGAGACACGATTAATTGCAGCGGGATTTTTCAGGAGTGCTGCATTCCCTGAGCAAGCAGTTGCCGCAGCACCCATAGGCTCCAGCCCACACTGCCCAAGCTGCTCTCGCCTCCCCTTCTCAGCCCAGCACRAAGCCACCCGCCAAATCAGGCGGGGAAAGAGGCGCTGGGCAAAAGCAAACCCGAGCACGAGGGTCAGGCCCCAGGAAACAGCCGAGCTGCCCAAAGAGACGCCAGCGCTAATCCCGGGAGCCTTCCGCCAAGGATGCCCCTTTCCAAGGGTTTTCTTCCTGGTAAACAAAGTTCTCGCCACCAGGCTGGGGATTGCAGGACACGGTTGCTTGGTAATAGCAGGCTGGGAAGCCGGAGGGCTGCCCTCCCCTGCAGCCCCCTCAACTCCCTGAGGATAACAGGGCGTTTATTAAAAACACCTAAAAGGCCATTGAAACACAAGGGCAGGAGCGGTCGACAGGGGCACCCGCTGCCCCGCGCCGAGTTCTGCTGCTGCCGATCCAGATTCGCCCCTTCCCAGCCCCGYTCCCTTCCCACGGCTCGGCCCCGCGCAGCCCCTCCGAGCCCCACACTAATGATTTGCTCACAGCAATTAGTCCTTATGTAATGAGCAAAGCRGCCTTCACCCATCTGCCAAAAGGAGGTCCCGCATGTTGCTGTGCCCCAGGCAGAAAAGCTTTTTCTGGTTATTTGGGCAAAAGAAATCTCCCCCTTTGGGATAAAACTGGCCTTAAAGATGCTCATTCAAGAGCAATGCCCAAAAGCAAAGGCCAGGACCCTGCCCCACTGGAAACCCTCTCGTGCTGCACAGGACAACCCTGCCATGGGCAGGGGACAGGAACRGCTGGAAAGAAAATGAAAAAAAGCAGAGGGGAGGGATGGGGGAGGAATTAACTTTGCACTCGAGTTGTCCACCTTGGTGAGATTGTAACCCTGCCAAGGAGGAGAGGYCGAAGCTGAAYYGGGGTRACGGGCTGAGCTTTGTCCCCTGCARCYGTTCGCAGGGGGCAGGGGAGGGGGCCCAGGCAGCCGGCTGGGCACGAGTGGCATCACATSCATCCACCTGGTAAACGGGACGGTGCTTCCTCCTGCCTCATCCTTGAAACCGCCGGATTAAACCTGACTCCCACTTCTTATTTTAATGGGAATTTCGTCTTCCTCAGGACGTTTGCCAGGTCCTCACAGGATGCAAGTTCCCTTCTCGGCTGGAGAAGGATTTGCTCAAAGGAGGGATGTCCAAGGCACTCACAGAGCACAGGCTCCTTGCAGCAGCATCTGCGGTGCCAAACCAGCCCCATGGCACTGCGGGTACCCCCGAGCCGAGCTGTCCCCRTGCTTAAACCCCGTTGGCCACTTCCCCCATCCCTACATCCCACACCGCTTCCCGATAACCCGCTGCCACCAGAGCCATCCCACGTTCCCATGGCAATGTCACATCCCAGCGAGGGGGGAGGCCAGGAAGGGGACAGAGATGATGTCAGCGCCGGGGGCGGCAGCCAATGGGCAGCGGGGACAGTGATGTCATGCCCGCGCCCCCCCAGTGATGTCATGCCCTGGCCCCCCGGGGTGACATCATGCCCTCCCCCRGGCGAGGACAAGGTGACGAGTCCAGGAGCTGCATCAACAACATGGAAAGTCCCAGCGCCACTGGGAGGCCGCGGAGGTACCCGAGATGGGGCCAGCAAGTGCTGGCAGCTCCGATTTATTGCTAATTAGATCCCTCATTAGCAAAGCGAGGGAGGGGGCAGGGCTGTCCCACCGGTCAGCAGGGACATCAGCCCCAGGACRGCGCTGGGATCCAGCTGGGCACAAGGAGCCGTCCCCGCCGAGCGGCCTGGGCTCCACGGGATCGTCCCCCGCGCGGTCCCCAGCCGGCGGCGCCGAGCGTGACTCACGGTGACTCACACAGAGCCCGCCCGCAGCGAGCACTCCGCGCTGGGGACACCGGCGCTACCCCGGGACGTGGCCCCCGCGGGCTCCGTGGGGCCGGCCCTGCATCCCCATGTCCCAGCACAGCAGCCCTCACCACCCACTGCTGCCACAACCCGGGCCCCGCGGCTCCTGAGGGACACAGACCTGGATGGGGGAAGAGGAGGGAGACAGGCTGCAGCCACGCGGTCATACCGATGCCACCCTCATCCATCCCGGTGGGACTAAACAGCGACACTCGGGCAATGTCTTCTTCCCAAAATGCCCGAAGGAGCACGCTGAGGGGCAGAGACCCCGGCACGAGCAGCAGCCCCTCAGGAAACCCCACAGCAATGGGCACACTCGTGCCCAAACTGCCGCTTCTGCAAACACACACAGGAGCCTCCGAGCCCCTTCCTTTGCAAAACAYGCACAGCATGAAAATATCCAGCGGCATCACATCCCACCAGCATCCCAGCGGCACCACATCCAACCAGCACCACATCCCACTGCAGGCGGCTGCAGCTGCCCCTGCTCTCCGGGTCCTGCAGGCCCTTCCTGATGCATCCCACCCACCGAGACCTCAGACGGATCCACTCGCCACAGTTGCCAGGCCAGCAGGAGACACACTGGGACTGCTGGAAGAGCCACCTAACTGGGGTCCTGATGACACTAATGCTTGCAGTATSCAGGCAGTTCAGCAGTGCCATTAGGCCAGAAATAACTCCAGGGACTTTAACAGATAAATGAATATATCTGGCACTCTGCCACGGACAGATTTTTAACATCTGGGCAGCAAAGATGGACAAGGCAAAGCATCTCAGCACTACTAACAACGCCAAGAGCAGCATTTGGACRCGCTGTTAAGGAGAAAGCTCTACAAGGCATTGCATTTGTCCACAAAAACCCTGCACCTCTGCAAAGCACTGAGCAAAGCTGGATGCTCCTACCGACCCCGCCACACAGCTCTGCTGTCCAGGCRAGCTCCAGAAAAGCCCCACAGCAGCCTATGAGTCCTGGAAAAAGCCCTCAGGACAACATCTCTGCAGAGCACAGCCCGGCAATGCTGCACACAGGGAGCCCCTGCACRGGGACCATCTCCTGCTAACACCAGCGAGGAGCCTCCTGCTCCCGGCCGGCGGTGCCAGCGCACAAGGGCCTCCCCTTGGCTCGCTCCCCGGGCTGCCATTCAGAAAAACACGGGGAGGAAGAGGATTTGTCAGCTCCACTTGGGCCCCGTTCCTGTCCAACAGGTTTGCTCTCCTGTCCCACATTGTTACTGTTCCCATGCAACCCCCTGGGCATATTGGGGCACGTCCGGAAACGATTACGATCAGCTACAATAATGTTCGAGCAGCTCCAGAGCCCAGGCAATGCAGAAAAACACCCYGTTCCTTCATTTTATGAATGAGTAAACCCTTATGCTTTCTATAAATGTCAAGATAAATTACCTGTGGGCATTCCCCTTTCAGCACAAACAACTGCTTTAGTGCTGCAGCTTTTTAATGGAGACATCAACCCGAATCACTTTCTTTTTCAGGGGAAATGGGGGATATCAAAGAGGACAACAGGTAGGCCTGGAGCTCCAGCGGTCTCACCTGCCTAGTCCCACCTGCAAGCCCCCAAAGGCCAAAATCTCCCTTGCTCCTCATGGAGGCACCTTTTCCCTGCAGGACTCCCAGGCAGCAAACTCCAGGTTTTCCACCTTTAGCCAGTGTCTTTTGGTGGGAAGAAAAGCAACCTGGAAGGCAACAGAAGGCAAGTTCTGGCACTGCAAGGGCATGATGACACTCTGGGGGGCTCCAGGGGCAAAGCCAGAGATACTCTGCCCTGGCTAAGGCAACAGGACGGGCCCAGCAAACCCATGCCAGCCCAGGAGACTCATGGAGGGATCCTGGATGCGGAGCGCAGTGCTCGGGTGCCATCCAAGCACTCCTCACCCACCCATGTCCAGCACCCAACCTGCAAGGGGAACCGCAGTCCCAAACTGCAGCAAAGTTCTGACAACTGCCACCCCATTCCCAGCTAGGGCAGGGCTCTCCAGTTCCCTGCAAGCAACCAGAGCAGCAAAGAGGAAGGTCTTGGACTCAACCAGGACCTGTCCTCGCCCAGGCACCATCCAAGGAGCTCCCCCTTTCTATGATCCACCCTCACAGCCCTTCACACTCCTCCCTCCCTCTAGACCACAGGCCTATTTTCCAAAACACATTTGGAACAGAAGCAGCTCCATTTAGTAAACATGATTCACGTCCCTTCGGCATTGATACGGCAGCTCTAAAAATACACTTGGAGATAGCGATCTCAGACACAGGTGTTGGCCTTTCTGGCACAGGGAAACAAGTCCTCAGAAGAGGGAAATAACCCAGCGTTTTGCTCAAAGTAACTTCCATTTAGGATTTAGGGCCGGAGTGTGGAAGGAAAGTTAGATACCCCATCCCTTGCTTGCACAAGGAGGACTGTGTATGGAACACACCACACCAAGCAGGCGAGAGCAGCTTGAATTGAAGCCAACATCTCTGATGTGAGTGAGGAACAGCTAAGAAACAGCATCCTGCACTGGTGGCACCCAAGGTACCTCCCAGGTGAGCTGGGCTGCCATCCCCGCAGCTCCCGAGCACCCCTGCAGCAGGAGGCACCCTCAGCACCACCAGCAGCTTTTGATGGGCCACCACGTGCAGCCCAGGGCACGGGGACAGCCACGAGCAGAGGGCAGCAAAGCGGGGCTGGGGTTTGGCAMGGCTGCCCGCAGAGCAGCACAAACCCAGCACAGCATTGGCACCCCGAGCACCTCGTTGCAGCAGGGGATGCCCACGGCGTGACCTCAAAGCCACCCCGGCAAAGGGACACGTTCAGTGGGATCCCCGTGGACAGCGTCTGCGCTGGGCGACGGGGCATGGGAAGAACACAACAAAACCCCTCAACTCCATTGGCTTCCTGCAGGCCCCGACTTGCCAGGCAGGCTCGCTGCGGTGCTGCAGCTTATCCAAACATCTTCATCTCTTTCATAAATTCAATCCCTCCTTATCAGCCATCAAGAGGAAATGCAGGAGCTTTAGTGACTGAAGTGTGGGGAAGAGCAGAGCTTTGATTAACCCACTTACTCCCCAGAGGTCACCCGCAGTTCAATCATTGTGGATTCACATGTTCTCAATCACGTACTTGGAGATCGGGCTGGAGGGGAGAGTTCTCTTTGCACTAACAAGAGAGCAGGGCAGGGAGGGGGTTCTGCAAATATTAATTTCAGTTCTCCCCTGCCAGTTCCCATGACTAATACGAGGATCTTAAACTAGCAGCTCCTCTTAAAGCCTCAGCTCCTGGAGCCACAGGAATACGCAATAATCTCAAATTCAGGATTTATTTTTCAAATGACATTTCTGTAGCTATAGGCTGCCAAGATTTTTTTTTTTCCCCTCCTATGCAACCAGAACACAGCCCAAGGGCGACATTTAAAAGCAAATCAAAACCGCCCAGGAAGTCTCCTTTAAAAAAGGTACATCACTTATGTCTATTGCATATACACTAATATGTATGAAATTGGAATATTTTGTCTGAAACACATGCCTGCTCCTGAAACCAAGCAAGCACCCACCAGGCACAAGTAGCAGAGGTATTTTCAAAGGAAAAAATTAAAAGCGAAGTTCATGAGTTCCTATATCAGAGCAATTATTCATTGSCCATTAGATAGTTCATCCAACACAGGAAAACACCCCAGGATTTATGCCATTCACCAGATGGATTGGGAAGTGCAAACATCAGCTTGCAACACTGGGCAACCCTCAAAACCCACTGAAGAGGCACRGGCAGCAAGAGCTGAGCTTATGGAGAAGAAACCCCCTCATTTTTACTAAGCCCTCCTGATACAGATGTCAGCCCATTAACAACCACAGCGGCCAGGGACAAGGCATGGGAACTAAYAGGACCTGCATAGGCCAGAGTTAGCAGCACGAAGCACCAAGCACRGGGAGGGAGGTTTGTTGCCCATCCTTTTGGGATGCAACCAAAGGAGACATGGTTTGCCCAAGGGCAAACAAGAGCCTGGGGCAGAGATACACCCAACACCCACAGCATTAAACCCTGGGCCTTCCCCTGGACGGCTTTGTGCCCAGTAGCACCTCTTCACACTCATCTTCCATTTCCACGTCACCAGCACTGGCTGTGAGCCCCCAAGCCCACCTACACGGTGCAGGATCCTTACACCTCTGTTAYTGCAAGTGTTGGGACAAGAAAGGCCCCACTGCTCTGAGCCAAAACGGAGAAAACCAAGAGAAAACCAAGCAGCATCCCAGCAGCACGTGCACCATCTGCCCCAACCAACCCCGTGCTCAGTCGCTCCAGGGTATTTGACTGGTCCTCCTGGGCACATCAGTCCAAGAGCAAGGGCTGGGCAAGGAGGAGCTGAGCCCTGCACCAGGGCTGGCCACGCTTGTTAGCAAACTCAGTGCTGGGTAGAAACACAGCTGGGAGGCTAATTAAGCAGCAAGCCGCASATGAAACCTGCTCATGGCTCAGAAAGGAACTCGGATAGACCAAGGAAAGATTTCTGTGGGGAGCAGAGCGCAAACACGTCACCTGAGGCATCCCGAGCTGTACAAAAGGAGGATACCTCAGAAGGCAGAGCTGGGGCTGGATTAGATGGCCAGATAGGTCTTTTCCCAGATTTAATCTTTTTAATTTGTTGTCATTCCCATAATAGCGTTCTGTGTTTTTAATTAAGTAAACCACAATATCATTTCAAGGATATGTATGAACAAAGGGCTGGCTCGCTCTCAGCGGAACCGACACGCAGCTTCCAGCTCCCAATTGGTTGGCGAGGCTGGAAAAGCAAATCCCTGAAAACCTGGCAGGTTGCTGCTCCAAGAGGACTCTTCATAGTCACTACTGTGCTCCCGCCTGCGAGCTCCGCTGGATCAGCCTCGAGAAGACAAATTCAACCCAAAGCGGGGCATCAACATCACCTTGCATTGCTCAAGGCTGCTCCAAGACACGCTGCCAGGTACAATGGACAGTGCACACAGGACTGGAGGGTCTCTGGCAGACTAAGCCTCAACCTCTGCACCCCTGAAGCGGGAAATCCAAGCACACTGGTGGCAAGGATCYGTATGGCCATTCCCATCCTGCTCCTTTCAACAGTCATGGAAGAAGSTGCTAATAAAGGGTTTTCTTTGCCTGCTTATGACTTCCCTTTGCCCCCCAGTTCCTCTATGCGTGCCTATATTGTGCCCACAAAACTTCTGGTATCCAAAGTACCTTGGCCAACACTTGTCAATAAAGCTTCACAGCAATTTGATAAGTAAATGAGCCCAAACAGCAGTTGCTCTTATTGGGCGTCTCAGCAGCAGCAAAGGATGGAGGTGAGGAGCAGCATATCCTCACTCAGGCTGCCAAGGAAACACAGGAGCAAAACAAGACAATCAAGCAGGATTCAGCCCAGTGGGCTGGCACATACTGCAGCATCAAGAGCTGATGGCATCTGCAAGGACTGGCTTCAATGAGGTCTTCAGATTCACAGCTCCATCCAGACCTTCTTGCAATACAAACCGCTCTGCTATGCATATTGGCTCCTGTGCCTACATCTCTCTTGATCAACAGGCTAAGACGTTTATAACAGACCGCTCAGAGAGGTGGTCTTATAAACCAGAGACTGCAGGATACAGCAGCAAAGGACTGATGGGCACCAGGAAGCCAAGCTGCAAGCAGGGAGAGMCCAGCAACCCAAAGCAAGCGGCCAGCCCTCGCACCTCTGTCCCTAGGGTCTCCATCCCACATCCCTCCATCCAACCATATAAGACAGATGGAGCTCAGAGGAAACGAGCCTTTACTGACCGAGGAGCCCCGAGGTGTCCCCACACCCTGGACCCTGTCACACGGGGCAAAGGAGCTGGAGAGCACCCTGCCCAGGGCCATTCCGAGCATGGGGAGCATGGGTAGCAACACCCACCGGTGCCCAGGCAAGCTCCAGCCAGGAAAACACGGTGGTCCTGCCAGCGCCGGCCAGGCCGAGCGGAGCCGGGCTCCGGGGCTGCCGAGCCATCCCCTTTCACCAGATCCTTCTGCAGGATTTACAGTCCCCTCCCACGCGCCTGCCCTTGTCCAAAGCCTCCTTGCCAGCCTCTTGCTCGGCAGCATCCGGCCTCRGCCTCCCCTCCGCCCCCGGATGGGTGTGTTCCCTGGCCAGAGCCTCAGACAGGGTGGGAGGCCGCAATTCCAGCCCGGCTCCGGCAGCTCCAAACCCCGCCGGGGACCATGGAACCGCTGCACAGGAGCTGTGGAAACACTGGGAGAGGCAGTGCAGTGGGAAGCACGTTAACCCCCCAATCCYGAACTGTGCCAGGACCGTCGTGGAGCACAGTCCCCTCTGCCTGGTGCATGGAAGCCCAGCACGCTGGATAACTGCCTGTGCATCAAGCAGCCCCACTCCAGCCCTGCATTGCCAGGATCCTGCGTTTGCTCCTGCAAAGCTTGGCACAAAGCTGGGGCTGGGTAATGCACACACCCCACACATCCCCATGGGCACCCCACACACCTCGAGGGTCTGAGATGTGCATGGCCTGCCCAGCACAGCCATGCACCTATCCTCAACTACCTGCACCTCCAGTTCCACCTAAAACCTTGTCTAAAATTGCACAGGGGAGAGAGAAAACCTCCATCCCAGTCAGTCCTACACACGACCACAACTGGGCTAATGCCAGCTGTGTCTTGGGCTCAGGAGCCTGCAAAAGGTGAACTCTTGCTCATCGTACAAGGAGTTTGGGAAAGCCTTTTCCATGAAGCAATGATCTTCCTCAATGTTGAGAGGACCGAAGCCTGGATGACCCTTGCACTTAATGCCCAAGGCAATCTGCTAATGTTCAGGATGCAGAACCCCAAGGAGCACGCTTGGAAAGGGCAGCTTTGCAATCGGAAGGGCACCAGGGCACACGGTGCAAGCAGTTGCACAGGGGAGCATTAGCRCCCAAAGGGCCAAGTCCTACCATGACAGAACCCAGAGGAGTCAGGGGCCAGCAACATCTTCATTTTTTTTTTAGGATGTTTGGACCAGAGTGGGTTTTTTATGATCATCTGCTAAATGCAGCTCTCTTATTTGGGCTCAGTACTATTTAACCACCTCCTCACTGCACAGCCTCTGACCAGCACTGAGCTCTGCCTCCCRGGACACCCACGGAGCAGGACAGAAGACAACTTCTTTCCAGCCAAACCACCTTATTGCCTGGACCCTTCCGCCTCCATCCCTGGAGCAGTCCCCATCCCTGGAGCAGCGAGCACCGGGAAGCAGAGCATTCCCGAGGCACTCCTCCCTCTTCCCCGGGAAGCGCCACGAGGCGGCGGCCGGCCGGGCGGGCGCAGGGACGAGGCCGGGGCCGCCCGCGCCTGGCTCGCCCCTAAGCCCGTCATGTGCGGCAGGACTCGTGCCAGCGGCAGCCGCTGCTCGGCCTCCCCTCCGCAAATCAGATTAGACCCACCGAGCCGCCGGGGCCATGCAGGTTGTGTCATTGTAATTAAATCAGATTTACTCTTTCCCCCCTCCTGCCTCTCCCAAAAGAAATTCTAATGGATGCAGAGAGCGAGTCTGGGGGCAGGGCTGCCAGCCCTGCACAGGCCTGATGAAAGGAGAGAAACCAGGAAGCGCAATGCTTAATTCTCCATTTCTAATAATCCTCCCAAGGAGCTAAAACCACCCAGCTGGGTCCGGGACTCGTGGCACCATCCACCCACCAGCTGCACAGGCAGCAGTGCTACTGCCAAGCTGGGCCTTCATGCTAGGTGTGATGCCAGCACAGCCCTAATTATCAGTGGTTTTACTGTGGGAKAGGGAATAACACTTACAGGAGAAGGGTTGCAAAGCAAGAGGGAGGTCGTGATTCACACGCACCGGCCACTTAACTCCGCTGCTCAGCGCTCCCCTCCGCGCAGCTCCAGGCTTCGAGCCTGACAACACACAGCGCTTTTCAACTCCCCGTGGCCAATTCGCACCCAGCTCAAATTGCTCAAGACCAAAGGCAATTACAGGTTTGGTTTTGTTGTTTTCTGATGGCGGGTTAGATGGATCACGTTCCAGAAACCACCAGCACTCCTTTTCCAAAGCAAACGTTGGTAGGGCAGGAGAGCTGGAACAGCAGACGCGGCTCGTGAGGACGCACGCTCTCCTGGCAGGGAAGTTATTTCCCAAGCACAGCTCAAAAGACCTCTCTGAAAGCAGGGACCTCGTTTCTCGGAAGAGAAGTGCTGAACCACGCATTGCACTAGCATCCCCGGTGACCATAGGTGGTTTTCCCTTTTCCTTCTTGAGCCAAGAGGCACAAAGCAAGGAGCCCTCGGGGACRGGGCAGATCCAAGGTCCTGCCACCCATTTTCTCTACAGCAGAGCCTTGGACTGGCTGCTGCAACCGCCTAGTAGTGCGGGCGGCTGGGCAAGAGGGAGAGGAGAGGCAGGAGCATSGCCCTGCAGCCGCGGGAGCAGCAGGACCGGCCCCGGGGAGCCGGGGTGCAGAGCTCCTCTCCACGCTTTGCGGAGCKGCTTTCGGAGCCTGGATGGGGAGGGAAGGTAATTGGGGCAGGGACTGAAAACAAAGTCTGCTTTCAATTGCTCTGTTTACTGACAGGGAATTATTCCTGGTACTAGCTGTGCTGCTAACATTAACATTTAAATGTCCATTTGGCTGCGTGCTTAGGCTAYATAAAGGATATACCCAGCACGGAGGGATGCTTGGTTTTCTAATTTTCCTCCGAGCACGTGCAGGGACCCAAACACACAACGCAAGCGGRTCATCACCCCCTAACCACAGCACGACGCTGCCCTGCTCAGCAGGGAAACGCTCCCCCGGCTCCTCGCACACCCACATCCCAGGAGTGCTGGGGAAGCCAGCCTTCAAATTGCTGCAATTACCATGGTGTATATTAGCAAATGAGGCTGGTTTTCCCGACAGGATAACCTGCAGGGGCCTGTTGGCAGAGCAGAGAGGCCCCGGCCCATTCTGCAGGAGGCGAGTGAGTCGCTAGCGCCTGTGGAAGAGGCTGCAGGGACTCCAGGAGGACCTGGGAGCGCATCCAGCCCTGGCACTGGGAGAGCCAGGACAGGAGAGCTCTGCAGGGAGCACCAGCTCCTGGATATGGGCAGTGCTGCAATAGCCTGGAACACTCATCCCAGGCCACGCATCTCCACATCCCCCTCACGTGTCCAGGACCAGGTTCTCCTCCCAACTCCTGCTCATTCCTTATTTCCCCCCAGCCCAGGAATGGCTTTTTAAAGCACGGGCACAGGTCTAGAACAGAACTTTTTACTGCAACCTCAGCCCTTCTTTGTGTCTCTGCAAACACTTCAGAGCCTGTTTGCTCTTCACAGCTTCCCAATCAAAAGGGAAAAAGCACAGGGCAAGCAAGGCTCGACACAGCGATAGGGGGAATGGGGCTTACTCCGGTGTCCAAAGCAAGCTTTACAGCGGTCAACACAATCCACCTATTCCACCGCTGGGGAACACTCCCCGCAAGCAGCAGGGTGACGTGCCAGGGTGCCCCGAGCAGCTCTCGCCACCGAAGGCCCTTGGCGCACAGGGGGGCCAGAGCTCCCTTCTCCATGGGGCCGGCACGGCACGAGGCCGCTCGCAGCGCTGCCTCCGCTCCGAGCCCGCAGCGCCGACCGTAACACCGCGTTTTATGTGGAAAGCACCAAAAGGGCATCACACCTTTTWAAAAGATATTTCCACTTTGCTGCCTGCAACCAGGCTTTGCCTTTCCCTCCCCCTGCTCCMCACCAGACCTCACTATCAAGCCTCTAAGCCTGTTTAATTGAAAAAATGTGATTTAGGTTAATTGACAGCAGATGAGCTATACTGCTAAAAAGCAAAGGAACATTTGATCAATGWGATTTATGGAAGCAGAGAACCAACCTTCCCAGCTCCTAGCATCCCACTTGCAGCCCCACTGCCAAAACAGTTCAGCTGGCAAAAAGAAAGTAATTAGTGTTTAATTTCTTAACAATTTTTTTTTTGCCTTCCTTTTAATTGCTCTACATAAAACTGTCCTAGAATTTTACAGCCTCCCAAGCTACATCCTGGTCCAGTCCTCTTTGCTGGTTTTAATTAGGGAGAGGCACGGCCGGCATGTTAATTTAGAGCGGAGGGGGAGAACGCGCCGCTCCAGAAACGCTCTGCCCTTGTAAATGCCCAGCCAATATCGACGGGCACCAAGCAAGCCGGGGGGAGCAGGGAGACGCCGGGAGCGCCCGCGGGARAGCGGCTGCCAGCCGGCTCGAGCCGACGGCCAATCCGACCTGTTTGAAACGGGAGGATTTGACATCTGTTTACAGAAAACCGCTCTGAACGCTGGCGGGGAGCAGAGCCAAAACGTCTCCAGCAGGAAAACGTCCCCTCCTTAAAGGCAACCGAAATACGAAGGCTTAGAGGGGGAAAAGGGAGCTTAGCTCCGCGCGCTCGCTCCCAAGCCGCTTTTGGGCTAATCGGCATTCCGGAGGGATTGGGGCTCCGGCCCCGCCGCTGCTTTTGGTGCTGCTCCTTGCGCAGAGGGGGGTTTTGGAGGCGCAGGGCAGCGCGCGCCGAGTCCCAGCGTGAACCGCACCGAGACACATCCCGAAACGCACCGAAACGCACCCCAAAACGCGTCACTGCTCCGAGGGAGGCCGAGCTCCAAACACGGCCCAGGGGCGACAGGGATGAATCCCCTCCCAGCCTGAGCCCTCCAGGCAAGGCTGGATTCAGGAACGCCCCGTTTCTCAGCCTGGTTTCCAGCCTGCATCCCCTAACTTCACAAAAACCATCATTATGGGCTTCAAGAAGGCCATTGGCAAGATAAGGGAGCGCGAGCAGACCCAAGGGCAGCTCATCCCTCATAGGGCACCAGACAGAGCCAGCAGAAGTGGTCCTCACTCCTGCTCCTCAACCAGGGGCTTCTGCACGCCCCGACAATGCAGAGACAAGCAAACCAGGAGGTGGGAAAGGAGGGAAGCACACGTGCGTGAGTGAAAAGGGGGAGAACGGGAGACAGCCCTGAGAAATGTCTCAACGGGGAAAGGATGTATTTACCTCCATTTTCTAAGCTTGGCCCTACTTAGACAATCTTGGGATTCCTGGAAGGGATTTTTTCCAGGGGAAAGCAGAGGATTAGCCCCTTAATGAATGGACACCAGCTTTGGATTTGCTCAGCTGTGTTGCCTGAAGTTTAAAAAGAAAAACCCACAGCAAATAGCCATTTCACCCCCGGTCCAGCCCCCTCCACATGCTAAATTCCCTTGGCAACATCACACCAAGGTGACGGGTGCAGCTCGCAGCCCCCCGGACCCCCAGCACGAGGAGACCCCAGCCCGGACCCCTTGGCCTCCCCACCAAGGAGGGCAGGGTGCAGCCAGGAGAAGGGGCCGGCCCCATCCTGCAAGCTCCAGCTTCTCCTGCAAAGCCCTGTTGCATAAACAGCAACGGGATCCTGCAGGAAGCATGCAAAAATAAGGACCACCTGCAGGAAGGCTTTAAAAATTCCCAGAAAAACTAGGATATGCAGCGTAAAGCAGAGCACTTAGCCTTGCTCAGAGGTGGGGGCTGTTTCAGCTGACCATTGAACAAACCAGCAGTGCTCTGTACAACCTGCAGGCACCAGAATTGTTGTTTCATAGAAGTCCCTGCGCACAGGACACACCAGCAACGAGAAGACWCCACCCAACACATCACGGGCCACAGGGTGCTGCACAGAGCCAACCTGCCCGGTACCTCCGGGTGAAGGCAGATCCTATGGGACACGGCTGTGATTTACCAGGGCAGCTTCTCCCAGCAGCAGGGAGCAAACTAAACCAGCCGCTTCCCCCTTCCATKTGCCAACCAAAAGAATCAGCACTTTAGGTAAGAAAAAACCACACAGGTTTAAACAACTCACCAGCCTGGGGAGCCCCTAGAGCAGCCTCCTCCCTGCAGAGAGCCCCATAGAGCTGCAGCAGCAGCTGCCGGCTCAATTTGAAGGGAGTTCGGGCACTAACACGATGCACCTGAGCAGGGCAGGTGCCCGGAGCTGCCCGTGATTGCAGCAGGGCCTGGTGCTCGTGGAAAGGCTCTGGGGTCTCCTCGTGCTCCCGAGTCAGGGCATGGGGTTTGTGCAGCCTCGAGTCCCCTTGAAGCAGGCGAGCTGAGGCCGTGGTTTTGCCTGAGCTTCCCTGTGCTGCCACAGAGCTGTTGCCCAAGGTTTAAAGGTCGTAGTTCCCCCTGCGAGTCATGCACAAAGCTCCAGGTCCYGCACTAGGGAGCCCCTTCCCCAGCCCCGCCATGGGGAGAAGGAAGGCAGAGCGCGGAGCCATAATCTTCCTATTTACCCAGGCTAAAAACACAGGCAGGAGAGGGGATGGGGAACGAGAGCTCATTAAAACAACGCAGCAAGTGTGACAAAAAGGCCAAACAAAGCGAGGGCCAAAGCCCTCCTGAGCTGAAGGTGCAACAGGGCCTTGCTGGCAGCCTCACCAGCACCTCGTGCTGCGAGAGCTGGCCGCGTTCCCCACGGGAGCCCATGGAAAGCGGCTATTCCGGCGTGCRCAGGGAGCCAGGGGACAGCGCGGGGACAGCGGGCGCCCACCCGCCACCGAGCCCAGCGCGGCAAAGGTGCCCACGGCATCGCCGAACGGGAGGCGGGCGCCACGCACAAAAGGCAAAGGCAGCCCCCGGGCCCAGCCAGCCCCGTCGGGATATTTGCGTTTGCGAAAGCAAACTAATAAATCCCCGTGGGTTTATCTGTGCTTCCAGTCTGTATTTATTAGCGAGAATGACAGGCAGGTTTCCCCCCTAGGTACACAGGTAAATAGCAGCGCGGCTCCCACACCCTTCCCCTTTCAACGGCCGGGCGCTCTGTTGACTCTCCGTCTCTGAACAAGCCGGGATTACACGACTGACCGGCACACAAAGCAAACAGCCTCGGAGCAAATATTAGTTATGAACCCCGCGAGCCTGAGCACAGCGGGGCCGGGCGCTGCTGCGGGCTCCACGTGCACCGCAAGCACCGGAGCCCAGGGCAGGTCCGTGCACRCCGCTATCCACAGCGGAGCAGCTCCCGGGCATGGGAGAGCTCTGGGAAAGGATCCCCGGAGCAGATCCCTCTGCARTTCCCCTAAGGATTTCCATCGTGAGCGCGCTCCTGCAAGCGCGCATCGACCCCGCGCCGCAAGCGCYGCCCTCATCGCCGGCCCCCGCTCAGCTCGGCCTGCAAAGGCGCCCGGGACGCAGCAGGACATGCACACAGCTCCCACAAACACCTCCCAAACACCGCAAAGCACGGCTGCCAACGCCCACCCCGTCCTAAGAACCAGAGCAACGGCCGGGGCCGGCGGGGACGCGGCTCACACCCGGGTACCAGCACCGGCCACAGCACCGGGGGTCACGGCTTTGAGACACCCGGAATCTTGGCCTTCCCAATCTGAAGCCAAAAGAGAGAGATCTCTTAAATAAATTGATTTTTATGTTGTGCTTCCACATGGCACCTTCTGGTGCTTCACATGAGCTGTGCAGRGCRGCAGGGCCCRCGCACCCTGGGCACCCAACTCAGCGGGAATTGCACAGAACTAGTTGCACAGCAGCCGCTCACGGAGCTGGAGGCGCCTTTCCCGGGTGCCCAGGCCGTGTTGAGGGGTTGCAGAAAGGCCGGGGAAGGCCGGGGAAGGCCGGGAAAGGCTTTAGCTGCGGAGCTGGGACAGGGAGCCCCTGACCCTGCTTCACCGGGGCAGAGCACGTTGCCAAAGCCCTGGTTTGCTGCGCAGCCAAACGCACCCGCGCCGCGGCCGTGGTGCGAGCACGGCCGAGCCAAGGCAAACGGAAAGGAACACGGAGCACTCGGGCAGGCAGTGGGTTTTATTGAGCAGTTTAATCGTTTCCCAGGGYGACATTCCGCCCCGTGGCCGCATCCCGCGGGCTGCGGTTCTATCCCCACCTCGCCGTGCTCCGGCACTTCCCGCTGCGCCCGCGTGCGCTCCAAGGACACGAGGGCACCCAAGGTGCCACCCGGGGTGACGCTCCCGAGCAGTCCAAGCCGGGGGGATCCAGTGCCGGTGCCAGCCCGGCCGCGGGTGCTCTGCTCCCCGCYTCATGTGCTCCCCGAAGCTTTGGCCTCTCCGTTCCTGCTGCAGGAACCTGCATTCCCTGTGCGCCGTATCCTCCAGCCGGGTCAAAGCATCCTTGTGGAAAGCCCAAGATCCAGGAAGAAGAGCAGAGCGGGTAAAAAAAGATAAAGACGAAAAGGAAACGCCAACTCCACCGCTGCCTCCCTGCAAGTGGGAAACACTCGGGTCTTTGCAGGGAAGGAAAYGAAGCTGCTGTTTGACTGGAGCCATTCAGCCCCACGCACCCAGCCCGAGCGTCACCCGGACAGGAGGAGCRTTCCCAAAGGCCAGCGCAGAGCAGCTAACGAATCCTGCGTGGGAGCCCACGAGGATCCCGCTCAGGGCGCRGGAACGGCAGTCGTGGCGCCGTGGGGCTGGCGCGGGGCCGTTCTCCCTGGCGGCGCGGGCAGAAGGAGCCGCGTCCCTGCGGCCGTCGCCTCCCCGCGCCGGTGCTCACGGCTCCGTCCCGGCCGGCGCTCCGGCCCTTTCGGCACGCTCCGTCCCCAGCACTGCAGCCGCCTCTCGCGGCCCTGAAGCCTCCTCCGTGGATCCTGCAGAAGAAAAAACACGGAATTAGCGCAAGGCCCAGGCCAGGAGGGATAAAGCGGATGGAGCCTCCTCGTCATTACCCCATGAAGAGCGTGGAGCAACGTGCAGAGCAGCAGCCTCGCGAGCGGAGCAGAGAATCCYGCAGAGCACCCGGTTGCCGGAGCTCCAGCCGATGCCCCACATGCTGGGGGAGTGAGTCCTTCCCRAGGCTTCCCAGCTCCCATTTGGCTCGCACAAAATCCTGACCTGTTTAAGCCTATTCATCATTTGCTCTTGAATTCTGCCACCACTCCTTCCCTGAGACTCGAGGGGTTTCAAGCAAAAGCCCTGCCCAAACCCCTGCCCCGCTCCGAGGTGGCCCGGGGGCGCAGAGGGAAGGGTAGAGGTTGATGCCCAGGACTTGTTTGTCCTGCCGCACTTATCGTGTGTTTGCTTTGGACTTTGCAAGTAATACGCAAGCAGGATCGGCACCTCCCGGCCAAGACACCGGCTGCGCAGGAATACGCTGCGGGCAGGGATAAAACAGCCCCGTGTCCCGGAGAGCTCCCACAGCCCTGGGCTTCGGGGGAAGGAGCAGYGCAGCCCGTGCAAAACGCTGCGCGCGAGTGTCCCTGGCTCTTGTAAATGTGTTAAAAAATAAAACCCTTTAAGAGCTTCCAGATGTCCTGTTTATGTTGTGGTGTTACCCAGCTCGCTCCTCCGGAGGCCAACACGCGGCCTCGATGAAATCGCCGCGGCCAAGGGGGCGGCAGGCGAGCGGAGGAGCCCAAACCCTTTTCCTCCTCTTTTCCACCGACTTGAACTCCTGCATTGCTGGGTGAACCCCGCTCTGAGCCCYGCACGGCGCTGCGACCGTGCAACCCTTCGTACACCTCGATGGCCCCGGGGAGCCGCCAGCACCCCAGGGGGTGACGGGGCGGAAGCGGCTGCGAGGGAGCGCGGGGCAGGACGGGACGGGCGCGCACCGGGTGTGCGCCCGGCGCGGGGCTCTTTGCTCAGGGCGTTGCAGGCCCTGTTTGAAGCGCGCCGGCGCGCGCCGCGGCCCCGCCGGCCCCGCGAGCCCCATAAAGGCGCTATCGCGCGAGGCGAGCGCGCCGCCTCTGATGTGTTATCACCGCGGGGCAGGGGCCGGGGAGGAGGGCGCTCCTTGGTGCGGCGCCTTTGAAAGACGCCTTCGCGCCGGGGGGATCAAAGGCGCTTCCTGATGGGCTCCACCCGCGTTCCTGCGGCGCGGGTCACTCTGCAGGGCGGAGGCAGCTGGGTGCTGCGGGGCCAAGCGGGTGCTGCGGGGCCGCTGCTGCACCCTCGGGTCCGCTGCAACCTGCCCGACCCCAACAACCAGAGCCGCAAGCCCATCCCGTGGCTGGGGGGGGTCTCCCCATCCTTGCCTGCAAGCTGCATGTTAGCATTTTGTGACTGCCCGAATGATGGATGAAGGAGGAAGGAGGAAGGATGCTCTTCCCTGCCACCCTCCTGCAGGGCAGGGGGAAGCCCAGGCAGGCTCCACACCTCGGGCGGGCTCCTTGCACCCAATGCACAGCGGAGCACTCRGAAACACCACTGAAACATCTCCCTCCCCTCCTCGGTGGGGTCCTTGGCGACTGACAGCCTCCCTCCTCCTGCGGGCCCGCAGCTCCCCCGGGATCCGTCCCGCAGCTCCTCCCGGATCCGTCCGCCTGCAGGATGACTTCCCAGGTGCCGTTCCTTCCTGCGGGCCGGCTGCCTCCCGCAAACCGCGCGCTCCCCRGCGAGGCGTCAGCCGCTCGCCCGGGACCCGGCGCGCTCCGAACCGGGCGGCGCGGCCAGCCGGGCCACACACGCAGCGCGTCACGAGGCCTGCGGCGCCTAACGCTGCTCCCGCAGAGCAGCCCGCGCTGCTGCTTTCCTCCTCTCGCCGGCCCTGCCGGGGGGAGCGGGATGAGGCGCCAGGCACGGCAGCGAGGGCAGGGGCTGCTCCGCRTGCGGCGGCCGCGCGGGAGGAGCCCGGCGCCCAGAGCAAACAGAGCGGGAGGACGGAGCTTGCACCAGCAACGGGGATCGCGTGTGCGTCGCGCTGGGCCTGCGGGGAGCCCAGTCCCTKCCTCCCGCCCCGCGTCCCCCAGCACGTGCAAGGGAGGAAGGGAGCAAAGCCGGGAGCGGGCAGGGCGCTGAGGAGCCGAGCACGCAGCGCGTGGGCAGCGAGGGGACCCCGCAGACGGGGACGGGGCCCCGGCAGCGCCCGCGCCGCGGCTCCCTCGGCAGCCAGAAACTCCTCCCTGATCCTCCCTCGCCGGCGTCCCTCCCTCGGACCCCTCGCCCTGCCCGGACATGCCCCAGTCCCGCTTTCGCAGCAGGAATTCTTTGAGGCTGAACGGCCGGATTTGGAGAAACGCAGCTCGAGAGCCGGGTGCAGGTCCCGGCAGCAGCACCCCTGCACCGGCCCCCTGTGCACACACGGGCAGTGCCAAYCGGCCCCGCACGGCACCGGGTGCGCCCGGCTCGCGGAGCGCCYGGCCCAGCACGTGCAGAGGGACGGGACGGCTCCGTCACCAGCCCTCGTCCTCGAAAGCACCTGAACCGCAGGGCTGCGGGAGGACGAGACGYGCAGCAAGTCCATCCCAGCTCCGAAACCATCTCCACTTTGGAGACGCAGGTTTATCTGCACGCCCCAATGTGCCTAATGACCAGAGCGCTCTTCAGTGACCCCAGCGATGGGCTGTACGAYGAAGGGCAGGAGGCAAGGGCATTGATGAAAACAAGGTATAAGGTTGAAGAGCTGAAACGGACCCGCTGAGTCGCGGCCTTTGCCTGCAGGCACGCTAGGTCCTAGGACAGCCCCGTCACCCCCACGGGACCCTGCAGTCCCCAAGCACACCCCGAGACCCCAGCAGGGCCTCCCCTGCCCAGCCCCATTCCCACAACGGCCACCCCGAGCACCCTGTGCCAGCACATCCCCGATGGGGCCGGGGACATGGGACAGCCCGGACAGCCCCACGGGAACCGCAGCATTCCCATGGGGACCGCGGCATTCCCGCTGCACGGCCGCCGCTCCCGGCCGGCATCGCGCAGCTCCATCTGGTGGAACACACAGGCTCCGGCTGCCGGCCCGGAGAGCCGGGGAACACGGAGCCCGCGGGGACACGKWGCCCRCGGGGACCCTCGAGGGGCGCCGGGGAACGCGGCTCCCCTGCAGCRCCGGAGCGAGCGCGGGGCCGACGCGGGAGCTCCGCTCCAAGCCCGGGGTCCCTGCGCCAGGCGAGGGGCCGGTGCCAGCGGCCGCGCCAGCCGCCGAGGAGGCGTCGTGAGAACCGCGAGCCGGGGGCAGCCGAGCAGGGCCGCGTTCCCAAGCCGCCCGCGCGGCTCCGCGGTAATGAGTAACCGCCGCCCGCTCGGCCCGGAAGCCCCGCGCGCACCGGGGACCCGCTGCCCCATGGCAGCACCCAGGGCCCGGCTCGCAGCGAACCCATGCATGGGCGCTCGCCCCGGGAGAGCCGGAGCAAAGCGGGGAGCAGCCGGCGGAGGCGTCTCTGCCGCTCCCCCCTTGCCGGCGCCGTCCGGCCTCTTCCCGCTGTGGGATGGGGAGAGCCGGGGCCGTCACCTCTGGCGCCTTCCAGCAGGTTTTACTCCTCCTCCCCAGGGAGAAAAGCAATATTGCTTGTTTAGTGCAATGGTCAGTGTCACATTTAAGCCGTCAGACTGAAAGGATGGAGATCATCCTCTGCTCCATCACTTCTACAGCAAGCAGCAAAGCAGGGAATGACGGTGGGAAAGCGCTGGCAGCCGGAGACACCTTCCCTTCCCTTCTGCTTCCCTTCCCAGCTCCTGCCCTCGCGGCCACCCACCGGCCCTCGGCCCCGGGGAGCAGCAGGGAGGAAAAACCCTTGGGCTGCAAATTTATCTTGCAGCGTTGAGCTGCTTTCCGTCCCGGCGGATTACCAATTTAAGCAGTATTTTTTCCTGTTCTGGCCCTAAGCTGATTAATTCCCTGCGGCCCCTTCGCTGTGCAGGGGAGAGGCGGACGAGGCGCCCGGGCACAGCCGGGCCTGTGGTCCAGCTCACACCGTCCCCTTGGGATCTTTATCTTCAGGGCTTTAGGGAAAGGGAAGCGGCGTCTGCCACGCAAGGCTTAAAGGAATGGGGACTTTCCTTCGGGGCTCCAAAACTAGGTCYGGGGATGGGGAAGGTTTAAGGCAAGGGCTTGGGGACCCCAAGGCTGGTCCCTGCAGACGGTTCTTGGTGGTCAAAGCACGGCCAAAACCCGAGCCGGCCCCTGCGGCGACCTCAGCAGAGGGCACACGCAGATGTACTTTCAGCAGAGCCTTTTCCTAGAATCAGGAGCTTTTGAAGCTGTYACTGCCTGGAAAATGCCAGTTGGTTGAAACTGAAACTCCACGCAGGAATATAAAAATGTAGGTCAAGAAGAAAGCCTGCGAGTAAAAAGCGTCTTGTTCCTCGGTGCAGCTCTGCGCCGGGCCTGGCCCCGGTGACACCTCTCCGTGTCCCTCCTCCTCCTGCCTTCCCTTTTTTAACCCAGGCAAGGGAGCAGTGGATGAGGATGGAGGATACCAGTGGGATCTCCATGCTATCCTCTGCATCGTCCTCCTTCCTTCCTTCCTTTCCATCTCCCTCCTTTCTGCCACGGCAGCCCCCCAGTCGGGGCTCTGCTGGTCCCTTTTCAACACCCGCGAGCGTCATGGCTGTAATTTACCGAGCTCATTTAAGGGCRGTCGCTCGCGGGCGCTGCCCCGCACAGCCGCCCGCCGCCGAGCCCCRCGCCGCGTTTCAGTTTTGTTTGCTTTAATTGAGAAACGTGGAAAAAGGGGGGAAAAGCCCTCCCCGAAAGCCCTGCTTTCATTTTTTCAGGTGCTGTGATTTAGTGACCGCCCGTTCCCGCTTGGCAGGCGGCCTCCCGCGGCGCCGGGCGCTTCGGAGCGGGGAGCCGGCGTCTCCCGTGCGCGCGCACCGGGGCTCSCTCCCGGCTCCCTCCCGGCTCCTTCAGCTCCGCGGCCATGCCGGAGTGGGAGGGAAACGCTTCCCARTGCCGCCAAGCCTGTGCATCCTGCTGCTGACCTGGCCGAGGGGCAGGGAGGGCTGAGATGAAGCGACGTGGGGCACGTGGACCCCGTGGCTCTGCATTCCAGCATCCCTCCCTCGCAGCATCCCGCCAGGCTCCGCACGCTGCTCCTTCCCACCCGGAGACACCTGGTCCCAGCTCCTGCTGCCCCGGCGCAGCTCCAGCCTGGGGRAAAGCACTAGGAGCCCTGTTTCCATCAGCGCACCGAGCAGCCCTCGCCTCTCGACAGCCAGGGCTCTTTTAAATAACACATATATATACATCCACACATATACATGTAGGTATCTGTCTAGCTGCACTGCTGGCGGAGCCCAGGCGGTCATTCCTGCGCACAGCCCGTGGGAGAGGCGCCCCACGGACACGTGGGACCTGGCGGAAGGAGCAAGGAAAGAGGCACGGAGGGATGTCACCGCTCAGCGCCCCAGCCCACGCTCGGCCTCCCGCGTGSTCGCTCGCCGAGCGCACGGTGCTCGCGGGGCGCTCGTCGAGGGTTAAACACAGGGTGCTCGCGGGGTGCTTGATGAGGGTTAAATACACGGTGCTTGGTGCTCACGGGGCGCTCGCCGAGGGTTAAACATGGTGCTCGGTGCTCCCCGAGGGTTAAGTGCTCGCTGCTCGCACGCGGCGCCCTCCCTCCCTCCCCGGCCCTCTCTTCCCGGCACGGACACGGACACCAGGGGCTCTCCAGATTTAATCTCCAAGACAAACACGCTGGAGCCGGAGCCTGCTCCATTTGCACTTGGACCGCAGATATTAAACAGCAGCGGTGGGGACCCACCAACCCCTCCTGCTGGTTTGCATCCCCCCCCTGCGCCCGTCCTGCATGCACGCCGTGTCACTGCCTTGTCACCAAGTTTGCACAAAAAGCACCCAGCGCATGGAAGGGGACCCACAGCTCCACGTGGGCCATCGTGCAAGGACGAGCGGGAGGCTCCGCATCGAAAACATTCATCCAAACGGGAACTCCTGGATGCTGCTCCGGGAGGCCAGAGGGCAAYGCCGGCGCCCCGCTTCCCACGAGAACACCGCTCCAAAAGTGGTTTCTCGAGGCAAAATCGCTAAGTTAATTCCTTTTCTTGCCCCAAGTCCTGAGCAAACAGCGAGGCAAAAGCGAGGCCCGGGGAGGGCGCTTGCCTGGAGGCAGCTGGTTCAGCTCGAGCCGAAACGCTCCCTGTGGAGGCAGCCGGATCTGCGGGAAGGCGGGCAGGGAACACCTGGATCCCGCTCCCAGGAAGTCGAGGGTCTCCAGGCTATTTGGCAGCAGCAGCTCCACATCAAACACTCCGCTTAGGTTCCYGACGGAAGCTGAGAGCTCAGGTCCRTTTCCCAGACGGAAKWGGAGTCGGATCAGAGGCACAAAGCTCCCYGGTCCCATGCCAGGGCCGTGCCGGGGCTGTGCCATGGAGAGGGGCAGGGTGGGCACCACCAACAGCCACAAAATCTCGAGAAAAACTCGTGTTGGAGGGAAGCTCCAGCGGGCTGCAATTTTACCCGGAGGGAGAGCAGGGATAAACCCACGGGGCCCCTTCCTCAGCTCCGCAGAGCATCCCACGCTGGTTCCTGGGTGACGTTCCCCGCAGGCTCCTGCCCACGGACCACTCTGTCCCACAAACGCAGCAGCATTTTGGGGAGGTTTAACTTGTTCCAGCGCAGCGAAATCCATTTTCACGTGACACCGGGTGACCCACGGGAGGGGAGCRACGCCACGGCCGCTCACCCATCGCAGCCCACCCCGCGGGTGGCCAAAGGAGCCCGGAACGGGCTGGAAACCTTCATAACAGAGCCCAGGGCTGCCAAGGAGCACTCGGATGTCGCCGGGACGGGCGCAGCRCAAGGGCGATGGCAGCCGGGAACCCACGTGTCACGTCTCAAAACGCGGCTGTGAAGCGGGGCGCTGCAGAGGACGCGGGCACCGGCACACTGACGCTTTCATGGAAAACGTTATGCAAAAACTGTGGGAGCCATAAAAAATACTTAAACAGTCCTACGGGCACCACAAAACGATGCCATTCCCAGTGCGTTTACTTTTCCCTCGAAGCCCGCGGGCTGGTATTTAAGGCTGACGCAGCAGGAGGGACGGGTGCCCGTGCAGGAGGGCAGTAACGAGGGGCTAATCGGAGGCCGCCGGGTGTCCCCGCCGCGTGGCCGGAGCGAGCCCCGCTGTCCCCGCCGCGGTCGTGGCTCCCCCGCCACCAGCGCACTTTCGGTCCAACCGGTTCTGCTCCGTATTCCGTTTCGGGGAGGATTATCGCCATGGCAATGGCCAGGGGACGGGCAGCGGGAAAGGCCCCTGCCCCGGGAGTGCCCTGTGTCACCCGCACGCGCGCACGGGTCCCCTGCCATGGTCCCAGCCCACGGCGCTGCCGCGCTCAACCCTGACGCCCCCGCACCGGGACAGCTCGTTGGGTGACAAAGCAGTGCCAGAAATGGGGGGAAAAGGCCCCCRCGAGCCGGAGCGGTGGGACCCCAGGGACAGACCCCATGTGCTGCCTGCGGCGGGCGGCCTCGCGGCGGCACCGATCCCGCCGCATCCTGTGCGCCGCTCTGCATCCGGTTCGGGAATTCCAGGAACATCTGCGAGCGCATCCGGACGCGGGGCCGCGGCGCGTCCCGACCTGCCGCCGGCCGCGCTCCCGCACAGAGCGCCGGCGCGAGGGCACCCACGGCCCCGGCTCGTCCATCCCGCTCCGAGCACCGGGGCCAGTCGCTCCGTGTGTGCTTGGCACCAGAGCCGCCGCAGCTGCCCCGGCTCCCTCTGCCCGGCCCGTGCCCCGCGGGGCTCCCGCTCCGAGCCCGCATCCCATGCGGTRATGCYGAGCAGCTCGTGCATGCCCTGGGGSARGCAGAGGSCCCTCGGGAGCTCGGCAGGAAGGAAAACGTCCTCTTGGCAYGCTGCGGATCACAAGGGCTCAGGTCTGCCCCCAAACCCGGCACCAAGCGGCACTGGGGTCCAATCCTGCTACCACCAACACTGCTGCCACCAAAGCCGCACACGGGGCAGCCCGAGGCCCCTGCTAGTCCCCCGGCCACGCAGGGCAGCGGGCCCGGTCCCAGCGTCTCCAATTAGGATGCCAGGGAAAGGGGAATGAAAGGAAAAAAGCAACCCTGCTTAATTGAAAAGCTGCAGCCAGGCCCTGTTTGCCCAAGATTATTCGCAGGAATGTAAGTCGCCTTTATTGCGTGTGCAGCCGCTCGAAACAAAAATGAATAGAGGGGACGGCAGGCGGGAGAGGGAAAGGAAAATAAAGATTCATATGACCTGGATTTAGGGCTGCGATGGGATCTGGTGACCGGCGCGGAGCCTCCCCGCGTCCTCCGGGAGCCCGTCCCCGCGGCGGCCGCCTCGGAGCCGGGACGCACGAGGCGCTGCCGGCACGGGAAGCAAGCAGCACGACGGGAGCGCTCCCGGGCAGAGGGACTGGATGGGAACCCGTATCCGAACCATTCCCGCAGCCCCAGCGGGCCTGGAAAACCCGCCCGGGGCCCTTTGCAGGGCCCTCATGGTAAAAGCAGTGCCCGGAAGGTTCACAAAGATCCAGCTAAGGAAAAAAAGATTAAATGAGAGGAGAGAAAGYGATTGAAGAGTCTCTCCAAGAGCAACATCATTTCGCAGCTTTKTTTGGAAAAATTAATAATTCTGCATCTTTTCAAGAGAACGGAAGTGGTTCCTTTGGATGGGGAAGGAGGGTAAAAAGGCAGCCGGGAAATCCAGAAACTCTTTCTATCCACAATCAAAAGAGAGGCTGGGAAATGCAGAGAAGCACAACACGTTGCTGATGACTTTTCCATTAAGTACGAACCTTTAAACCCCCTCTTTGTATTCCAGCCTTTGCCTTCAGCCTYAGCAGGCCCCACTTCCCCCCTGCTCTCCTCCTTTTTAATAATAATAAAAAAAAAAAAGTTATATGACTTTAATTAAATGCACTTATTAAAAGGGTGAAATATTTGGAGAGGCTGTTTTTACGCTGGAGGCACATTTTCCAGCATGCTGCAGAGTGTCTGCATCCGCCCGCCCCAGGCAATTTTTAATGCACAAATAAATCCCCACCTGAAGTGCTGACAGGTTATTATGCAGCRTGGCAGCCAACTAAAGTAAACACGGGGGCAGAGTTTTAACCTCTTGCAGGCGCAGAGCGGGCACAGGTGTCAATGACCAGCAGCAAAAGCCCTTCCCGCGCGTGGGACGTGCCCGCTCCGACGCCCAACGCGCTGCTGGCAACGGGAACGCCGGGAAGAACAGCGGAGGGGAGGGACCCACCGCATCCTTCCCAGMGGGAAGGGAGTTTCGTGCACGGTGGGGCCACGGCAGAGGGTTTTGGGCACCCGCGGCTCCTCGTGCCGAGCGCAGGGCTCTTGGGTCGGAGCTCAGCCCCGCGTCCCTGCACTCCGTTATCAGCAGCGAGGCCCTGGCCAAGGAGACAACCCACAGAACGCCATGCAAACCACCCTGCAATGAGGAGGAGGGTGGAACTCTGGGAGGAAGGAACCGRGCTCAGGAGGAAGGAGCTGCTCCGTTTTTGCCATACGAGCTGCGGCAAAASCGGTTCTTTACCCAGAGCAGCGGGAGAGGGACCGAGGGGTCAGCTCAGCCTYGGCCACGTCCACTCGGCAGCTCCTCCTCATGGTGCCCCGCGCCCCAGGGCCTCGGCCGCTGCCCCTGCCCGGGCAGCCCGCGGTGAACGCRGAGTCACCTCCCTCGTCTCGAGGAGCCACGGGCTCCGTTCGCCTCCGCGGCTGACAAGACGCCGCACGCTCTGCTAATCCTCCGAGCAGATTAGCTTCTTATTTAGAATTCTTTCCTTTAAATGTGGCAATTACGAAGGGCTTTTTTTTCCTTCCGCTCAGCCCTTGGCACGGGGAGCACTTTCTCCGAGCCGGCCGAGACCAATGCAGCTGAAGGTTGATCGCGGTTCCCAACTGCTCCTCTSCGGTCTAACCCTCGGGAGCCTCGTGCACGCCGGGATGCAGCTCAGGAGACGGGACAGTCCAGCAGGGAGGGCTGAAGAGACCCTTGTCCCCAACATCAGCCCCCGTCTGACGCCAGAGATGAATGTGCAAATCCAAAGCAGCGGCACCAATCCCAAATTGAGACGAAAAAGCAGAAATCTTTAGTTGCAGGGAAGATTTCTCCCCTGGCAGAAAGTGGCAGAGAGCCACCAAGGCRGCAGCGATCTGCTGGTACAGGCAGGCCAAAAATTTGCCCCATAAATCTTGCAATAAAGTTACTGAACAAATGTACTGTCGACAGATTCCCTCCAAAGGCATTTTAATTGCTCCTTCCCTACTGGGCTGGCGTATCAGGGAAGCGCCGTGTTTCACCCRGACGCGCTGCGATTCCCTGATGGATGGAGGGAGGCAGCCCTGGAGTGCCCAGCCGGACACAAAGGGCATCTTCTGCCCCCCGGCGTCCCCCCAAGCCTCGTGGAAACCGGCACCGCAAGCCTGAAACCCAACAGCATTGGTGCTGCAGAACGAACCCTCAGGCCAAGCTGCCCAGCTTTGGCATGCATAGAAATCCAGGATTACGGCAACGTGTTATTTTGCACTTGAGCACCAGGTCCACGCAGCCGGTTTATAGGATGTTGGGAGAAGGATGCTCTGAGCGGAGGAAAGGCAACCCCCTGACTGGGTATGAAGGAGGAAGGGAGTCTCAAGCACCTGTAGCTGTCAGACAGCATCTCCGTGGCTTTGGCGAGACAGACACAACTAATTTAGGGCGGCCTCGCACAGGTATGTCGAGCTGTCAGTCGGGATGATGGGAATTTAATCACTCGGAGCACATCAAAGCTCCAGAGCGCTATTGGTGGTGGGCTGGACACGGGGTAAAGCGGAGGGTGAGCATGCAGGGACGTATGACAGAGCAGGAGAAGCCAGTGCATCCCACCCGCGCATTCCCGGGAGAGCCCCGGGATCATCCCTCTCCCCAAGGCACCAGCTCCCCGCTGCGCAACAGGCCAAGGGGTTTAGACCTTGGTCCAGCTCCCCAGCTCCAGCTTCCCAAGACGGCACCATGCCCCGAGCGGCAGCCACACACGCGACTCGGTGCCAAGTTATTCCCTGCTGGAAGGACAGACCCCCGTTGCTGCTCCAGACCCAGACCTCAGCAGCTCCAAGGCCTCCCCATTACCCCACAGAGTGACAGCTCTGCTCCCAGAGGGCTGCGGAGCGCCCTGCGCGCTCGTTACATAAACCTAATTAGCAGGGCTGCGCTCCCAGCGCGGCAAACGGCGACGCTAATCCCGGATTTGTTCTCCTAGAAACTAATTTAATCGCGGAGTGCCRGCGAGGCTGCTCACGTGGCCGAGGGCAGGAGCGAGCCCCACATCTGCGTGCCCCCCAAAGCACCATCCTGGGTAAGGCCRCGGCTCTCTGGAGCCAGTGCAGCACAGGGCACACCCGGCCTTAACCTAATCTTAACCCTAACACATCATGGGCAGGATCTGCTGCTGAAAATGCAGAAACTTCAATGTTAAATTCAAGGGATTTGGGGAGAAAGTCCGGAACCGGGATCAGCTCACACAGGCTACCAGGCTCCCTCCTGACCGGGACCTTCCAGAGGCTGCCAGCACCAGAAGCTTCCAACTTCAGCAGAAGCAGGGCTTAATTAATTAATCTTAATTGGGGGCCTCCAGGATTACCTGCCATCGGTATCAGTCCTCCTYGGGCACTGGGGGTAAATTGGGTATCACCAGCACCCGGAGCGCGCCAAGCTCACCGCTCTCTGCAAATCCAGGGATGAAAAGCAAGAAACAGAAAGATCCGCACAGGCGGACAACTGTGTTCAGACTGATTTGGGGGGGTTTTTTGTTGTTTTCCTGGCTTTTCCTGCAGATGCAGCTCTGGGGCTGCAGGTAAAGGGGAGGGAAGCGGGGCCGGCCGCGCTCGCGCCTCCGTGACGCGATGGCTCCCGGTGCTCCGGGGCTGCGCGCGCTTCCCGGCGGCCAAGGGCGACGGCGTTCCCCTCGTCCGCGGAGAGGTGAAGCCAGGASAGCGGCGGCCAAGCGGCGCCCAGGCTTCGAGCTCGCTGGCAGCCGCTTTCGGGTCTGCAGCAGTTYTAATTTATAGCTGCGCTCACGGTAACCTTGGAGAAGTGCAGGAATTGGACGCCTAATCCCCAAAATTAAAGAGGAATCATCATTTGGAAGCAKTTTCTTCTCTGAGTTTTCCACTAGAGGACTTGCTCTCTGGTTTAAGACAGCTGACTCTTGCAGGCAGCCTKCAATAGGTCTGAAACGCAGCACTTATACACAGCTCAGCATCCCAAAAGGGCCCCAGCAAGCCAAACCCGCCCTCCCGGCTCGGCACGGGGGATTCCTCYCCTCTCCTGGGCACACTGGGCTCCGCAGGCCCTGCGCAGGGTCCTCCGCTCTCCCGCATGGAGCGGCAGCACCAGGGACCCGCAGCGCCGTCCCCGTGCACGCGGCACCCGGGGCCGGCCCCCGCGCCCCCCCGGCAGGCAGAGCCACCCCGTCCTTGGTCCGCAGGGCAAACAGCGGTTATCTCCCCTCGGCAAACACGGGGCCGCTCAGCGCCGCGGCCGCTGCCATTGCCGAGGCACCCCGGGCGTGGGAAGGGGGCAGCAAGGGGGAGGCAGAAACCGCGGGGGAAATTCCAGAGCCGGGGATAAAGCGGAGCTGCACACAGGTTGCATCCYGGCGTGCCCCGGAGCTGGGAGCACGTGGGATGGGCAGCCCCAGGGCTGGGAACGTGTGGAATGAACAGACCCCATCCCAGCACAGCCCTTGACCTAGGAACAGAGTCCACTTAGATGGGGCCAACTTGAGGAACCCAACGAGCTCCCATATGGGACCTCACTGCGGCAGGGCCAATGCCAGGGATCATCCTAGCAACTTGGGGACATCTTGGTCATTCCCAACGCTTCTCCCGGTGGTTCCGCAGCACCAGGGAGAGCATCGCACAGAGCACGAGGAGGTGCACGAGGAGGTGCCGAGGACACCGGCCGCGCGGCCCCGTGCCAGGTCCCCACTGCCTCCCGCGGCCTGGGAACRCTCACGGGGGCCGCAGTGGCACTCGAGTGATTAATGGAGGTTGGGAGGCTGCATCAGACACGCAGGAATGTGCTGCGGAGGGCAACGAGCACATCAGCCCAAGGTGTTAAAGAGTCCGACAGGTTGTTTATAACCCTCCATGAACAACCGATTAACCATTAATCCTCTGCTGGCCCAGGCACCGCCTCGGGGTCAGGCTGCGTGGAGCCCGGAGCAGCAGAGAGCAGCCCAGGGCCAAGGGCTGGGCTGCAGGGCCAGGAAGAACCCTCATGCAGAAGGACTGAGCATCCCCAGTGCACATCCCTTCCAACCTGGGCATCCCCAGTGCACACCCCTTCCAACCTGGGCATCCCCAGTGCACACCCCTTCCAACCTGGGCATCCCCAGTGCACACCCCTTCCAACCCGGGCATCCCCAATGCACATCCCTTCCAAAACCTTCTTTCAGGTTCCCATGCCGTTGGCCCTCAAGCTTCACCAGCCCATGGGTCTCATGATCCTGGCTCCTCCAGCTCTTTCCCAGCTGATCCTGGCCAAAAAGTTAGCTAGACACGTGGTGGTGGCCTGTGCAGCCTCCCTTCCACGATGAGGCCAAGAGGATGCTCTTGAGCACACCAAGAGAAGGAGTCTCATTAAGCCTATTGCAGGGACGGCTCCAAGGTAGCCAAGCTACTCCCTTCCATGAGCAAGAACGGGGCTGGATGAGCTGCCGGGCAGTGGGAAGCTGCCCTCCGGATCCTGCCRCCTCTATCACAAGTGCTCACGGCTCCTGCAACTGGCCCAGATCTCTTGGAACAAGTTTCCTATGCTCGAGAGGCCGGGTTTTATGAGCATCTGGATGGACCCAGGCCAAGAAGCAGAAGTCATCACAGAGCTCGCGCTACCTGCGCATCACAACGTGCCTCTCCCAAGCGCTGGAAGAGCTGCCAAGAGCCCTGCAAACAAAATCCAGCTCTTATGCAGAAAACCACCCAAACATTGGCCAAGAAGGTGCCCCAGCAGGAGGAACAAGCAACGTGGCTGCTCAGCATTGGTGGCAAAAGTTTATTGCCCTCCGGTTTGCAGGCCTGCACCTTTGGTTTTAGCTGGATGAGCTAGGAGTGGTTTCCCAGGTAYTGAGCTCCATGGCTGCCAGGAACAGCAGTTTCCCCTCATCCAGCTCYGGCGAGAGACAAGGGAAGAGTCCAAACCAAATCTCCTCTGAAATSACAAGCTGGACCATTCCCATTCCCAACACTCCAAAGCCAAAACCTTYTCCAGACCTGGAGGCCCAGGTGCCACCACGCAGCGCTGCCCACCCCGGGGAACCGTTTCACAGCGAGGGGAACCGGCTCTTCRCGCAGCCATAAATTTGCCTGAACTTTGTTTTCAAACATTTGCTTATCGCCCATGTCCGGGCATCTCCTCCCTGTCCCGTCAGCCTCTCCCAGCCGCAAAACAAGCCCCCTCCTAGCTCGGTCACTGGCCAAATATCAAAAAAGGGGCATGAAAATAAASAACAGATGGAAAACCTTGCAAGTCAACGAGGAAAAGCTTTACTCTGAAAATAAGCGTCTTTACAAACACATTCACAACAATTACGGGGCCTCCAAGCTGCAAACCCAGTCCAGTCTGGCTATGCTGAAACGGCAGATCAACACTGCTACGTGCACAACCCCCCAGGCCACGTTTGATCTTCGCATCCTCTTTTTAATCAGATGGGTGAGGAAAGGAAAAACCAGCTCTTCTCCTACCCTTGCCCATGCCAGCTTACTGCTGCTGCTTGCTGCTTTCTCGAGCCAGACATTCTCGCCCCGCTTTGTGGCTGGCTACAGGACTTTCTTACTGCCTTTGTCACCAGTGCAGCCGGGCACACCGGGCTGCTGGTCACAAGACCCGAATTCAACACCCTGCTCCAGTTCCACGCACGGGCTCCCGGGTAACTTAAGTGACTTGCAAGTTCCCGTCTTCTTAACTACCAGGCTTTAGAAAATCCCATCCCTAATCCCTCTGTGCCGTATTAGCCTCCCTTCCCTTCTGTAAAAAGGGGATAATATCTTTCCTGCCCCGAGGAAGGCTGGAAAACTCCGAGCATGGCTCCAATGCGGCAGCGATAGGAGCTTTGCCCGCAGCCGAGCCGCTTCGGAGGAGCTTTTCAGGGCAAATAAATAAAAACCACCCACCCCTGGAGATATGGGCACGCAGGAACAGCAGGAGCCAGGGAGCTGCTTGGTCTGCTCCATCCTGGACACGGCACGGGGCAGATTGCAGAGAGGGCATGCTGCAAATAAGGCAAATAACGCTCTCGGTGCCACCTGCTACTGCAGTTTTGCATTTTTATCAACTTCTCATCCGTTTTTCTTTTACTGCTGCAAATAAAGGAGCCGCAGTAGCAGCAGCTTTCACTGCAGAGTGCTCACAAATGGCAATTTCTACTTCCATCCATAGATGGATAGGCCCAAGGTACAGCCTCGGTGGGGCTTTGCGCTCCATTTCCTACACGGCCTAGGATAAATTCCAGCACCTTTCAGAGCCTCGATTTCCCCTCTTGAAAAAAAAAGAAACAAAAAGCGAACACCGCTCCCCGGCCTGCCCAGATGGGTACCAGGCTGAGCCCAACGGTTTGCAAAACGCCTTGCAACCATGGCACGGAAAGCGTGAGAAAGAGCACAAGACACGATGGYTCCTTCCACGATTAAGAAACTCGGTCTGAGTCACGGAGTCAAAGCTGCAGGTTCCCAGAGCCGCGGAGCGTGGACCAGACACTCAACAAACTGGTTTCCAGAGAAGGGATCTCGGTGCTCGTCCCAGCAGGGATGGAGCGGCCGCGGGAAGCGGGAGCTTTTCCTCCACGGCCCGGCCAAGGGAGGGTTTGGGCATTGGACAGCAGGGCAGCTGGGATGCTCTGCTGCTGCATGCACGTGGCCATCAAACACTTGATACTTGAGCATTTTCAATGCATTTTCCAACACAATTTCAATTGTCAAGGCCAGAGAGTTGCCTTCAGCAAGAGAGGTCATCAAAGCTTATCTCATCCTTGCAAAAAGCCTTTTTGCTGCAGGGAGTGCATGGAGTTTCCCTTGCCCTTTAAATCCCTCTCGCCTCCCTCCCACACCCACTCATTCAGCGATATTTATTATCGCTACCAGTTTCATAATCTCGGGTGCATGATGCAAGAGCAGGGCTCGAACAGCGCGGCGCAGAGCAGGGATGTGGGAAAGCTCTGCCCTGCACCGCTGGCTCCGAGCAGCAGGAGCAGCTCTGCCTTCCCAGGCAGGACACGGCTGCAGCAGTTATTGCAAACGCAGCAAATCTCCAAAGCACAAAACAGGGCCAAGCCCAATAACCCCCCCAAAAAAACAGCCATGCATGGGCCAACGAAGGCAACAAAGCCCATGAGCAGAAAGAAGGGAGGAGGAGGGAGAGCAGGACTGACGAGCAGGGCATGGGTCGAGAGCAGGAAAAGAGGGAAAAGAAGAAAGGGGAGGATCTGCCTGAAGTGAAATCCACAGCCTGTTCCTGAAGCTTGCAGCCTGTGTGCCAGGCACTCACGAATACTAATCAGAACTGAAAAAATATCAAACAATTAGGAAGGAAAGTCTCTTGGCAGGGCTCCTCCTGGAGACGTCGGGCTGGTTTTGTTTATGGGAGAGAGGAAGTGGTAACCGCTCCTGTTTGTTCTTCTAAAGAAAAGAGAAAGCTTCAGTGTTTTAATTTCGCTGCCGAAAACCCTGGAGACTTTGCCTTAAATGAATCAGAATGGCTCAGATCTAGATTCCCCCTCAGCCTTTTGTTACAAGAAAATATTTCGGTCTTTTTTCCCCTCCTCCTGCTGCTTGGGGAAAGAAAAGGGAGGTTGATACAAAACAGGGTTTTTGCTTTCAAAGGAGCAGTGCCGGGAGCATCGCCGGGTCCCATGGGTGCCAGCAGCTCCGGGTGCCAAGATGCCCTTGCAGGGCAGCTGGGCAGATATGTCCTTGAGAAGGGCAAATATATAAACTTAAAGCCTCCTTTGCATTATAAAGGCGTGCAAGAGAACACATGGCAAGCCCAGATAAAGTTTTTAGCAAGGAACAGGCTTATGCAAGGCTGGAAGGAGCCGGGGTCTAGCAGGAGCTGCAGAATCGCTCCCGCTGGTCAGGTGAATGCAAAGCTTCCCGGCCGCTTTGTTGAACCGGTGCAAAGTCCCTGTACAAACAGTTCATTTGTTTTTAGAGCAAGTCATTTGGGGAGAGCAAGTTAAACCGGGTTTACTGCAGTTTAACACAAGCATTCACGGCAGGGCAGCACGTGAAGGGGGGCAGACAGATGCACCAAAGGCAGCTCCCGCCCTGCAGAAACCCRCGGTCCGGAGACAGACCCGCAACCTGCAAATCCCTCGGCACGAACTTTGGGGCAGCCCAGGGCTTTTCGGTGCCGAAGCAAGGCGGCTTTGCCATGGAAACCCGGCTCGCGGGCTGCGAGCCCCTGCGGAATTTGCATCGGCTCCGGCTGCCAAGGAGGCAGCTCTAACAGTGAGACCTTTCAGGGCGAGCGGTGCCGACGGAGCAGCCCGCGCCCGCTCGGGAGGCGCTTTCCAAGCGTGCTGCCTTYGCCGGCAGTAACTCACCGCGGGAGACAGCGGGACGGGGCAGCGCGGAGCCAGACCGCGCTCCCGGCCCCTCTCCCCGGGGAACAGAAGGGAGGGAGGCTGAGGGAGAGGCCGCGCAGGAAGGTTTCCAGCGCGCTTTCCTCGGGAAGGACGGGAACGGAGCCGCACATCCCGAGGCGGCCGCGCTGCCCCGGAACGCTGCGTAGGTGGCCAGCGTGGAGCGCGCTCAGGGCAGGGGGGCGGCGGACGTGGCTCCATTGCACCCCTAAGGCAACGGTCACCCCAGCAGGAGCCTCACGCTCCCGCCGTGTCCCTCCATCCCGCTCGGACAGGCACCAGTCCTGCCCTCAGCACCCGCTTTACCAGGTTGCACTCCCTAATCACGAGTGTTTTAGACCCAGCTTCAGCCCCGACATCTGGAAACCGCAGATTCTTCCCCGTGCCAAATGCTTTTGGCTAAACCTCGCCTGAAATTGCATCCATGCTTGCCCCAGATCCACAGAGGTCCCATTTACAGCCCCAAATCCCCTCCCTGCTCAGGCTAATCCTTCCCAGCCCAACTGTCCTGCCCTGGTCTCCATGTGTTTGTGCTGGGGGAGGCACCTCCAACACCATCCCAGGAACCACTGGCAGCTTCCAAAAGCCTCGAGAAGGGAAGCACCAAGAAMGACTCGGCCCTGGAGCCCTGCACTCGGCTGGGTGCTGGTGCAAACCCGCACAAGGGATCTAACTGGGTCTCAAAGCACCAGGGAGTGCTGCAGAGAGCAGGTCGGCCACATGCTGCCCACCCTGCCATGCTGACCACGCTGCAACCGCAGCTCTGGGAAGACAAAGATGCTCCTCACCCGGAGTTACCATCCCCATCTCCTGGCCTGCAGCGTGGGAGCTGCTCTCGGGGTCCCCTCGCCACAYGCAGCCTCGTCCACAGGGACAGAGCTGTCCCCAAGCACGGAGAGCTGGATGTCCGCTCCCTTRTGCGCCCTGCCACCCGCCTGCAGGCATGCCACCCGCTGCAGACATGCCACCACAAGCTGCCCGCAGGAAAGATGACATCCTGCAAAGGCAGCTCTGCCAGACCCAGACCTGCCACTTTGCACAGCGGGGTGGGAGAGGGCAGGGGAGAAGGGCGAGTTCGGAGCCCAGCGCATGGGGGGGCTGCGCTGCCGTGGAGCAGCAATGCCACCCAGCGGCGGCTGCGCCTGCACGGCTGTCCCCAGCACAGGGCCCATGTCCCCAGCACCCGCCTGCACCGAGACACAAGCACCAAGCTCCGCTTATCCCTTCCCCGCAGTGGGCACCGCTCTGAAGGCCCCTCTATAACCCACCCACGCTGCCCCATGCGACACAGAGCAGCCCTCCTGCCAGCTATTCAGCACCAATGGCATCAGCAAGAGTGCCCTTCCTGCCTGCTCCAGGCCTCCTGCCTTTGGGAGTCTGAACTCCTGCTACGCAACCACTGCAAGGGCTCGGTGGAATAGGATTTGTTTCGTGTCGTGGGCATGTCTGTGCTTCACAGCCAGCACTCCCACTGCAGCGCCACCCTTCTCATTTTCTCCTGCCCAAAATGAGACTTTTAGCCCAAAGATTTTGCAGTCCAAGGTTTGGTTAAAGCACTGCATGGCCAACCCTGCACGGATAAATCCATCATCCCCCTCACGCACCCAAAGAGCCACCGCACGCCCCGCAGCGCACCAGGGCGCTGCTCTCTGCCCATAGAACTGCAGCAGCTCCGACTGCAGAGGCAGAGCAGCCAAGGGCAGTGGGCACTTGCGGCAGCCCCGGCTGGGGTGGATTAATCGGAATTCCGCGCGTTCAAGCCACAAATTGTGACATTCCCCCCACACCCTCCCCAGGTGCCCCCAGCGCCGCAGGGTCCCCGGCCCGCGCGCTCCGGCGGCTCTGGGGCGGCCGCGGCGCCGCCGCTGCCCTCGCCCGCCCCCTGGCGGCGCCGCGGGGCGCCGCACTCCGCCCGGCCGGCAGGCGGCGGCGCAACCCCCGCAGCGCAGCACCCATCGCCACCCCCGGCCCCGCTCCCGCCGGGAGCCTCCATGGGAAACGCGGCCTCCCCCCCTCAAGCCTCCTCCCCAAGCCCCGCTTTAGGCCCTGCAACACACACGGGTCTGGATGTGCAGCCTCCTAAGGCACCCCAAGTGCAGACACGTGGGGGCATCCCCAGGGAGCTGCGCATGGGCAGGCARGACACAGTCCCAGAAGATTCCTTGGCCAAGGGGAGGAGGCGCACGCACCATCCAAACACCTCATCTGCACCTCCTGTTCGCCACGGAAAGGGACAAGAGGAAATTCCCCTCAGGAAACAGGGTTTAAAGCTCTCAGCTAGCAGAAGCATCCCGACATCCCGATGACAACACCAAGCAAGTCAGTGGCTCTGGAGACCCAAAGAGGTCACCCAAGGGCTTGGCAGACAGGCGAGRCTGTCACAGCAAAGCCCTCAGCAGGGCCCAAGGATTGCACAAATGCCAAGAAAGCGCTAAGCGGGGAAGTCATGCTGCAGAGTGCATCTATCAAATGCTGAAGATGGAGTCAACAGCCCCCAGTAAAACCAGCCCGGCCCTTTGCRGCCGCACGAGCCCGGCCCACGCCACGCGGTTCCGAGGGGGAAGTGTCTGGAACTCGAGGAGCTCCGTGCCCTCGGCAGGACGCGCGTCACYGCAGCCCTCCCTGCTGCTTCGGGGCTCGGGCAGGACGCGAAGCCAGGACACGCTGTGCAGAAGGGGCGAAGCCAAGAGCCTGCTTTATTCAGACACTTGTCAAGGAAAAGCCCCGAGGCCAAGGAGCTGGGAACAGACCAAGCTACCGGCTGCGGCAGTCACACACTGACTGGGAGGGAGCAGCCCGAGTTCCCATCTCCGTTCAARCACAGGAAACCTGCAGCGAAGAGAGCAATAAGAAAACACTGTCYGACAGGCTGAGATCACCGGGGAGCCCGGGGGCCGTGGAACGCAGCTCGCTGCTCAGGCTGCCTTCGCCCAGAGCTCTGCGGAGGAGCCGTGGCAGGCCAGAGCCATGGGAGGGAGCTGAGCGCTCACAAATGCGGCTGCGGCGCCTGCGAGGAGCCCCGGGAGCAGCGAGGCGGGGCTGTCCACACGCTTGCATGCGCCTGCTCCTCCAGGCCRGGAGCATCCTGCCGGCAGAGCCGTCCCGGCCGGGAGCATCCTGCCGGCAGAGCCGTCCCCGGAGCACACAGACCGCATCCTCCCGGGGCCGCGTGCGGCAGAGGCAACACCGGCACCTGCACGTCTCGGCATCTCCACGTGCCCTCCGTTTTCCCCCAGCCACGCCGGCACCRCCGGCTCCTGCCCTGCCAGGGTCCGCTGCGGAAGCAGCTCCCAGCCCTGCTGCTCCCGGAGGGTGCAGGGACTCGGCTCCCCGCTGCACCTCTGCTTCCCGCAGGGAAGCAGCGGGTCTCACGTGCCAGAGCCCAGCAAGCCTGGCAGCAGAGCCAGAGCCCAGCAAGGCCAACACTGTGCACAGGCCAACAGGATGAGACCCCTGCATTGCCCGTGCCCCCCACCATGGACCAGCACCACGTTGTTCCCGGGAAGCAGAACAGCCCCAGGCTCCCCTTCGGAGCTGCCACCATTTGCTTTGACGTGCTCTGAGGTCTAGAAAACCAGCAGGGTTCCCCCATTCCCAGGGGAAAAGAAACACCTGCTTGTGGGCTGCTTCCCTTCAGCTCCTTTGTCCGTTATTCAGCAGTTACCCCAGGAAGAAATCCCTTGTTAGGGATGAGATTTCAGGCTCAAAGAGTGCAAAAAAATAACCCGTGCTTTGATTAAAGCGGGAGAGGAAAGGCACCTTAGCTTGCTGAAACAAACCTGCCTGCTGCCATGGCCTCCCTGGAGCRGCAGCTAACCCCGTTCAACGCTTCCTTCCAGATGGGAAACACGCTCTTATAGGAGACCAGCTTTAATTGCACAGAAAACCACGCTTTGAGGAAGGGAAAATAAGAACGTACTCAACTCACCTAAGTCCCAGAGGTCCCTGTGCCTGGGTAGGGTCTGCTGCTCCTCCTCCGGAAAGCCCCGGGGCTGGATGGAGAAAACTAGCCCAGAGAGGGATCCTGGAGCATGGGCTGGAACTGCTGCTTTTTCACATCTGCAAACTGGATTTTGAGTAACAAAGCCAGTTCCTCAAGATTAGCAAAAAACACAGCACTGGCGATGCCAAAAAGAGTAATCCACAGGACTTCAGAGAGAAACAGCTGGCTTGGCAGCTTCTTTCCCAGTTGTAGAYGGCAGAAGGGAGCATCCAGAGTCCACAGCAATCCAAAGGGATGGAGATGCACAAGAGCCCGGAGGTGAATCCTGTTTGCACAAGACCATTTGCTTGGGTGTAGGAGAGCAGTCCCAAGCCTTCCATCCCACCAGTGTGCTTCTTCCCACTTCCAGGYACGAGGAAGGATAGTTGGATATTGCGGTAGGCTGCTTCCCTGCCCTTCGGTAATGAAAGGCCACCAGAACCTGCAGGGAGACAAGYGTCAGGACAGGGAACATCAGGCAGCAGCCGCAGCGCGGTTCGGGGTGCACCCGCACTCCAGGTCCATCAGCTGCAGGAGCAGCAGCACGTCCAGGCACCTCCTACGTGGGATCAACAGGGCTGTAAAATATTCCCAAATTGTTCCCAAATTGTTCCCAAATATTCCCGTGTCCCTGCAGCATCAGCCGGCTCTGCTCATGGAGGAGCTCAGCCCCACCGCGGATGGAGGCACCCACAGAAGAGGGACCCCGATCCCTCAGCACGTCCCCTCGCAGGGGCCAAAGCAGCGACGACCGCAGCACAGCCCCGACACAACTCGGCACCACGATGGGACCAAGGGCTCCGAGCACGACGCCCGCTATATCCCTTACCTTGGGGAGCAGGACAGAACCAGCGTCTTCCTCGCGGCTCCGCTCTCCAAGAGCGGACACGGGGGTCCCTGCAGGGCCACCAGAGCCAGCAGCTCTGCGCAGAGCGGTGGCCACGCAGAGGGGCCAGCGCCTGGCCGGAGGCATCCCGGCCCGCGGGCCAGGCCCGCGCTCGCAGCGGCGGCGCTTGCACACCCGGGTTTATTAGGGATACATCAGTGCGCGCACTACCCGGCTTCGTTAGGGCGCTGCTGCTCTCCAGCACAAAGTCCGTATTTGTTTCCCTGCAGGGGTGGAAATAAAGGGGGTTTTGTATTTTCTTCCTCTTCTCTTTGCAGGCTGGAGTGAGTTTATTTGACACTCCAGCACTCTTTGTGAGCCGAGTGCCCGAGGATAAATGCTACCCTTAAGAGTGACTTGGCGTTAGACAGAGGGACCCTCTTCAGAGGAGAATGGGGGCTTGTTGAGCCGGGGCGGGGAGGGGGCCGCCGAAGAGCCGCATAGAAGGGTCTCTGTCCTGGGCGCACAATAGAGCGAATTCTTCAAGATACCGGGAGCTGAAAGGAAGGAAGGAACTTTCCTCCCTTTAGAAAGGATTTTTGGGAACAATTGAAGAAGCTATWAAAAGGGAATCTTTATTTCCCATAGGGCCCGTGGGGCTGAGAGGCCCTCGCCCCCTCCCTCCCCTGCTATTCCCGCTCCTTTGGATCGGATGCAGTTGGAAGCAAGAGGCAGGTGAGCAGCAGCTCCCGGCCGGGCGGCGGGAGCTTTCCGCAGACCCGTGCTCGGAGCGAGTCCCATCCGGCCCAAAAGAGGCACCCAGAAGCRTCGGGTCAGTCACCACTGCAGCCCTTGCTGCCCCTGGCACCAGGCACAGAAGCCCCATGCAGACTGCATCCCGGCGGGATGCTCGTGTCCGCACACCTCCGACAGCAGCAGCAACCCCAGCCCAGACCCCGGCACGTYCCCACCCTCAAAGCGAGCGCGGCCGCTCGCCTGGGCTCCCCCACTCCCCGCTTCCCCCCCAGGCTGCCGAGGGGAGCTGGGACCAACGTGCAAAATAAACAGCAGAGCCCTGGCCAGCAGCACAGAAGGCCACCAAGCCACACGGAAGGCCACCAAAGCTGCTTCCTCCCCTGCCAGGCAAGGGGAGCTGCTCTCCATAGCCCAGAGCCTCTCGCYCAGGGGCTTGCAGGGCATTCCTGCCTTGGGAGCCMAACMAGCCCCTCGAGATTTTCATTTCTCRAAACTTAAATTCCCAGAGTCRACTTCAAACCTCACAGCCGAGACAAACCCTTGGTCGCACAGCYACCGGAGCTGCCAAACCGCTCGAGGTCTCCAGGAGGTACCACTTGTCCCAGGCCTGAGCAAGGGGCCCAGCCCCAGCCGCTGAGCTTGTGGACGTAGAAATACCCAAAACAGAGAGGAGCAAAACAGAGAGGAACATCCAGCGATGCTCTCTGCACCTTCTGACCCGCTTCCAAACACGAGCAGCCCACAGCAGCACTTCAAAGCCAGAAAAGCACTGAAGCTTTCACACGGCAGCCTCCCGGGCCGTGCAAAGTCCTTCTGGCCCCAAGACACACTAGTCCCRTTCTTGTGCAAGGGCAGGAGCTGCGTGAGAGGGGCAGGGTTGTGTGGGACGGAGCTTTGGGACCGTCACTGCCGTTCACTCCTCCTTTGGGAGCCCCGGACAGTCCTGCTGCAGCAAAGAGCTGGGGCAGGAGGGGCCAGGACAAAACCCCAGAGAGAAGCTGCAAAGAGCCCCTGCCTAGGGAACATTTAAAACCCATCCCAGGCTTCATTTGTGCAGGAAAAGCTACACAACCACCCAGCAATCACGTTTATTTAAGGGCTTAGGTTTTAGCCCTCAAAAAGCAGCCGTGGTTTGGCAGAAGGAACAAGCCGATTGAAGGGAAACCCTCCCACACGCCACCTCCTCCGGGCAAGGGCAGCCCAGGGCCCAGCTCTTCGCCCCTCCTCRGCACCATGCGCAGCATTAGACCCTGTTCGAGGGGCCAGGGGCTGGGGCAGCCTCCCCGAGCGCAGCCATCRCGGCCCTGGCTCCTCCAGGAAGGCTCTGCCTGGGATCCAGACCCTGCCGGGAAGCCAGGAGGAAGAGGAGGGGACGGGGCAGGGGCGGCAGAGCGGGACACGACATGGGACACGGCCTCTGCCTCCGGGGACTAGCGAGGCAACACCCTGTAAACCCTAATCCCGCGTTAGGAGCTCTCATCAGAAAGGAACGGTATTTATTATGGAGTTATAGGAGGCCATAAAAGTGTTTTCATGCCRTGTTTACACTAACATAGGGGACTTTATGCTAGTATTTGGCCCTTCTTTTTTTAATACATCTTTCTGATGAAATAAGCCATTCTGAACAAGGCTGCCCTTTGTAATGCAGTTATARCTTTCTGGCTGGCCTTGGTAACTGGCTAAACATTGTGCTTCTCTTGCCCTCCCTTTTGTKTCTTTTCTTCTCTGTTCAAGGTTCAAAGAGCCAAGTCCCCCCCAGGAAGGGGCACCGCGTTTCTGGCACCGTCTCCACCTTGCCACCCCCGACACTTCCCCTCCAAAATCACAGGAGCCCCCCCAGCACAAACGCCAGGGCCCCGACCCTCGGCAGCCCCGAGCGGAGCCAAGTGCTGTTAAAACACCGCGGAGCGGCGATGCTCCCGCGCGGAAACACGCTTCCGAGGGGGCCGAGGAGCGCCGAGCGGAGCCGGCCTCGCGGCACGGCTGTCCCCGCCAGCTCACAGTAACGCCCGCTGGGTCCAGGGCCCACCAGCCCTCGCGGCCTCCACGATTTCTGTGGCTCTCTCGAGTCCYGAGAGCAGCAAGTACCGACCGGAGCAGCACCCGGCTCTGCTTTGGAGGCTCCTCAGCTCCCAGGGAGGCCCAGCTGGGTTGGAGGCTGCTTCTCTGGCCATTCTTCATGCTCTCCTCCCCAGGGGACCATGTGGGATCCCACCTCCTGTCTGCCCTTCACAGGGTGGGCAGGAGGATCTGCCTTCCCCAGGCCACAGGCACAGGCCCAGCATGGGGTTCAGCAGGATCCTGCCACGAGGAACAGCCCAGGCTGGGCAGTGTGAACCTCAAGGAATCATTCAGATCCAGGGKTAACACCTGGAGACAGCTCAGGCTGCCTCTCCCAGCCCCATTTTGCAGGTGGAGGGTGGAGCATCTCCCCAATCACACCCARATCCCCAGCACGCAGCACCTGAGCCCTGGCCAGGACCCACCGCCAGCAGCAGCCACCTGGGGCCGGTCCAGCCCCTGTCCCCTGCACAAGGGCCGCCCTGGGCTTCTCTTCCCTTGCACGATGCAGACGAAGCACCTTCCCCTTGCAGCCGCCCTCCCTCTGTCCTCAGAGGGCTTCGTGCTCCCCATTCTGGGGCACTGGGGAGCCCAGGGCAGCGCCTGCCTCGCTGCCGGCCTGCAGGTGCAGCCACTGGTGCACAGGTTCAACCTGCCCCGCTGCAGGCCCCGGTGCATGGAGAGCAGCCACCAGCCCRCACGTTCAACCAGAAAGAGCAGCTTGAGCTCGGCTTGCTGTGAACTGGGGCAGCCCGTGAAGCCGTTTCCCTCCATCCCTGAGTTTACAGGGAGGTAAGAATGTCCCGAGTGCAGCATGTCGGACAGCAGGAATGAACGAGGGAGGGTGCAGGCAGCCTCACGTCCCTGCACCAGCACTGTCTGCCTCAGAACACCGGGCAGAGGGAGACCCGGCACCTTCCCAAGGCCGAGTCACTGCCCCCGGCCGCTTCCATCCCACCAGCTCTCTCCCGATTGCAGAAGGTGTCTCAATCAGCTGCAGAGCCCAGCAGCTCCTGCAGCCTCCCGACGCTCAGAGGAAGCAGCCTCTGAGCCTGCAAGGACAGCACTAACAGCGCCCGGGCAATAGAAGCTCTTCTTGTTTATRTGAAAGTAACCTCAAACATCCCTTCCCCAAACGGGCAGCCCCGCTGCTCGGGGAGACAGCGCTGTCCTCACCGTGCTGGTCCCCAGCAGCAGACAGCACGAATTTTCCTGGGTGTTATTGGTTGCAGGTCTAGACYGGTGTGGTCTTTTTGTTGTAGTAAGCAAAATAAGGGGCTCCATGAAGGGATTCATTCATGTTTCTCCAGAATTCACACAACAGTGCTCTTGTGCATTGAGGGCACCTTGCATTGCCACCCCCAGTCAAGTGTCCCAAGCCCAAGCTCCTGCCAGAGGGCACCAAATGCTGGGAGACCCCCTGGACCCACCCCAGGGTGGGGAGCAGAGCCCAGTCCAGCTGCCTGGTCCCCCAGCTCTCCCTGTCCCCCCCCCCGGCCAGGCACCTGTCCCCAGGGCGCTGCACCCCCCTACACACCGCATCCTACAGAGCGCCCCCCCGGGAGGGGAGCCCCCAAAGCCGAGACCAAAACAACCCCCGCACGTGMGGGGGGAAGAGGGACCCGCCGGGCCGGGCCGAGGAGCGGGAGGTGCCGGCAGCCGCCCCCCCCGCTCCGCAAGGTCACCCGGAGCATCCCCGGGGCCGCCGGACACGGAGCAGGGAACAAAGGCCGGGGCCCGGGACCCCCCCGGGACCCCCCCGGGAGGCGGCGGCGCTGCCGGCCCCCACCCAGCCCCCCGGCCCCGCAAACCCCGGAGCGAGCAGGGCACCTACCCGCGGCCGCGCTGCCTCCCCGGCGTCCTCCCCGCCGGCTCCGGCATCTTCCTCCTCCTCTTCCTCCTCCCCCTCCGCAGAGCGGCCCGCACGGAGGCCCCGCCAGGGGTCGGGGGGCAAAAGAAGGGCAAGGGGGGCCGGGTAGAGCGGGGAGAAGCCGAGCGCGCCTGCCCCAAGCACCGCGGGCGCGCCCGAAGATGCTCCGAGTGCGGCGGCCGGGCCATTCCCCGCCTTATATAGCCCGGCGGGCCGGGCGGCCCGGCGCGGCTCACGGGACTTGTAGTTCCTCCCCCGGCGGCCCGGAGCCGCCCCCCCGCCCGGGGGGAGCGCCGCGGGGCGGGGCAGGGCAGGGGGGCGGCCCCGGGCCCCGCGGCCCCCGCTGCACCGGGCGCGTTGTGTCCCCCTGGGGCTCGCGGCTCCGCAGGGGGAGCCCCGACCCCCCCAGGGCCCCGGAGCCGCCTCCTTCCCAGCCCCAGCCGAGCCAGCAGCAAAGGGGGCACGTGCAGGATTTGGCCCGGGAACCACTGGGTCAATGAGTAACCGCCCCRAATCCTTTCCCCAAGAACCACTACTGCAATTGCCCCTTATATTAGTTGCTTAGTTTAATTATTGTGCCAATTATTAATTTAATTTAAGTTAATTATTAACCCATCCACGGAATGAAGGAGCAATTAGCGATACCCTCGACTCATAGCCCCTTCCTGCGAGCTCGCACGAGCAGGTTGGGTCTGCGGGGCTGCACCGTGGGCCGCACGCGTGATCCTGACTCAGTCCCGGCTTTGCAGGAAGCAGGGAAATGCTCCGGGATGATCCAGACCTAAGTTTCCCAGGACGAGGAGCAAGGGAAGCTGGYGGGGAGAAAGAGAGAGGGAAGAGAAAAGGGAGGGGGGAAAAAGGAAATAAAAAGAAACCAAAACTCCCGGCCTGTTCTCAGGGCCCAAAGCCGGGGTGGAAACGTTTCCCTGCCCTTAATTACTCCGAGACCAGATGAATTTCRTGAAGAAACCGCAGCCGAAGCGCGGTGCGGCGCTGGGCTCGCGTTGGCCGCGCTCGAAGGAGGTAAAAGGTCGGCGCTCGCGGTGTGTGAAAAGGCAAAAACACCCCGACAGCCCAAGGTGGAGCGCCGAGGAGGAGGAGGAGGAGGAGGAGGTGGGGGGGGTGCTTCTTCGTGCCCGCGTGCCGTAAATTCAAACCTGTTTGGCGAGCGCCGGCGCACGCGGAGCAGCCGGGAACAGAGCCGGGACGGGCAGGGAAGCCCCATCCCGGCTGCACCGCGGTCCCCGTGTCCCCATGTCCCGACGGCTGCTCCCAGACACAGCCCCGGGCTCCAGATGGCCCTGCTGGAGCAGGGGCTGGGGCCGGATCAGCGCCCTGCAGCCTCCGAGAGACCCCCCAAGCTGTGCGGGGGCTGCAAGGAGTCAGCGCGAGCAGGACGAGGAGCGGGGAAGGACCCGGGCTGCCTGTTCAGAGGGTGATGGAGTTTTTTCAGAGAAAAGCACCGGGTTTGGAGGTCGGTGGGTGGGTTTTGTCCTGTCCCTGCTGCCGGCAGCCCCGCAGCTCGGCCCGACTCATCCCGGCGCTAGCCTGGACCATTCCCACCCACTCGGGCCCTGCTGCTGCTCCACGAGCTCTTGTGGGTCCCGGTGTAGCTGTCCATGGGGGTGCACCGGGACACGTGTGGGATGTCCCTGCTCCGCATGGGGATCCAGGGCTGGATGTGAGGGCCGGGAATGGGGATGCGAGACAGTTGCTCAGGGCAGAGCCTGGCTCAGAGCCACGGGAAGATCCCAGCCCTGGGTTTGCAAGAACCTGACGTGACCACGAAGGGCTTTCCCGGGTGCCGAGCGCGGCCCCGTGGGATGGGGCGGGCGGGAGAGCCCATGGGGAGCCCAAGCAGCCCCGTCCCCAAGGCGAGATAACACGTACCCGGAGCCAGCAACAAGGACAACCCCACGAGAGCCCGCATCCCTAGGGATGTCAACCAGAGGTTCCCGAGTTGTGGAAATTCAGGGTTTTCCTGACAGATCCGTTTGGAGCAGCTAAAGCATCATCCGCGCTGCGAGGGCAGGATTTTAGGACCAGGACAGGACGGACACAAGTTGAAATCACCCCAACCTCCCGCTGGATTCCTCCCTCAAAGCAGGGAGCGATGAGACCAGGATATAGAAAATGCAGGAGAAGGGGATGGGGAAAGGGCGAGGGGGAAAACGGGTTCCCGCAGGACGGCAGTTCTCAGGGCCTGGCCAGCCCTGTTACCTCCGAAAGGCCTCTGACCTCCAAATACCCTCCCCAGGCTGGTTAAATATATATAAATATATTGAAATAAGGAAACAAAAAGCTTTTCATTTCCCTCGCAGAGAGTGCCAAGTGCCTGCAAGAGCCAATAAAGAACTGCAGCTCCGGGGAACGGGGAGCCACGTTGCAGGTAAAACAAAAACAACCTGAATCTTTGCCTAGAACTTGAACCAGTCCCAAAGTTTGTGGTGTTTTTTTTAAAAAAAAAAAAAAAAACAAAACCGAGGTTTTGTAAAAGAAGAGGAAAAAGGCGGTTTTCAGTTTTTTACTCCCTTCTGGAGGGCAGAAAGGTCCTGGGAACGGCCGTGCCGGCTGCGGAACGCGGGAGGCAGCGGCACCGCGGCCCGGGCGCCGCTCCGGGGATGCTGCGGGGACCCTGGGGACGTCTGTTAGTCACCCGTTCACACAGTGACGAAGCCGGGGAGGGTTAAGGGCTGCTCCGGGGTCACGCAGCAAAGCAGGGGCTGGACCCGGTGCCCTGGCCGCCGGTGTCACCGCGTCCCTGTGTCCCCAACCAGCAGGAGCCACCGCGGCAGCCTCAGGCCCAGCAAGGGGCTAAAACCCCCCAGGCATCTCCCTGCAGCACCACAGCACAGGGATGAGCTGGAATTGGGGCCAGAACTCCCAAATCCCACCTCGCTCGGGAGCGGGACGGAGCCGATGCTCCGAGGCCGGCCGGGCTCCTCCGGGCTCTTTGTGCCCGAGTTACTTAAAAAGCCCTTCAAAGCCGAAATGCTTTCAGAAAGTGCGTGCGCACCCTGCGCTGGAGGTAGATTCATTACTCGGGCTCGAAAAGGTGACTCATCCCACGCCTATTGTGTCGAGGGATGAAAACACCCACGCGGGGCGCTTTCCAAGGCGCCCGGTGATTTAGGGTCCCTTTCTTTCTCTCCCCACACTTTTCGCCTCCCGCACAAGGATCTATTGAGAAGCTGCAGAACAAACGCTCCCTTATGCAGCTCCGGAGAGCCCCGGTGGGCCTGCGCGCGGCAGCTGCCGCCCGGCACGCTATGGTTACTCATTAACCGGCGCCCGGGGCCGCGGGGAGGAGGGGACTGAACAGACCCTAACGCGGAGGCAGAAATAAGAAAATCAAACGGGTGCCCAGAGAAACGCAGCGGAGGAAACAGGTGGCAGCAGGAGCAGCTCGCGGGGAATCGCGGCGGGTCCTGCCCGCCGGCGGCCCCACCGAGGGGACAGTGACGCGGGGAGCAAACGTCTGGGGACAAAAGAGCAGGGTTGTTAAAGGGAGGGAGCAGGAAGGGGCAGCGCGAGGAGGCCCTTGTGCTCCGCTGTGCCCCGGTGCGGGGTCGCTTCCCTGGCTCCGCTCCCCTGCCCGCTTTGCATGAGAATGATGGAGGGACAGACGGAGGGACCGGYGCTTTCCCCGGGGGCAGCTGATCCAGGCCAGGGGAGCAGGTCCCGATGCGGCAGGAGGGGCTCGGATCCGCAGCGGATCCAAGGCGGGATGCGCCTGGAGCAGCCGTAGCCGCTGGTCCAACCGGCCAATGGGGCAGGACCTGCAGGGAGYCACAGCCAGAGCGGCAACAAAACCCGGAGAGGCTGCACAGAGCGGCACCSCCCGGCCCTGCGTGCCCGGCGCCAGCGCCAGCCTCCTCGGGCCTGTTTGCCCGGCCGAGATAAGCGGGGCAAATGAGCGCAATTACCTCCCTGTGTTTGGTCACGTGATTTGGGGAAACAATTAAGAGATTGCGTGAAAAGGATGGGGCGGGGGTGGCCCGGGGCCAGGCACCCGCTGTCCTCAAGGCCCGTGGCCCGWAGGACTTTGCAGACCAAAGTACCCGAGGAGTTTGGGAGCAGAGCGTTTGGGTGACTCCTGAGGTCCCCAGGGCCAAGGAGACCCTTTGGATGAACCCCCGGCCTTTCCCATGGGCATCTTCTCCCGGGAACCCACGGGGCTCTTGGTCCGTCCCCCACACACCAGAGCCCAGCTCTGGCCAAGCGGTTTCTGCTCCGCACGGAGCAGCCCGGCCCGATGCCCGGCCGGGATCTGCCCTGGGCAGGGCCGGGAGCAGCCCGGAGGGGACGGCAGGAGGCAGCTCGTCCCCCGGGCTCGGCCGCTGCTCCAGCGGAACAGGGACCTCGTGGCTCCTTTGCTGCACATCTGGCGGCAGCGGCACAAGGCGCCTTTGTGCGCCGGGTGAATTATCGGCCATAAACCAGCACTTGTTCCCGAGCACTCCAAGGAAGGAGGTGGGAAAGAAAGGGAGGGAGAGGAGCCACCCCCAGCCATGGAGGAGCTTCCTCGGAGCCTCGCTGAGGTTTCCCGGGCTGTTCTGGGCAAGCGGGCGCTCGCTTCCCACCTCTCCGCTCCGGCTGCACCCTGGGCTCGCTCAGAGGCGTCGGGATCCCACCTGAGGGAACGTTTCCTCTCCCGGGGGGCTTCCCGGCACCAGCAGGAATCAGCTACAAGGGACCCCCCAAGGCCCAGCAGCAGTTTGGGGTACATCAGGATGGGCTGGATCCACGGAGCTGCCCACGATGGAGCTGCCGCGCTGCAAGGAGCCGCCCAGCACGCAGGGCAATGGGGACGGTGACAGCAGGGACAGCAGAGACCGGAATTCCCGGTGCCCGGAAAGCAGCTCGCTGCGGAGCAGATGGAGGGAGCGAGACGGAGCAGGGTCCAGGCCGAGCGATGGCTCCGGYTGAGGAGCCGGGGCCCGCACGTGCGCGCGGGAGCCGCGGCTTTAATTGCAGCCGGGCTGCCAAGTCCAACAAAGCGCGCACAAAGGACAGGAGCCGTTTTGTTTGAAGGTCGGGATTGTTCCCTTCCCCGGGGGAGCGCGGGCGGCGAAACCCGCTCCTTTACAAGCAATGACTCAGGTGCCGTGCTCTGCCCTGGGCACGCCGCTTGCAAGCCCCGGTGATTCCTGCGCCGTGTTTGGTTTCACGGCTCGGGCCCTAATAATGGGATTATTGTTCGCTTGCGTGCAAAGAGCTCGCTCGGGGTTTTCGCTCCCCGCCCGCGCCCAGGGGAGCCGCTGCCTCCGCCGGCGCCCCGGCCCTGCCGCCCGTCCTGCCTTCCCGGAGCCCCGGAGCGCCCGGCCCGGAGGAGCAGGGGGCAGGGGGAGGGCACGTCCGGGGCTTCTCCCAATGGGAAGAGCAGGCATGGGGCCCGCGGGCTGCAGAGCGCCGGTACCGCTGCTGCCCTGACCCCGCTGTGCCCCGCAGGAACAGCATGGATAACACTGGGGACAGCAGAGGCATCACTGGGAACAGCATGGATATCACTGGGAACAGAACAGGCATCATTGGGAACGGCATGGATATCAGACCACGACAGATGGATTTTCTGGAGCAGAGGTGGATTTCCCGGGAGCAGAGTGTCGATGCTTTCCCTTTGCACCGTTGCACTTGAGAGGAGAGAACAACATGCGTGTCCTGGGGGAAAACCCAATGCCTTTGGGTTTGGGCAGCTTTGGATGTCACTGTCACCGCTTGCACAAGACGGGGGTTGTCACCACCTCAGCAGACAAACTCGACCCTCTCCAAGGCCCCCTTCAGCCCTTGGATAGCGGGAAGGACCAACCGGGCGGGATGCAGGCCAAAGCAAAGGGCCAGCGCTCCTCCCTGCTGCGGGCTGCGCTGCTGCCGGGTCCCACACGGCCCCGTTGTCCCGGGTGCGTCGCACCCGCACCTTGCAACGTGCCTGGCCGGGCCCCGCGTCCCCAGCGCGGGGACCTTGGCACCCTCAGCTGAGCGCTCCGTCACCCTCCTTCGTTAGCGCGGCTCGAGGAGCCCCAGAGCACGTACAGAACAGCAAGGAGCAGCCACAAACCTGCCCGAGGCTGGCGTTATTTTTAAACTCAATGGCAAGAGCGCGCACACGCCCTTCAGACAATTCCCTTTTTCTTTACTTTCAGGGTTTTGGATGCATTTTAAGTTTTCCTCCAGCAAATGCAAAAGTTATTTCTGTTTGAAGACAAAACCCGACAATCTGAAGTTTTTGCACATTTGATGCTGCACTGAGAAAGTACCTGGGGGGGGAAATCACCCGTACAGACACCGCAGTTTAGCACCGACTCCTCTCACCCTGGCTGCAGCGTTGCGGTGCCCGTGCCGAGAACGCTCCCCCGTGCACCGGCAGCTGCTGCTCCCGGATCACTTCAGGCCTGGCCCCCCGCCAGCCTTTCAATCATARCAAGTAGGGGATATAGGACCCCATTCCCCTCCAGGGTGCGAACAGAAACGAAGGGTTTTCACGTGTGTTTTCTGCATCACCCTCCTGCCCTTCCCGCTCGCTTCCTACAGGTCCAAGGTACATAATTATCTCAGCTGGCTACATCTAAGTGGGATTAAATGCATTATGCGATATTATCTCATGGCAATCTGATTACAAGGTTGTCTTTAAACGCATAATGTGTTTTTCCCTACCAACTCACACCACATGCCAGAAACCAACCGAGCAGCCGGGACGCACGAGCCGGGACACCCCCGGGGCCTCCAAGCTTCACGCCAAGGTTTGGGCTGCGAACGGCGTCCCCGGCGCCGGGCAGGGCTCACCTGCGCCGACAAAGAGCTTTTGTTCTCCCCGCGCGTGCCCGGCCTCGGCCACGGCTCTCCCCAGGCTGCAGCCTCCCGGGAGGCAGCGGCGCCGGMCTCGCCTGCTCTTTGCGGAGTCCCAGTTCCCAGGGCTTTTCCTGCTGGGTGTCCTCGACCCTGCATGGAGCCACGTGCTGCAAGGGGCTGTGATGGGGCACGTGTCTTCACGGTGCGATCAGGGCAAGTCCTTCCGCAATGGAGCTGGAGACCGGAGCAGCTCTGCCAAGCGCCCCCGGGAAGGGGGAGGTCGGGTGCCCGATGGCTCCTGCAGCAAGAGGACACGTTGCCTTCCAGGTTCCATCCCTGCCTTCCAGGACTGCAGTGCTCAGCGGGACACGTCGCCACGACCTCCATCCCCGCGCTCTCCCTGCGTTCGAGCGGAGGCCTTGGGATCACGGGGTCACAGAGCAGAGAATCTTTATGGTTGGAAAAGACCTTCATGAGCACCCAGTCCAAACATAAAYGCCTCAGCCAGGGCTGGCACCAGCTGCAGAAGCAACACCGACGTGTGCGGGTGCATGCGGATGCATGCAGGTGCATGGGGTGCATGCACACACCATTGCATGTGGGTGCACAGCAGACGAACACGAGCCCTCAAGTTGGTGCAGGGAGAACCACGAGGCTGCTCTTTTCCCAAGGGATTTGCCAAGATGGTTTCTTCTGAGCCATAAGGCATTTCCCCGGGTCAGGGGCTGGACTGGAAATCCAGCGAGGGCTACAAGGCATGCACGTGTGCCCWGAGGAGGTCGGGCAGGGCTGGATTTCTTTGTCTTCTTCCTTTTATTTTCTTCTTTAAAACAAAACAGGCCACTTTTCCAGGTGAGAGGTAGGACCTTTGTCATGCCAAGAGCAATTAAGCTGGAGAAACAAAAGGAAGGGGAATGGAGAAGGCAGAAGGAAAGGCATGGAGCCGCCGCACCCCAACCAAGCAGGACAAACTCCRAATTTCCTCTTTATTGAAACCAGTCACAGTTGAATGGTCAAATCCATTGGCAACCAGCACTTCTGCATCATCCGGATGGACGTATAGATGAAACAAATAAAATTCAACCAAAACACTAACCGATCAAAACCCCATGGCGCCGAGTGCAGCCATGCTGCTCCCTTGGGCTGCCTTCCTGCAATCTCTCTTGTAGGGGAGAGCTGAAGATGTTTATAATCTAAGGATGTTTATAACCTAAGGATGTTCACAAGCCCCCCAGCAGCGAGCCTGGCATTGCCGGGAGGCCAAGGCTGCTCGAGAAGACGGGTGGAGGGGCACACACACACAGCGTGTGTTTCTGGCTCCTTCGGTTGGGTAATTAACCCCTCCTGATGAAGAACTTCACCCTGATGCTGCTAAGAGCTGCCAAGGTCCTACCTGGGTGCTCGGCCACGTGTGATTCAGCTCTGAGCTCTTCAAAGGCCGTCGCAGAGACCAAGGGCTAACAGGTCAACCTCGCGTGTGCCCATCCCAGAGCTCGTCAGTAAAGCAGAGGGTTAGTAACTGTTTCCAAGAGCAGCCACAGAGCAGCCGTTGCTCAGTACCCCGAGAAACAYGGGCACAAGGAGCAAACCCTGGTGCTCGCCAAGCGCCGAGCGCGCCACGAGCAAGTGCACAGGCCACCGTGCCCTTGGGCTGCTGCAGGACCAAGCCCTCTCCCGCCTGCTTTAGGGGAGAAACCCCCAGGTATTGGGCATTGCACTGCAGCAGAGCTCCCCTTGGGCTGCGTTTCAAAAAAAACATTCCCTCTTGCATGCATACTAAGAACATTCTTTTTTTATTACTCATTTAGACGATTTGCATCCATCAAAACAACTAGCACCCTGAAAAATTCCCAAGGACCAGCAGGATATGTTAGACCTGCTACTCCACGAAGCGCTGTCCGTGTTACCTTTGGGGTAATCCTTCCACCTTCCCTCAAAACCAAGAGTGGAAATTGAGACTCCTCAAGGAGTTGACTCCATTCAAAGGCCTTGGTACTTAACCACAGAGCAGCGTAAACACTCAACAGTGAATCTCTAATCTCCCATGGAACAAAGATGATCGAAACCAAGAGCGACCTGGCTTAGAGAAACAACCCGGGAGCCGAAGGGAAAGCAAACTGTGCCCTGCAGCCCAGTCAATGCGTCTCACCAAGAACCCTGCCGAGAAAGAAAGAAAATCTGGTGGCAAAAGGAAACCAGGACCTGCCAGAGGACACCCATATTTGTGCTTTGAAAACCTTCCACATTATGTTATGGGAGGAAGATATATAAAATTATAGGTAATCAACGTCAAACCAGATCAAAAAATATATACAAAAAAAAGTCTAAAGTGTGTCCAGTTCCAAGTGCCGCCCCTGAAATTGCTCTGAAGTCTCCCGGCGAGTGGTGACCTGCCATTAGCCAAGGCCAACGTCCAGGGACATCATCACCACAAATCCCAATATTGAGGTCCAGGAAGCCAGCTTCCCATTGCCACTGCAAGGAGGAAAAACAAGGCAGGCCATGAAATTCTCCGTATTTCCCCCCCGTATTTAAGGGCATTCCGTGCCGGTGCYGGGGGTTTCTCACCTGGTTTGTGCCTCGGGGATGATATCGTCCATGACCACGTAGACCATGGCYCCGGCGGCAAAGCCCAAGGCGTAGGGGAGGAGAGGCTCCGCCAGCACCACGGCGAAGGCACCGAAGACGCCGGCTAAGGGCTCCACCATGCCGCTCAGCTGCCCGAACCTGCGGAGGACACGGGGCTCGGATCCGCCGGGAACCCCAAGCAGGGGCTGCAAAGTCCTCCAGGAGCTCAAAGGGGCTGAGGAAAAGCGGGATTTCATCCTGTCATCCCCTAAGAGCTCAAAAGGGCTGGCGAAAAGCAGGAGCTCGTCCTGTCGTCCCTCCGCGGCGCAACCTGCGCCGCGGAGGGACGACAGGACGAGCTCCTGCTTTTCCCCCGTGTTTTCCTCCCTTCCGAACCCCCTGCAACAAGCAGAGCTATGCAGACCATGGGAATTGCACMCCCAGCAGCAGCAATCCCGGTGTACAGGCCGGTGGGGATCTCTGCTCACCAGAAGGCTCTCCAGGTGGAGAAGCCGGCGCCGCGCAGGGGGAGGCTCACGGCGAGGCCTTCGGGGAAGTTCTGGATGCCGATCCCAATCGCCAAGTTCCTGGCGGAATAAAGAAATAATAAAGATTTCATTTTATATAAATGTATGAAATATAAATGCATTAGGTGGAAAGGACAGGCGAGGATAGGCTGCTGGGGAGCTGGAAGAAGAGAGATGTTATTAAAGRTAAGTCTTTTCAATGCAAGTGCATCTCGCCCTGGGGACTAATTGTCCTAATATTTAACATGTGCAGAGCAGGTTTCGCCTTCAAAGAGCTTGAGCTCATTTAATCAGAGCGAGCTGCAGCCCTGGGAGCAACAGATGGAAAGAGAAGAGACTTGTCTGGGGCCCGAGGAGGTGTTTGGAGCACAGTGAGGATGATGGCGCATCCCGGGAACCTCGGCTCTTCCCACCGGAAGGCTTCCCAAAGCCGCCCTGCAAAGTCAGGGATTTGGCTGCCCGGAGCCAAGAGCTCCCTGTGCCGCTCGAAACACTTGTTTCCTATTAGTAAAATAAGACTGGTGAGAAAAAGCTCCCCGGCTTGTTTAAACTCCTGCCGCGGTTTGCAGAGGAGGGGAGGGAAGGGGGGAGCAGCCGCAGGTTTCCCGGACCGGGACAGGCTGCTACAATCAAAAACATTATTCAAGGCAAAGAGAGGGAGAGCGGAGGGGGGGAACATCCCCTTTGGAAAACACTGGAGCCGCTGTCTGCGCGCGGGGCTCCTTCCTCCTTCCCTCGCCTCCGCACAAAGCCGCTATTACTCGCCCCGGCCACAACAAATTAAGGGGGTGGGAACGGGCGGCGTGAATGGAGGGGTCTGTGCCCGGAGCGGCCACCCGGCACTGGGACCAGGACGGGCCCCGTGCGGCAGACGGGGCCTCGAGGAGCATCGCGCCGAGCGCGTCCTCGAGGCTGGAAAGGACCCCTGGGCTCTTGTGCAGCCCCAGGACGTGCATGTGTCACCTCCCGGCCTCCCCGCGTGTCCCTCCACCTCTCCTGCTCGCCCAACGCACGTGGCCCAGTGGACACCCTGACTTCCTCGGATGCTCCCACCCTGCTCTGCCCTGGGTGCTCCCGGGACACCGGCACCCATTCGGAGGTGAGGAGAAGCCCTTGCCAGCGTGGAGGCCAGGGAGAGCCCAGCCTCCCTCTCCTCTTGCAGGGAGCTCTGCTCACCGCGAGCGGCCACGCTGCTTGCCCAGGACAGCGTCCCCAGGGCCCCACCCCCGCTGCTGGCCTGGGAATAAACCCCGCTCTGCTCCCGCTCCTCCCGCACACACCTGGCGCCTCCGGCCCGGCTGCCCGGAGCAGGGGGCTCGCATAAGGCTGCATTGTGCGCGTGGGAAACAAAGGGCTCCTTATTGCGGAAATAGGTGGGGATTCTTGGAAGGCTCCCCCCTCCTGCGCAGAAACAGAAACGTGCTGCAGAGGCGACGCCGGAGCCGCCTGGCCCGGGAGCCGGCGCGGGTGGGAAACGGCCACGCGGAGCCGACGGAGCAGGACGAGTGAATGCAGTCGAGGATGGGAAGCTCTGGCTCCCTGGGACCTACAGGACACAGGGGACACAGGTGGCCTTGCAGGTGCCCAGGGCTAAGGGCTCCACGTGCTTTGGGAATTTCGCCTTTCCCAGTTCACTGCCTCAGTTTCCCCTTTTGCAAAACAGGGACGTCCTGCCATCAAACGCGCTCACCAGCCGGTGACACATCCCAGCTCCGCGGGGCGCAGGCGGCTCCCGCGCGCTCCGGGCTCGCTCCGGGCTCGCTCCACATGCCGTCCCCTCCCGCGGCGCAGCACCGGGCTGCGGTTTTAAGGCAGGAAAGGCAAAACGGCCTCGCTGCAGGGGCAGCTCCGTGCGGGTCGGCAAGGCGAGCGGCGCGCGGGGCCGGACCCGCCACCCGCGCCTGCCAAGCGGTGGCACCACGCTGCGAGAGGCCGGGCGCGCTCGCACGGCAGAGCTGGCATCTCCGCATATTTGCAAGGTCAAGGCACAGAAAGCCTTCTATAAGCCTAAACCCTTGTTTTCAAGGGCCTATTCTTTTACCGCCTGATTATGAAAGCAGGCTACATATTCTTAACAAGCCCCTTTTCAGCGCGGCTTTCAGCTCCCCGCCGTGTATAATGTGCATGTGTATTCTTGCATGGCAGGCCCTTACATACTGTTTTGATTGTTATCGGCCCGCCATGAAAGGGCCGATTGTTTTGGGTTGCCGAGATTACATCAGGGCTGCGCGGGGCGGCCGCGCGCGCCGT
>PTEX01000338.1:233223-253779 GCA_003342815.1 Eudromia elegans | reverse complement strand
GCCCGGCCCGGCCCGGCCCCGCGCGCACGCCGGGCCTGCCCGCTGCCTCTCACGCGAGGCCGGGAGCACGCGGATGCTCGCGTGTCGCATGCAGCATCTCCCATCTCCAACCATCGGAATAACTCAAAGCTTTCCCTTGAGAGCAGCCCGGAGCGTCGGTGCCCGGGGATGCAGCCCTGGGAGGTGCCGGGGCTGCAGAGCCATGCAGGACCCCAGCACTGCAACCCCAGCACCGGAATGGCACCCGCGAGGCTGGTCCCCAGGGAAGGAATAACCGGGATAACGCAGCCGGAGCATCCAGCAGACGGTGCCCGGCTTCTCCGCTCTGCAGACGGACAGATGGGGCCTGGGACCTTCCCCAGGCCGCTCCTCACGAGCCGCTTTCTGACCTCCTCCCTCCCTCTTAAAATCCAGGTACTTGGACTCTGAACAGCTCGCCAGGTGCTCCAGGGCCCATCTGCTCGCCTGGCCCTTCGCCAGGGTCAAACACTCCCCRCTCTGGATCTGTGCATGGATTTACATTTATCCCAAAGGCACCACTCATCAGCACCGCGGCTTAACCGACAGAGGGGAGTCCGAGGCAGCCGGGGAGGAGGTGGGAATCRCACAGGGACAACTCGGGCAGCACCAGGAGACCCTGCACCCTGCCCAGGGACGCGTTAGGGGAGACCAAGCTCCTCTGCCTGGACCCGAAAGACGCCGTGAGGAAGACACGGGTACCACGGCGGCGGCCATGGGAGCATCCCTGCACGCCACCAAGCCAAGTGGTGGAACTCGGGAATTCCCAAGGATCTGCAAGACATGCCAGGGGTCCCGGGCTCCTCGTCTCCGCTCTGCACCGTGCATCCCATTTCCCCTGCTCATGTCCAAAGGACTCCCGTTATTTCAGCGTATGATCCCGCCGGGACATGCAGCYTGGGGACAGACTTTCGGGAGTGACACAGAGCCACCTCAAACAGCGTGGGGCTGCACAAGAGCCCACTCAGACTCACATTTTTAATCAAAGCTGCATATTACGAGGGTCACGTCCACAAATGAAACACAAGGAATGATGCGGCTGCATTGATCTCAGGGCTAGAGCTGGAGGAAGCTATGGAACCTTATAAAGGTTATTAAAATCCATATATTTTTAAATTAAGGGCACACCGAGGCTGGGTGGTCTAAAAGCAGCCCAGTTATGGTCACCTATAAAAATCCCCAATAACAGCCGCCAATTAGAGCTCATAGGCTCGAACCAAAACCCCAGCGCTCTCCTCATCGTGAGCAGCTTTAAATCGCAAGCACATGTCACATATGAGATCGATTCGCACCGGAAATCCAAGTGCAGCTAAAAATAGGTACTTTTTTTTTTTTAAATAATGCCAGCTCCGTTCCCGCCTTCTCCGAGCAGCGCCAGGAGCTCCTGAGCATCCTCAGGGCTCACACGTGTGGTTCTGCACCCGAATGGCTGCAGGGACACGGAGTCTATCTCACCACCTGTCTGTGTGTCCATCCATCCATCCATCCATCCATGCATGCATGCATCCCATAATCTGCCTATTTCCAAGCCAGGTCCCGACCTGTCTCCAGCAGCTTCCGAGGATTCCCCTATAGGAAAGCAAAGGAAGCGAGCAAGGGAAGCGAGGAAGGACAAGCCTGGCCGACACCGCCTCTATTCCCCTTCCCTGTTTTGGGATCCAGCTGCCCACAGGGAAGCGCAGCGGAGGCCGCAGCGCTATATGGGACCTGCAGCACCATGCGGCACCTGCAGCCCGTTCCTCTGGGGCCGCATTCAAACACCAGCACGACTGCGAGCTTTAAAAGCAAAATCAGAGGAGGGCGATCGGCCTCTCCTCTGCGCGGGGCCAGCCGGCTGCGCGAGCAGGGCCGGCCGCATCGCGCCGCCCTGGAACTGGAACCCAACAATTTACCAACAGCTGTAGCTATAAAGGCCCCATTATCACTTYGCGCCACTAACAATGTCCTCATTGAAACCGCTTCCCCTGCGCAGAGTTTATTTTTAAACTATGGTGCTAAAGAGAGGAACAGGCTGCTGGGGCTGCAAAGACTAAATCTTTTGTTCAAAGGGAGCCTTGTTTGGCATTATCTTGATAAGATAAACCAGGATAATGGCTTTTTCTTTCTCTGCTTTTCTTTTCTTTGCCCTCTTTCTTTCATTTCAATGGGAACAGGAACCGAGCCCCAGTGCTCTGCAGATCAAAGCCGGGGAGCAGAGATCTGCTGGGCTAACCGGCCCACACMGGATTCCAGCGGGTGACGGGATGAGGATCCCCAGGCCTTGGGGAACGCGCCCAGGCTGCGAGGGCGGCCGCTTGCCCGGGGCACGGCCCTGGTGCTGCCGGCAGCTCCGCCAGGGCCTGCGGCTCCCGGAGCATCCGCTCCCGGAGCATCTGCTCCCGCATCCCGGTGCCACCAGAGACAGGGGCTGCGGTGCCCGGGGCTCCCGGCCGCCTCCTTCCCAACGTGCAGGGATGCGAAGCCGAGGGTGGATCGGAGCTCGGGACCGAGTCCTGCGCAGCCCGCGCGGAGGCTCCTTGGACACGCGGCTTCRCTTGGCCAAGACCCAGTTACTCACGTCGAGAACGGATTTTTGGAGAGTGAGTCGAGGCTGCTCGAGATGATCAACAAGCCCCGCAGGCAGGCAGAGCTTATGCAAAGGAGGATGACTCAAAATGAGGGTGCATAAATATCCGGMAGGCAGAAACAGAAAGCACCAAGCAAGGCTCCTTGGAAGAGCAGGGCTGATGGGAACAGGCCCACGAGTCCCCAGCATGGAGCCGAGCCGCCGAGCGAGGGGAGCAGAGCTCCGTGTCTCGCTTCCCGCTGCATCTGCGCCCGCAGGGGCCAGCACAGAGAGGAGAAGGCGAGCGCTGCCCGGAGCTCCCACGGAGCGGGATGCAGCTCGGGGTGCCCGCTGCCCCTCCCGAGCACTGCAAACCAAGCCGAACCTGCCTGGTGTAGGCGCCCGGGTGAGAGAGAAGGCAGGAGCAAGAGAAGAGCAGGGGAGGCTGTTTATACAAACTGGAGATGCGAATGCAAACACCGAGCACTTTGCAGCCAGCGGCCCGGYTCCCAGCTCCACCTGGCAGACCTTTCCCTAATAACTTGGGAGGTCTCTTCCCGCCATCACGGCGGTAAACAAACAAACCCCGGTGCAGGATGGATGCGTCCAGCCCCAGGACACCCCGCACACGGCGCAGGCCGGGGCCAGGCACGGCGAGGGAGGAGGAGGAGGGACGGCCACCAGCACCCCGGCACGGGGCAGCAGCAGGCTTGCTCACACAAGGAGCCCTTCAGCCTCTTCCCGGGCAGCTCAGCTCTGGAGGGAGCAGCTGCCCCTGAAACACGGCAAGAGAAAAGCCCAGGACCGGGCACGGCGTCAGCCCGTGCACCTCGCCGGCAGCAAACGCGCAGAGCAGCTTTAGCCCCACAACTCGCCAATATTCGGGACAGCAAAGCTGAGCCCCGCAGCGCTCCTGCAAGGACCACACGCCTCTCGTGTGCCGAAGCAGCTCCGGAGACACACACTACCCTGTGCCACCCTGTCCTACCCCAGCCAAGGCCACGTGAGCGCAGGACGGCACCGGGACACGGACCCCCCGACCTGCCGGCAGCAGCAGCGCCGCCGCAAGGCCAAGGTGGCCCATAGACTTCTCTGTGACAGACCCGGGCACGGAGCAGCTCACGAGGTTGTGGGCAGCTCCAGAGCTGCTGCACCAGGGGCTGGACGTGTTGCTGTGTTGGTTTTCACGCTGATTTCACTCTTCACAAGGATTTCACACACTTCCCAGTGACAATTTTTCTTGGATACAGCATTAAGCCGAATCATCACGGTCAGTCTGGCACAGCCTCCATCCATCCCTGGAGAAAGGCGCAATGCTGGATAATGAACAGGAAAGGAAACGGCACCGCCCAGCAATCCTGGGTTTGCCAGCGCTCGAGGCCACTTTGTGAGATGTCACCTGCTCTGCGAATCGAGGCTTTCAAAGAGGTGTAAGCAGCATCTGCTGAGACATCAAATAGAAAGTGGGAATTCTGATCCAAAAGCACTCCTGTGAAACGCCCCGAGAGCCGCAGTCAGAGGGGGAAACGCTGCATAATGCATCGCTGCACGTGTTTGCAAGCACGTCTCCTGGGGCRAAGCCTTGCCGAGCTCGCCGTGTCTGGCTTTCCAGACACACGGCATTTTCCAGCCATCCCACTCCCTCTCCTAATCACCAAGCAGTAGTGTAATATCTGCTTACCAAAAACCAGTTTTGTGTAGGATGAAGGATTTTGCAGGGAGAAGCACATTTGTTTAYCAGCGCTGCTGCTCCGTCAGCACAAGCGCAGAGTATCTGTCCCTCTGAAGCAGACCCCGCGCTCCAGCGAACCGGAGAGGARAGCTCTTCCCAAGCACCCAAGCTCCTCTCAGCTGCTGCTGGGATCTGTTCTGCATCAACGCTGGCTTTGCTCTAAATGCCAACCTGCGTATTCACACACGGGCATCTGAAACCACATGGGGTCCCCGCTGAGGAGACACTCGTGCTCTCGGCTGCCGCTCGAGCAGCACAAGGACTCTCAGTGCTCCCAAAGAGCCGCAGGCCTGAGAAGGGACCGGGTGCTGCTCCTGCACCTCCAGCGCTGCAACGTCTCCCAGCCAGCACTGTCCTGCAAAAAACCCCCGCAGGAACCTCCTGAGCTCCTAACTTAATGGCAAACATAGCCCTTTGGGCAGGTTAATGAACAGGCACCTAATAACCACCTCCCAAGAGCCCTGCTCTGTAAGCAGGGGTGCAGCGAGGCCCTGGGCGACGCATCAGAGGGAGCTCCCAGGCACGGCCGCATTCCCCATCTCCCCACGCGGACCGAGCTCTGCCCTGGGACACCCAGCGCGGGAGGCACAGGCTGTCCCGTGGAATAATATTTTCCCAGCCGCAGCCAGGCTGCCCGTCAGGCCGAAGCCTCTTTCCTGCCTGTTTTCCCAAAGCTGGGCAGGAAACAACCCGTGGGCACGACGGAGGCGGCCGGGGCCAGCGCTCCGGGCCGCGGGGCAGATGAATGGGGACATTGTGCCGCGGTGCAGGAGCCGCCACCGCCGTCCTCGGGGAGATACGTGTGCTGGGAGCGGGACAGCACGGGTGCCGAGCGGGGCAGCGACGCTCCTGGCCAGACACAACCACCTGCAGAGGATGCAATGGAAACTCCAGGGTGACTTGAGCACCCCAGTGATGCTCAGATTGATGCAGGGAAKCGGGCACTGCCCCATCTGGGACATTTCACTCCTAAAACAGAGCCTTGCCCCAAACCTGCCTAGGTGCATATGTCATTTTGAATCTGCATTATTCACATGACAGCATCACTTGTCATGACCAGGTGGCCAGACCACACATGGCTTAACAAAATATTTCATTTTATTTGTTAAGCTTTTAGTCCTTTATGGACACCATCTGCTCAAATTAATCAACACATTTAACTTTACGTCGCCTTTACCCATTTTAACAAGCTCTTGCAATGATCTCTGGAGCAGAAACAGCAGCCTCTGCTATGGATCTGGTGGAGGAAAAGCCACGTTCAGAGTCCGGGGAGTTTTCTGCAGCTTAGCAGGAAGGAGCAGGGAGCCATGGGGATGGGAGTGCTGCTGTTACCACCTAGTGTTGGTGGGGAGCGAGGCAGCAGGACGGGGAATGAGATCGCAAAACAACCCCCAAAACAACGTGCAAAATAACCCAGGCCAGCCCCGAGCGGCCCCCACCCGGCACCAGAAACCAACGGTCCGCAAAGAGGGGGCCCCGCCTGGCGCCCGGCCCGGCCCGGCTCCTCCAGCCGCGCAGAGCGGCGGCAGCCRGGACGAGCGAGACGCGCAGGAGCGACGGCCGCACGCCCGGGGGCAGCAAAGGAGCGCGGAGCGCGCAGGGCTGCGCGGCTGCCAGGGACAGGACGATGCTCCAAGGGCCGGGAACGCGCTCCCAGGGACAGCACGATGCTCCAAGGGACGGGAACGCACTGCCAGGGATGGGACCGCGCTCCCAGGGACAGGACGATGCTCCAAGGGCCGGGAACGCGCTCCCAGGGACAGCACGATGCTCCAAGGGACGGGACCGCACTGCCAGGGACGGGACCGCGCTCCCAGGGATGGGACGATGCTCCAAGGGATGGGACTGCGCTCCCAGGGACAGGATGATGTTCCCAGGGATGGGATGATGCTCCAAGGGACAGGATGATGCTCCCAGGGACAGCACGATGCTCCAAGGGACAGGACCACACTCCCAGGGCCGGGACCGCACTGCCAGGGACGGGATGATGCTCCAAGGGCCGGGACCACACTCCCAGGGACAGCACGATGCTCCAAGGGACAGGACCACGCTCCCAGGGCTGGGACCGCGCTGCCAGGGATGGGACGATGCTCCCAGGGACGGGATGATGCTCCCAGGGATGGGATCCCCCACAGCATCCAGCCTTGCCAACCCCACCATGGCCGCGGGCTGCTCCAGCAAGCACAGAGACAGCGGTTTGGTTATCGCGGAGGAGCTGCAGTTGCCTCCAGAATAGCCACAGCAAAGGGGGATCCCGACCACCCCTGCCTCTAACAACTGAGACCGACCTAGGAGTAACTCCCCTTCCAAAGGTGCCAAAAGATCCACCTTCATTCTCACAGGGGCTGTAATCAATGCAACACCCTGATGGTTTTTAAGCAGCGAGTTTGGGGATTAACACCAAGGCAGCCCCATGGACCGGAGACACTCGGCCGCTGCTCAGGGCACAGGGCTCCTCCTCTGCCACCGCAGGGACCACCACCGAGCTGCATCCCCACGCAGCAAATCGCAACCGCATTCACGGAGGAGCGGCTGCGCGAAGCCATTCCTGCTCTGCCCGCAGATGATAGGCAGATTAATGGCAATGAAGTTATTTTGTCTCCCTTTGCAGCTGACTAAATTTGCATTGGTATTTTCATGGTACAGATTCCACCTTTCATCTAACATGATTAATGCTGTTGTAAATACAGAGAAAGAACCAGCTGCTTCTGGCTTCTTAGCTTTTACTGAGCAGCTGACGAAAAAAAAAGTCCTTTTGTTAGAGCATCTCTAGAGTCTCTACAGGCTCCATGAAGAGCCTTTTATTTCAAAAGGTCGGAGAAAGGCAGTTTCTATCCCTGGTGCTTTGTGCTTCTCTCGTCACCAATCTGGACCGTGTCTGCCGCCACCGACGCGCCCGGAGCAGCACGCTCGGAGCGAGCCCGGCGCGCGGGGCCGTCACACCGGCCCTGGCGCCCACGCAGCCTTCGCTGTTTTGCAAACACGGCTCGCAGGCAACACCAGAACACGTCGCAGGGCCCCTCGGATCGTTTAGCGATAACGAGGCGGTTAATGCACAACTGCGCTTTTACCGCCCATCCAGACGGGCCGGGAAGAGCGTTTCACTGCGATCCCAGACTATATAAACAGCAAGGGGGGTCTAGTAAACAAGGGCAAAGCCGGCAGCGCTGGTGCTCAGCGAGCCCGGGGCGCACAGGTCACTCACTGAAATCGAGGGACGCGCTGAGGGCACCTTGTGCATCCCRGGCACGCGGCCCCCCTCCCACCTCCGATCCAGGCGGATGCCGGGAGCGCWTCCCGGCGGGACACTCGGCTTTCCAGCGCGGCACCAGCAGCGGTTTGCAGCAGCTGAACTATCACCACGTTTGCATCTGCCCCGCAGAGGGGCACAAAACCTTTGCACAGCACCGTGCACGCGCCTCGGTGCCATGAAACCCAAACCCTCGTGGGAGCTGCAGCTGGAGGGGCAGCTCCGGAYGCCTCTGCGCCATGCACGGGCTGCAGAAACCCGGACAAGCTCAGGAACATCAGCTCGCCGTGGCCAACGAGCACAACCCCTGGGAAAACTCAACAGCGAGAAGAATCCCTGCTGCTCTTTCTGCCTCCGCTGGCACCCGCCGGACAAGCCGGGTCCCRCGGGYGGCAGCCCCAGCRCCGTGCGAGGAGACGGTACCCGGGAGAGGAGCACGCGGAGCGGGAACCCCTCGGAGCTTACCTGGCGCTCTGAAACGTGGCCGATGCCGACTTCCCAACAGCCCCAAATCCAACTCCGACCGCCAGACCCTCTGAAACAGGAGGGAGAAAAACATTCAGTTCAAATCCCGCAGCTCCACGGTCTGCCCTGGCCCTGCCCTGCGCTCGAGGGGAGTGGGGACCATCTGAACGTGAAAGCAGAGCTTGGAGGACGCTGTCACTCCTCGAATTGTGGCCTCAGSTCTTTGGAAGTCCCTGTAACCGCTCTGTGTGAGCCGTGAGGTGCTGGCGCTCTGGCAGGGTTCATCTCTGAGCACAGAAATGGGAAGCAGCAGCATCGCAATGGGCAGCAGACCCGTGCACACGGGTACTGTGAGGCACTGTGTGCTCTCCACTACAGAGCCRAAATAGCACACGGCTCCTTAGGAAGCTACACACGCAGGACAGATTTCTATATTTAACACAGAGTACGCTGGAGGGGAGAGATCAAAGCTCCCAGGAGCTCAAACGCTGTTTTAGTAAGGGAGGTAACAGTGCGAAACGCCAGAGTCTATTCARAAGGATTCAGGCTCAGCAGATCTCTGCAGAAAGTCGCCCTGTCCAAGCGCACCGGTGACCAGCGGGGCTGCACCACGAGGATGGGGGCAGCTCTGGTGCAGAGCTCCGAGGGGTCCGGGCAGCAAGGGGCCACGGCGCCGCCCCCCCACCGCGCTCGCGGCATGGCCACCGCACGCGCAGGCTGCACGGACCTGGAAACAGGTCAGGGGAAAGTCAAGGCGGGCAGAGGGTGCGTGGGGAACGGCTCCGGGGAGCGGCGCCGGCGGGAGCCGCGGAGCAGGGACACGCAGCGCCCGCCCGCTCCTTCGGCTCCCCGGCTGCCTTGGGAGGCCCCTAACAACAGCGGGGAGAGGCTACAGGAGCCGCTCGGCCCACTGCGGTGGTTTATTGCAAATATTTCATTTCAAAACAGCTCGCAAATGGCTTGGAAAGCACGCGGTACCTTTACTGCATTAAGGATACGGGCTGAGCCTCTTCCGAAGCAGACGTCACAGCTCCGACCCGCTCTGCTCTGCAAACACCCGGCTTGGCCCGGCACACGACCAGCAGGAGCTCGCTGCTCGCCAGCTCCTCCATGGGGAGGGTCGCRGGCAGCTTGCCCGGCCCCGCACGCAGCCCCGAGGAGCCCCCGCGGCCCCGCGCTGGGTGACACGAGACGGGGAAGCTCCGGGTTTCCTCGTCCCTTCCAGGCAGGAGGCACCTCCCGGCACAGTGGCAGCGCGGAGGAAGGAAAACACGACCAACCCCAGCTGCTGTCCAGGAACCGCTTCTGTTTAAGCTAACATGGGGGATCCTGCCTCTCCCAGGCTTCCTCGGCTTCGCAGTTCAGGAGGTCTCATCCTGGAAAGGCATCACGTAGGGATCATACACCTGCACAGTGCGAAGGGCCAGCRACAAACCTCTCAGTCTGCACTGCTTTTTGCAGAGACCCATTTTCAGCTTTGCTTGTTCTCCAGGGAGAAAAGAAAAGAGAAAAGCCTCAACCCCAAGGCCACCAGTGCCCCAGCTGCAGGGACACCATGGTCGGCACCCGGCACCCGCCTGCCTACGGGCACTAAATCCACAGGTCTCCTCGAACACCTCACCCTGCATCCGCTCGGGGGAGCCCGGGCCAAGCCAGGGTCCCTTCGGAGCAGCACACGCGGCTGGGGACACGAAGGGGACAGGGAAGGGCTCCCCAGGGCCCGCTCAGCACCGGGGAAGCCGCCGGCAGCAGCGGCTGTGACACGTCAGGCTGGACAAGGACAACGTGCAGAACATAAAAACAGCTCCATGAGAGCACCGGGCTAATGCCTCCCTGCTGCTTTCAAAAGAAAAACCTCCCTGCTGTAAATCGCTCATTTTTTTAAAGCAGCAATAAAGTTTTAGGTTGATGGAGGCACCGGGCAGCCGGACTCAATCCAAGGGGAGAGGAAGCCGGAGCGGTGCAGGAACCAGCACGTGGAGACAGCCCCACGCAGCGGCTCTGAACGCGGCTCCTTTGCTCTCCCAAATTCCCTGTTTTGTGTTAAAGGGCTCCGTGCAGCCCCCGGCAGAGGGGGTTTGTAGCCATCGYCACACACAAGGCACCGCTCATGGTCTGAACACGATGCCAAGGGGSTCAACACACGTCACCGGGGCGCTTTGGGGCCCTTCGCACCGAGCGGAGCGGCACGACTTGGAGCGAGTGGCTGTTTCGATCCACCAAGGAGCTTCATCCACCATAAACGTCAGAAACCGTGCTGACGGTTCAGGGGAGGCTAACGAAAGGTCACAGCAAACAGCGGGAGCGGCGGCGGGGAAAGGAAGCACGCGGAGAAGCTGCGGAGCAACGGGCAGAGCCGAGGTGCTCACGTTCGCACGCTCCGAGCGGGGCACAACAGGCACCGAACACCCGTCCAATCCAATGGCTGTAGAAGAGCCTCCGTTTCAACAGACCAACAAGAAAACTCACCCCAAATGATCGTTACAAACCCTTAATGGGTCGTCAGGGAGCACTGGGAGAGACAATCATGTTGCTTTGTACTCCAGACAGCGTATCCCATGCAGACTTCCCTCGGGAGGCCAGCCGTGCTGGTCTCGGGTCTCCACCAGGAACATCCCAGCTTTGCATCACCCCCGCACGGCTACCCGGGCCGCGAGGCTGGGCGGCCTCGCTCCGGCGCTGCTCCGAAGAGGCCCATTCCCTGCTTCCCGATGCCGGCGCCGCGGGCACCGCGCTGCCCAAACCACGGCGCCTGCCCAGACGGTCGTAAAGCAGGAGACACATAAGAGAACACTAAAAATGATTAAAACTGCAGAAAGCCGTGAAGACAAGAAGGCACCCAGGTGGGTCTGGCTGCGAGCACGCCGCTCTGCCTCCCGGCGCTGCCACCGGCCAAATCCCCACCTTGGGAAGGGCGGCAGGCGGGTTCCTGCTGCCAGCACCGCAGCGTTCAGCCAAACCTTCCATTTCTGCCCCCGTTGAAGCTGCTAACAAGCCCGCTCCAAACCCCTTGGACGCCTGACGTGCCCCGCTGCAGGYGCCCGCGCTCCTCGGGATGAGCTACTCGAGTAGGATCCGTTCCTCCTGGAGCGGCTTTGCCGGGTTGCAGCCCAGGGCAGCGCCGCAGGCTCCCTCCCGCTGCCCCGATTCCCTTCCTCGCAGGGAAGGTCCTGACTGGCTGGCCGGCTCCTGGTAACAAGTACTGGAGGAACGAAACACGTGGGCAGCGCCGCAGGGCGCCGGGAGGACGAGGAAGGGATGCTGCCCTGCTCCCTGCGGGACCCAGCTCCCGGCCCGGCCCGGCCACGCTCCCCCGCCGGGTCCCTGCGCTTTGCTCCTGGAACTCAGCAGGGAGAGAGCTGGGGAACGGGCGTGGRGCCATGGGGCTGAGTACAGCAAAAGGGGTATTTTTGGAAAAGCAGCAAGGGGTGACGGGGCCGGAGCAAACGGCCTCCCCTGCTGCACCCTGTGCTGGGCCTGGCTCCTCCGCAGCTCTCGGGGGCCTCTCACCCCCCAGCGAGACCCCCAGCGACAGGAAAAAGGGGAATTCAGGGCCCGTTCCCCTGGCAACGTTATCTGGCTGCAAAGAACCACCTCTTGTCTCCAAGCAACGGGGCATCCCGAGCCCACGGCTCGGAAGCCCAAGCGCTCCAGCCAGGAGCGGGAAGCAGGAGAGGCCGAGCTGCTGCCATCCAGCAAAGGCTGCCACCATCCACAATCCGGGAGCACCACCCAGGATGCTGAGATCCAGCAGTAACCCCCGGGACGTGAAGCTTGCCATGATCCGTGATCCAGCAGGGACCCTCGGGATGTGAAGCTTGCCGTGATCCATGATTCAGGAGCGCCATCCGGGATACAAAGCTTGCCATGGTCCACRATCCAGCAGTGACAGCCAGGGGTGCCACCTTCCAAGCTCAGAGGACTCCTGTGCTCCCGCAGCACCTCCACACCGCGCACCCACCCCACCGCCTGCATCAGCACCCAGAGGTGCCCTTTGCCCGTTGGACCTTCCCGCAAACATCACCAGCTCCTGCCAACGTCTTGCCTGTGCCCCCACCCAGCGGCCGCCGGCAGCAAGCCAAAGCAGCGACCCCTGCACCCCTGCAGGCAGCAGGGGCTGCAGAAAACCCTTTCTGCCCCAAATGGGAGGTCCCGCCGGTGCCACGAGCAGGATGCAGCATCTCCCCTCCTTCCCGGACCGGCACCTTTGGAAGCTGCTCATCCCGGTCCCCTCTTCCGATGCCTCCGCGGAGATCCGCTCCAGCTCCTCGGCCGCGGGATGGGGCCGGGGCTCGCGCTGCCTCCGCTCTCGGTGGCGGGGCACGGGGAGAGGAGCTCGCGCGCACTAATTGTTATTTGCCATACACCAGTAACGTTTTAATTAATTTCRAGTCTTCGGCATAACAGCCACCCAAGGTACACAGATGAACCAGAATAAACGGGGCTTGATTAAATACATAATTAATGTTCTGCTAAACCCAGTATATATGAATATTAATTGGCGGGAATAGTCTGCMGTTTGGCAGCTCCTGTCATTATCAATTTACTCCTCACGCTGCCAGCCCCAGCTCTGGAACAAACGAACAGACCTTTTGCTCGCTGCGGAAGCCAGGGAATGCCAAGAGCACGGCGGGTGTCTTGGGATGGCCCGTTGGGGCACCCAAGACGGGAGCCGGGTGTGCCGGAGCGGGTCCGGGGCAGCAGGACCGGGGCGGCCCGGCGGGGTGAAGGGCTGCGAGCCCAGCACGCACATTCCCTGCCCGGGTCTCTCCCAGCACTCAGGCTTTGCACACGGAAGAGGAGGGAATTATTGACCAGACGAGGGAGAGCAGAACCCTTTGGAATCAGCCGCGAGCGCCTTTCACAACAGGCTCCCCGTGAACACCTGCACTGCTGGGCTCCTGGGGAGGAGGGTGAGCACAGAACGTGGCAGGAGAGCACCAGGGCTGTGCAGCCGAGCACCCGGAGCAGCGCTGCACGACCGGAGGCAGGAGAGGCAGCCCGGCCCGGCCCGTGCGGGGCCCGGAGCGGCTCGGAGGGACACGGCGGGGTCGGCTCCCGCCGCCGCGCRCCCACGAGCACGGCAGCTCGCCAGGGTGCCGCTACRCACCCGAGTCTGCGCTAATTATAGYGTCAGCGCTTCCTCTCGCAGGGAGGATAATTAAGGTGGAAGATTACCGTGTTTCCAAACGCCGCGCTCTGGGAAGAGGCCTCGGCAGACTGGGGAAGAGGCGCGTGGCGAGACCGGTGGGGCAAGAACAGCTCTCTGCTGGGAAAGCCAGAGGATTCCAGGGAAAACCGAGCAGAATCCCGTCCCAGAGCCCTCCTTCACTTGGGGACCAGGCCAGCACCGGGCTAGGATGAAATCCCACTAGGGCTCGCCCAGCAGCACCGCTTCCCCCGCCTCCTGTGTCCATGGGGCTAACTCAGAGCCACCCCGCGCGTCTCGGCACGGAGCGCAGGGCTCGGCTGAGGAGCAGCAAAGCAGCTGCCTTGTCCTGCTGGCCCTAATCCTGCAAACGCAGCGACTGCAGGGCCAGCCGGCGGCCCAGCTTTGGAGAGGACTCGGCCACTTTCGTCCCTCTGACGATACCAAGGCCAAATCGAGGCACTTTGGCCATCAACCTATAGCCACGAGGGGACAAGCCAGGCCCCCAGCTGCTGCCYTTCTTTCCCCCGGGTTTAAGACAAACCAGACTGAAGCAGAAAACTCTTTTCCTGCCGCCCCCTTCATTCAGGCCACAGCCTCAGAACAGCAGAGATTGAGCTGAGAGCGGGGAAGGAAAAGAGGAAGGAGATGAGGAGGAGGAGGGAGAGGACGGGAAAGGAGGAAAGCAAGTGTCTGAAAAGGCTGCTGGGTTACTTTGCACATCCCCAGGAACTGCACAGCAGCTCAGTGTCATCAGCTGATGTAAATTCATCTCATCTTGCATCACTTTGTGTAACCTCGAAGCCTGAGCTTCTGCTCCAGCGAACTGTGCTCTAAAGGAGGCTTCCTGCTGCTGTATTGACCAGAGGAGACACAAGAGGAGTCCAGACACCTCTACGGTCTCAGCATTTGCTACATCCTCTTGTGTTTACCATTTTTGCCCACTACAGAGCATCTTGCATTACTGGAGGCCACAGACAGGCAAGGAAACCTGCAAGCTCTCCTCCGAACCCCCTTTGCAGGGGAGGTTTTGCTGCCAAGCCCTCGCTGCGGTTCAGCCCTACACACAGCCAGACTGMACACTCCGGATCTCGTCACCGAGGCGCACGGGGCCCTGCCGAGTGCCATCTGCGAGCAGCAAAGCGGGGACGAGGAGGARGGGAGAGCAGGAGGAAGCTGCTCAAAGCCCTCCTGGGAACGGTGCCCGCCCGGGGGGACCATCCCCTGGCAGAGGGAGCAACGGACAGGGCTCACCTGGGACGTTGTGGATGGTTATGGCGAGGATCAGCAGCAGAATCCGCCTCCAGCTGCTGGYGCTGGGYGCGGGGGCCGCGTCCCTGGGCGCCRGGAAGGCCGGRGGGCCGTCGGGGAGGCCGCTGCCCCCYGCTCTCCTCCGCTGGTAGGGCTCCCCGTTCTCCCCTTTGTCTGCGGGGGCAGAAAACAGAGCCCAGTCAGTTGAGGGCACGATGGACGGACCCCCCTCACCTCCAACCCCCCGACAGAAAGGAGAGCAAAGAGAAGGGAAACGCAGCAGCCCGGGAGGTGGCCAAGCACGTCCCACCGGCCCCTTCCCCTGTGCTTCGGATCTGGCCGCGGTTTCACCCAATGCAGCCTTCAGAGCCCGCATCCAGGAGCCTGGAAAACCGTGGGAAGGGCAGACGTGCCGAACCGGCCGTTTCTGGGTGCTCGGATTTCCCCGCCGCCCTCAGCCGTTCCCGTGCTCCTGCGCACCAGCTGGGGAGCGGAGCTCAGTCGASGGCTATTGAATCACCCTGGAGCAGCCAGGGCCACTCCAACAAAGCCCGGGAACGAAGAGACGCGGTTTCAGCCCGGCCAGGCAGCCCCGGGGCCGGCGGGCAGCGCCTCTCTGCAGCTCTAAGAGCTGCCTGCTGGAGGAGCGCGGGGAGAGCGCAGCAGCTCCCGCCACCGACGTGTTTCCATTAACCCCTGACACTGCAGCGCTATCCCAGCGGGACCCTGCGCCCGGCACATCCTTCTCTGCAAGCTCAGGGCCCCCTTATCTGCCTCGCAGCCGTCCCAGCACGGGCAGGATTAAGTGCGTGCGTAAGCGGCTCTTCCTGCCGGACACCTGGAGCCGGGAASCTGCCTCCTGCCCGGCCTCTGTCCGACCTCTCCTCTCAGCACGGCACAACCCAATAAAAGTCCCATCAAGGGACTATCCACCCGCACCGGGGCGCCCGCCCGGAGCCACCGCGCCAGCCCACAGCCATGGCACACGTGCCACATGTCCCTCCCATTCCGGCCAGGATTTCGCTCCTGGAGCAAGGCAAAAACTCAACCCCCTCCCCTTAACGCCTAAACAGAATCGAGAGAACAGAAGCCATGGGCAGGTCCAAGACGCCGCGCGCGGGCCCGAACAGAACCGCGTTGCCTCTGCTGCTGCTCTTCGCTCCGGCAAGCTCAGGGACACCYCAGGGCACTTCAGCGCTCAAGGCTCCGGGGCGGCTGGTTTATGTGGCTTTTTGTTGCCCAGTTCCAGTTGTCCCTTCTCCTTATTTCCCTTGCCCGGGGATTTTACGGGATTGCCAATAAAGCGCGCGCTCCCTGAGGACTCCTGCAGCAAACACAGCAAGGCTTTTGCTCGCGTTTAAAACTTCAAAGAACGGATTTTCCGGCTTCCCCTTGCAGGCTTTAATCTCCACGCCCGGGCGCTCGGCCACGGGTGAATTCTTACTGAGAAAAAGCAGGTTTTGCTGAGAGGGGGCAGCGAGCAGCAGGGGAAGGTCCCGGCAAAGGGTCGGCCACCCCTGCCCAAACCAAGAGCCCCGAGCGGCCTCAGAGGGACGTGGCCATGGGACCCCTATGCTGCTACAGGACAACTGGCGCTCACACGAGCTTCAATCCCCAGGGTTAATGGAAGGGTCCAAGGAGCCTGGCAAGGGACACGACCGACAACGTCCATGTCTTGTGCTTCCTCTGTCCTCTCAACGGCAGCCCGGAGGACGCCTGCGGGCAGCGCGCCGCGGGGCGAGGGTGATCACACAACAGTGATCACACAACAGTGATCACACAACAGCGATCACACGTCGTTTGCTGTCACTTCTTTCATCTCTTTCACTTCCCTTTTTCTCAAGGGCCCACGAGGGTTTTGTTCATTCTGCAAAGCGGTGCTGGGAAGAGACCGGGCTCCATCCGAGTCCACCACGGCACAGGAACACATGAGGGGAAGGTCCACATGGTGCAACGAAGCTTTCTTAAGAAAATCAACCCTTCTAAGAAGGCTTCGTTAGCTGCCCGAGATCTTCCACTTTCAGCTATTCCTGTTCTGCTGGAAACCACCCACTTTGGCCGCTCTCACTCCTCCTCATTGAGTTTCCATAAAAGATTCATTTCGCAACCCCGATGCTCCTTGCCCTGCTCCTTGCCAGCAAGGAGCGGAGGCTTTACGGGAGGGTGATAGGAGGGCAGGACAGCTCAGACGCACGACGTGAGCACCACGACGGCAAACAGCACTCCTGCAAAGCAAGGGGGCATTAGCAGAGGAAAAGGCAGCGACGCCAGAAGCAGGGGGACAACCCGAGCATCATTCTCCCTACTTTGCAACGTCCCACGTAACAGCGAGTCCACGGACTGCACACGGAACAAGTTTCATCCAGCGGCACCGGGGAGGAGCAGGATAACGGGGACGGGCGGCAGGGAGCAGCGCGTGGGGTGGGTCGGGTCGGGGCTGCAGCGGGCGGCTCGCGCGCAGACGCGGCCCCGAGCGCACCCAGCTGCACGCTCGCACAGACCGAGGGAACAAAACAATAATTACGGCTACACACGGACTTGGCTGGAGCTCAGGAAAGCCTCAATAGTCAATCGGAGCAGTGATAGGAGTGAAACAAAGCGGGGGGTTCAATTGCTCACACAACAAGGCAAGGGAGCTTGCAAGAGCGCTGCCAAGCCCAGCGTATGGCACACAACAAAGCGTGCCACATACGGTATTTTAACTCTTGTTCACAAAGAGCCCTCTAACTATTCTACATGATTTATCATTATTGAATTTCTTAGCAAAGCTGCAGGGCAGAGATTCTGCCAGAAGTCTAATTACATATGTGCAACCTACTGCATTTTTCATATCCTCTGCAGCCAGCACTGGAGAAAGATAAATGGCTTTGGGCAGGGCTTAAGCTGCTGGCGAGTTGTAAAAAACAACCGACTTCTTATCAACCTGTGAAATGGCTTTTTATTTTTGATTATTTCTTAATGAAAACTGTTTGCATTAGCTGTGAGCTCCCATCTACCGCATCTGCAAGCCCTGCCGGGCAGACAAACACCGCGCTCGCCCTCCGCTCTCCGTTAGCTGCGTCAGCTCCTGCCTCCAACCCCACACCGGGGAGGTACCGGGTTCCTCTTGCCCTTCACATCTGCCTGGAGACCTCCTCCTCTTCCTCCTCCTCCTCCTCTTCCTCCTCCTCCTCCTCTCAATACTGGGTTAGCTGCTGCCACGCGGGGTCTGTGCAAGGTAAGCAGAGCTGAGGCTCACAAGGAGGGGCAAAGGCAGAAGAGGAGAACAATTTGGTAAAAAAAAGTGTTTATATATATATATTTATGTGTGTATATATATATATATAAACACACATATACACACATACAACATACACAATATAAACGATAACACAACAGGTTGACATCCCTTCCTGAGGCACAGAAAACAACCACATGCTAAATTCTCTGCCCTAACAGCCGAGATAAACCAGAATTACTCGGGAAAAGCCTCCGATTCCCCAAGGCCCCACAGGCAACACGCGCCGCCTGCAGAAAYGCTCGCCGCGCCACGAGGGCAGAGCCGTGGCCCGCCGGGCCCCCCCCGGCACCCCGCCGGGCCCGCTCGCCCCACCAGCCTCCGCGCGGCCCCACGAGCGCGGGATGCTCCATCCGCTCCCAGCAGCGGGACCGCGTGCTCCGAGGCCGTTCTGCCCCGCTCCTGCGGCACACGGGCTCCCTCCTGGATTTATCCTCCCCGTGGAGCAGGTTACAGCCTGGGTGCTGCCCATCCGAGGCATTGTTGGGATGTGGAGCCGAGCGGGTGCCGTGGGCAGGGGCTGCCCCTTCCTTCAGTTGGGACTTCAGAAGGACGAGGAATGACCAAAACCTCCCTGCCCAGCGATTAAGGGGGTTCCAGACCGTATCCCCGGGTGGGAGCAGCAGCCCGAKGCTCGCTGTAATCACACACACAAGGTCCTTCTAAGGGAAGCAATTCGTGCGAACTTCCAAGAGCTCTTTAGGGAGCTCCCAGTAGGGGAAGCGCCTGCTGAATCACTTGACGCTGAAATTTTACACATCGAGTTAATTTAATCACTTCATTTCAGAGGGCTGAGCAGTGCCTGGTGCTCTGATCCCTGCCAGGGAGCAGCCGCTTGTCTCGAGATGTGACGGATTTCCCAAAACACACAGAAAATATCTCATTACCTGCTTGAAAGGAAAAACTGGCTTCTATTGGGAACTGGGAAGGGACTTGGCAGCCTCTTCACCCACAAGGAGCCACCAGCGGGGGGGACCTGTCCTGGACCCTCCGGCTCCCTCCGAGCCGCTCCTGGAGGGAGTCGCTCCAGGTGCATTGGGCAGCTCGGCTGGTGCTTCGGGACGAGACTGCGGCTTGCAGGAGCTCGCGGGGTCCCTCTGCGGTCACACCATCTCCCGGGCCCGGCGCCAGCAGGACGGAGCCCAGGCACCGTCCCCCCGCAGCCCTCGCTCCCGGCCCGCCCGAGAAACGAGGCTGCTCCCGGGCGCCGCGGAGCGAAGCGAGCAAACCCGCCCTTCCCGAGAGAGCACGGGAAGCGCCCGGGGCTCTAAGCGGCGCGAGCCCAGGTCCTGCGCGATCGATCCCCCTTCCCGCTGCGTGCTTGCTGCTACTCCAGCAAAATCAAAACCATCGGGCGGCTCCCAGCAGCCCCATCGATCACCCCGTGCYCTCACAGTGCCAAGATGGATAAATTGGGGAGTGGGAGGTCAGGACGGTTCTGCCTTTCGCTGTTGTTGTTGTTTTCCTCCTCTTTTTGCAGACAAGGTGGATTTCGAGAGGCTCAGGGTCTGCAGGGACACTGCTCCATGCAGGAGCCACATCCCGCGGGACCAGGGATGTGACCAGAGATGCTCTGGRGCCAAGGGAGCAAGAGGCGCCTTCCCACACTGACGAAACCCTCCGTTTCCCCTTGTTCTCCGCACAAACGGCACTATCTGCCTGCCATTAAACTCCCGGTTTTGCTCTTCCGGAGAGTCCCCAGGGTCGGCCCTTTCTCYCACTCTGCTCCAGCACTCGCAGCTCCAGAGGAGCCCCGGGGAAGGCAGCGGAGGCGCCGGGAAAGCCTCGGGAAAGCCCAAACGCCCTTTCATGAACCCAAGCCAACACCCGCGGTGTGGGCATAAGGCAGCAGCGCGAGAAGTGCTCCTGGGCAGGAAGAACCTAACGAGGAGCTTGCTAATTGTCCTTCCACGGCAGCATTGCTGGCGGAGGGCGGCACGGGGCAGCGCGGCCCCTGCGAACACAGAGCATCCACCCCCGGCAGCAGCAGGGATGAAGAAACAAGCACCCGTTTAATTGCACGCGGCTGCAAATCCAGTGTTATTTCCTAATGACTCTGAGGCAACCGCACCATCTGCTACCGCTCCGTCTCGGGGCCTGCACAGACTCTGTGGTCCCTTCCTCCCTCCCAGCGCCCAGGGCATCCGCAGCCCCGGGCCGGGAGCCTCCTRCCTTGCCTGGGATGCACAGACAGCAACCGGGACACTGGAGCTGTGGGACCGCCGGATAACGCAGCTCAGAGGAAAAGGTACAGACTGATCTCCAGCTTGCACCCAAGCCAAGGAGCACTTGGCAAGGGGAAAAGTAGGGAAAAAGGGAACAAAACAAAAGGGAGGGGGGGAAAAGCAGCTACACCTAGCACAAAGAGGGAGCCGCATCGGAGCAGGGGTAAGTGCAGTTGGTTAAAGCAGAGCCTTGAAAACCCGTAACGGGGTCAGCAGGACGCCCGGACCCCGGGCACAGCTGGAGCCAAAGTCACTGCAGCCCCATGGGGCCGGGGGAGGCAGAAGCAGCCCCCTCTTTGGGGGCTATTTATGGGGCAGCTCCCCCRGGCAGGTGCCCAGGATCTCAGCCCAGCTCCGCAGGGAATCGCGGAGCAGCGCCGGGTTCGGCGGGAAGCGCAGCCGGATGGGAGGCCAGGCAGCTGCTCTGGGGCTATTCTCCTTGCAAAGACACCACAGGGAGGGTTTCCTCCCAAGGTCTCCTCTTCGGAAGAGCCCCAGCGGGAGCCCATCCTCTTCCACCACCGGAAAATCCCAATGAAGCGGCGCTGCTGCAAAGGGTCTGGTTGCTGCCAAAGCGCCACTCCTGCCAGGGCCACGAGCAGGAGGCTGCACAGCCCGGAGCTGCCGCCGCCGCCTCCGCACCA
>PTEX01000338.1:218039-233046 GCA_003342815.1 Eudromia elegans | reverse complement strand
GGGCTGCATCCAGCTCCTGCCACCACCAACGGGAAGAATCCCCGGAGCCGCGGGCTGCACACGCAGGCTGGGGAGAAAGCAGCAATTGCAGAGCAGCCCGGGCTGCAGCAGCAGAACCGCACGCTGCAACGTCCCAACAGCTCCGCGGTGGGGTATCCATGTCCCCTGCGGAGCGGGACCGGCTCCCAGCCCTCCTCACGCCTCCCTCGGCCGGGAGCACCGGCTGCTCCCCGGGAGCGTGCAGGGACACACCAGCCACAGCCTCCTGCCAGCCCAGGGGGGACACGAGCCCAAAAGTGACATGGAAAACATGGATGCTGCTGCAGCCACCCTGGTGGCACCGCAGACAGGCCGGTGCATTCGGCCAAACCACCCCCGGTTTTGCCTAAGGTGACGAACACCAGAGACGTCTTTGAAACCTTGCTCGAGTGCTCGGGGCCTTCCCATGCCCAGCACTTGTCACATCTCCAAACGCTTCCGTGCACGAAGCCAGGAAAGCAGCCAGCGAGCAGGGATGCAGCCGCCCCAGCAGCTCCCAAGGGCAGGAACGCCGCACATTCCCAAAGGCAGGAATGCCGTGTGCTCCCTGCACACTCCCGCAGTGCAGGCGCTGCTGAACGGAGGCTGCCGGGGGCCAAAACCTTGAAAAGAGCTTAAAAAGGCTTGAAAACACCAGCACATTTGTTCCTGTTCCATTGAGCACTTAGCAATGCTTATTAGAAGCAAAAGATTTTGACATTTGCAAGAGCGTTTTAATAATTAAACCCCTTTCTAACATACTTAGAAAATTCTTGCACATTGCACGCAAYAATTAAGATTTAAGTATCAACTACACGAAAATATATGTTGGGAGGTTAAAATATTAAATTAAGCTCCATTGTGCACTACACAGGCTATTTATTCCAGGGCTGCAGGCTAAAATAAATAAATAAAAAAGGCACAGCTGGTACAACCGTTTGCTCTGCACACGCACAGCTTCCGAGCTACGATAATGAAAGAATCCATAAAAAAAAATTCCAGATCCCACTATCTGCACAACTCRCACAAAAACAAGCCTGCGATCCCCCCCTCTTCCCCATTCCCACGCAACTCCCGGGCTCGGGATGAACATGGGGATCGCAGCAGCCGGGTAACACGTGGCTAGGGAAGCAAGTGCAATGGCCAGAGCCCCCGTGGCAGCATCCCCTGTCCCCRGGTCCCCAGGGGGCACAGGGGCCAGCGGGGCCGGGGGAAACAGGCCCAGGCCCCGTCCCGCTGGTTTAAAGGGAGGTCCAGAGCAAACACGGCTCTTATCAGCGCGGTCGATACTTGTCTCTGGGAAGGCTTCCTAGGGGGAGGAAATAGAACATGGATTTTTAGCAAAAAGGCATATTCCACCATCCTGTGCCATATACCAGTGGAAGAGGATGAGAGACCTGGACGCAAACAGCTGTCTCAGGACTCGATAAATCAAAACYCAAACGTGTTGAAATTGAAATCAGATCGGAAAGAAGCCAGCACCACAAGCCACAGGAGGAAGCCCAAGATTAGCAAAAACGAAGCGATTGCCATTGAAAGGATAAAGGAGTTTCCAGACCCTCCACAGGGCAGAGCCCAGCAGCTAAAAATCCCAAAGCAGCAGCCCCGGTTCACACGCAAKGACCCAGCGGGTCCCCTGGGACCTCCGCAGCATCCCGCCTCGCTGCACACAATCCAGCAGGACAAACCCGTCACGTGCCGCGGGAACCCTCCCCGACAGAGCTGTGCAAGGCTTTATGCACTTCATTATCAAAATGTGGGGATTTTCCCTTGTTTTCCATGCAGTTTATCCCCTCTCCTTTAGGGCAGGGATCATGTCCTCCATATGCTTCGGGACCCCGTCCTGCTATTTTCCCTCTGTGGATCCTGGCGCAGTGTCCAGCGGCTGCCGGAGTTCCCGACTGCCGGTTCCCTCCTCCGAAGCATCCTCAGGGTCAGTGAAACATCACACATCTCCTCTCCGCTGCAGAACCTTGGCTCGATAATAAATAATTATCCGTTTATCGAATGGAGCCCAAGCCCATCCGCTCCAGGGGCAGGAATCTGACTGTCGGCTCCGTTCAGCTTGATAAACCTCAAGGTTTCCCCAGCGCAGCTGCAGCGGGAGGCGCTTCTCCTGCTAAGCCCCTTCCAGGCTGCTCCCGGCTCCAACAGGATTTCCGTCCTCCGGAGAGCTCCCGACACACGAGACAAGCGCTCTGGGAACACGCGTGCCRTGAAGCGACGCACGTCTCTGGGGACCTTCCTCTGGGGACGCTTTAATGTCCCATTACCTTGCTGAGGCAGGAAACTTATTACCCGAGCAATAAAACATTAGGGGAGTAAATAGCAATTAGAATATGGGACTTTCTCCAGCACGGCCACCCCAGCACTGCTCCCTGCTGCAAGCTTGCACAGACACCTGCACRCRTGTGCACRCRTGTGCATGCATGTGCAMGCATGTGCACSCCGGACCCCTCCTGGAGCTCTGYCCTTGCACAAAACCCACGTGGGCACGTGGGAGCCTCCAGAGACAGCGGCATCATGGCCCGAAGGGATGCACGGCAGGCGCCGGAGCGGCGAGACCCGCTGAGGATGGGAAAGGGGGTTTTTGAGCAACTTGTTTTATACAGATGCCGGATGCAGAATTAAAATGGAGTGAAAARCCCTAACAGACTGTCAGGTGTCGCCAGGAAATTAAAGCACCTCGGTAATATTGCATAGAATTAACAAGACTCCATTTAGGAAATGATTCCTCTGATTAAGGGGCATAAGCACCACAGAAAACATCTCCGCAGCTTCCACACTTGCTAATAGACCTGATTTCGAGGCACAGGTCTTAAGCAGCATGTCACTCAACAGACTTTAATTAGCCGCATAGATTAACAAATCATGGTTAAATATAATGAGCATGGAGTGTGGCACCGAGCACAGGCTCCGGATGCTGCCCGTGTTCCCGGCTGGGCGACAATTCCCCTTCGGAGCAGCCGCACGGACACGGCAGCGCCCAGCTCCAAGAGCAAAGGGAGTCACCGTCCGGCCAGGGCCGAGCAGAGGACAAGGCCACCAGCCGTACCCGAGGCCTCCACCAGAGTCCATCTGCCAGGATCCAGCCCCTCTCTGCTCCAGCTGGAAGCTCCCCCTCTTCCAAGGGCACCTGGACTCTCCACGACCCGTCACCGTTGCCAAAACACCCCGAGAACCCAAGGAACACRGACGCACGTTGCCAGCGCTGCTGCAATCTTGTTTCCCTTCTCCTCTCCATTAGCAATAGCACAAGCATCGCTCTGTGGGAAAACAGGCTCGCTGCTCCCGAGGCAAGGTGGAAATGAGCAACGGGAAGCAGATGGGATGGGCAACCCGGAGCCCCTCCGGGCACAGCTCCRAGGTGGGAAAACAGGGTCCCGGCACCGCCCGGACCACGTCGTCGGGAGCTGCCTCCTCGCAGGCACCRCTGGCATTTACACGAGGAATCCTAACGCCTCCCATGAAGAGCAGCCCTGCCGAGCTGGGGAGTTACCCGCTGCAGCTGGAGGTGCATTTAGGAGTGCAGGACTTGGTCCACTGCAAACACCTCCAAGATGGTTTTATGCGCAGCCTGGAAAGCGAGGGAAAAGAAGATGTTCAGGCAAAGAGACAGGCTGACCAAGAACAACAGGGAATGAACTGCCAGGTTTCATTTAGCCTCGAAATATCAAAACCCCTAATCCGAGGAGTGAGGTTCTGACCTGAATAACAGGGGTRCAACCTCCATTTGAAGAAGTAATTTCATCAGTTTGTGCTAACGGGCACCAGGCTTAGGGGTTTGATTTTTTTTAAAAGGCTTTGTGCATACAAACTCATATTTAGTTTTGATTATAAAAACCAACGGCAGAACCCAGTCTGAAAGCGATGATCAATAACCATTTGAAACGCTCCAGAACGGGGCATTAGAATGTTTTTAAATCAATACAGCCATCGCCAGAGGCGCGCGTCATCAAGGCTGGCTATTAACACCCAAAATGAATTGATGCTTCTTGAAAGCAGCAGTTTTCCGGGCTCGCGAGCAGGCCAAGCGTGGTGTGAACGAGTCAACGCTACAACAAATGCGGTGGAACCAGCCAAACCCAGCCAACGATCCGTTTTGCATAAGGAGCTTCGTGTTATGTAAGTCCTAATGACTTAATGAACCTTTGAGAGCACGCGAAGGGCTCCGGCTGGATATTAGCACCATGAATCACGGCGGCTGCGGCGCTGCAGAGGCTGCGCGGGGCCGACGGTCCSCTCTGCGCGCGGGGCCAGGGCTCGYGCACGGCRCTCCCCTCCTCGATGGGGGAGCCTCCTGCTGCCCCCTGCTCCAGGAGGACCGCGGGTAGAATAAAGCAGTCCATAGACGGGGCAGAACAAGCCGAGACTTGGAACCGACGCTCCCCGCGCAGGAGGGTGACGGATGCTCCACGGCTGGGACCACGGCGTTCCGCTTCTGCTCACGTACTGAGGTGCTCTGCTGTCCCCCCCATGCTGGAACACGCTCCAGGGGAGCACAAGGAGCTCCGAAACCTTCTTTTTGTGATCTACCTCAGTGTATCCCGAACGCTACCGGGCAGCTCTCCCAGTGCAATCGGCTCCAACGGGGCTGTGCAGTGCGCAGCAAGCGAGAATCCCTCTGGCCTCTGCTGAAGCTGACGGAAACCCCGAGCAAACACACCCCCATTTCAGACCGAGCAGGGCAAAGAATGGATTTTACGGCTACAAAAGGACACAGCCACATGAGAGGCAAACAACATCCACACGGCTCCTGCAGCACAAACACCAGCCCYGCCGCTCAACCCTCTCTTGCTCTTTGTCTCCGAGGGTTTTGCTGCCTCTCTTATCTCTCCAGCTCCTTCCCTTCCTTTCATCAGGAGCTTATTTCATCATTAGGCGGCATTAACCGTCTAGGCGCTGATGAACGACCCCACGTGCACGCAGCCTGTTCCTCTCCCCTATTCTCCAGGGCACCACCTCRATGCACAATAATTCCTTTGAAAGGGAAGGAAAAAAGAACAGCGCAGAGCCTGAACCGCTCTGCAAGGAGGCGGAAATCCGAGCAGGAAACGGCCCATCGCGCAGCGGAGGCGAAGCGGGCGAGGGCTGAGGAGAGCAGGGCCGGAGCGACCCTGGCCAGGTCCATCCCGGCCGCGCTCCGACCAAAGCAGCGGCTCCTGCCTCCYGAGCCGAGAGGTCTGCGCGGTGCCGCTGCCGCCCGGAACAGGGCCGATCCAAGAGAAAACACAAACTAAGCACAGTGGGATTCGGCTATGGCACCCCCAAGCCTCGCAGTTCATTTAACTAGCAAGTTTAATGAAATCTCATTTCTTAAGCACGCTCTTTCAAACACTAGGTTTTTTTTTTTTAGCTGCTGTTCCTGCATGGATTTACTCACTGAGCATGGACGCAGCAACGCCGGAGCGCCGTTCCCTAAGTCACGCTCTGCCAAAAATCAATCGAGTTACTAAAATGAATCCTCATTCCCCTTCATAACACYGGGAACTCTGCAGCGCCCAGGGCACGAGGCTGGACGTGCCCGGCCTCCCTCCGGCTYGGAGCCGCTCGGCAGGGACTCCCCGTCCGTTGTGAGAAGCAAACTAAGACCTTGGACATGGGGACCACAGAGCGCCACCAGCCACGGCCCTGCCCCAGCACCTAGCTCAGCTCCCRCCACGTCCCTGTCATTCCGGGCAGCTGGAGCATGGAGCAGCCAGGGCAGCGAGGTGGCCCCTGCACTGAGCTGGGATGAGCCTCAGTTTTACCCTGTTTTACCCCGGGCACTTTGCAGGCTGTTCTGCTGTGAAATCCTTCCACTGCCGCCTGGAAAGCGCTTCCTGGGCCACAGACAGGGCTTCACCTGCAGCAGGGATATCAAAGCACAGGCGCAGGAGGAACATCGCTGCCCTCCCACTCTCCTGTAATCCGATTTGGCGCCGCATGAATCATTCTGCACCAGGACACGGCGAGGAATCAACATCCCGCCCTGCTGAACACACCGCTTGCAGGAGCGTGAGTCACCGCTCCGTTTCCGGGCACAGCGTGGCGTGAGATCCCTTCCGAGAAGCGCCCCGCTCCCGGGTGCCACGCGGCTCCCCCTCGAGGGCGCGACGCCGGCCGGCCCTCCAGGGCCGCGGGATTCCAGGGAAGCAGCAGCCTGCGGGGACCCGGCCGGGACCCTCTGCCCTGGTTTTCAGCTCTGCAAGCTCCTGCGGCTGGACGTGCCCCTGCTCCTGGGGGACATTCGGGGACCGAGCCCCTCCTCGCTCCCCATGGGCAGCACGGGAGGAGGCTTCATGCGTCTGCACCAGGAAACCTCTGCGTTTGCACCAGGGAGGCAGAGAGGGACCTCCGAGTCTGCTTCCTACCAGAGACACTAACGACAAGGCTGGGCTCGCTCTCCTTCACAGCAATTAAAGCCTAGTGATTATCCCACTCTTTAAATACTGTGTCTAGACACACACTTCCCACTGCAGCTCTCACCAACCCGCCTAGCTCTGCTTCATGCAGCCGAGATCTTCTTCACCCAACAGAGGACGAGGGACCGACTGAACCCTTGCGCTTCCTCCGTCCCCCTTTCCACAGGTCTCTTCCACAAGGATCCCACCAAGCGAGTTGAGCACAGGCCTGATCCCAACCCGCACTGCCCGCCGGCACCTCGGATGCTCAGCCCTGCACCCCCTCTTGCTCTGCCACTTCAGCACCAGGTCCCGTGCCCCCTGCCCGGCCCATCCCCGTGCGGCACRCGCGGCACAACGCCGGCGCTTGCTTTGGGATTTTTGTTTGTTTGCACCACTTCAAGTATTTTAAGATGTGCAAATATGAAGTGAGGATCAATAACTCAGACATAATCAAGTCTGAAACGTCCCGGTAAGAGGYGCCCATGAGATTCAGAAATTTCCCACTGTGTTCCCGAGCTCTCCGCAGGGCCCGGCCGCGGGCAGYGAGCCGGAGCGCGCCGCCCGCTCCGAGGGCACGGGGCGGCTGGCGAGAACACCGAGCTCATCTCGGGAAGCACGAGAACGAAACAGCCAAAGACAATAACAGAATTAACGTATTGTMGATCCTTAACACAATTTCCCCCGAGAAAGAAAACCAAGAGAGCCTGATGGAAATTTTCTATTCTCAAAACCATTTGCATTGTTTTTGTTTGCAGCTAAGAGAAGATGAAAACATAAAATCCAGCAGTTTAACTGACTGGAAAACACAGGGTGTTTAATTCTTTTTCTTCGAACTGCATGTACTGTTTTGACCTTACAATATATCAAAAACCTTGCAACAGTCTTACTGTCTGCAGGGCTGGAAGCAGCGTTCGAGTCTGCACTTGTCCTGGGAGCTTAAAGACATCAAAAGGGCCAAACCCACTGGAGCCAAGCACAAGACTTCCTTCCATCCCTTTGGAAAACTCCAGGATGACACTGGAAAACCTGAAGAACCCTGTGGATTTGAAACACTTYATGGAACAAATGCAATTATACAATAGAGTAAAATAACACAGCCTGATTTAAGAGGCAATGCTATTCTTTGCAAGAAGGAGGTCACTTCTTCATCACAATCTGTTCCCASTTATATTCCAGAAACTGTAAACTGTCATTTCACTTTCTTTCCAACTAGGAAAAAGCAGGAGAGCAATAAGATTCATTTACTAAATCCCATTGTCCTTTGCCTACTGAAAAGCTGTTAGCTAGGCAAGGAAAATTTGCATTAGGTGAATCCTGCCTGGCAACACGAACAGGATCCAGGCCTTGGAGAGGGACATATCCCATCCCTGCAAGTGGAAAACCTCACCAGCTTCCACCACCTCCAATAGGGATTTTTTTTTCCTTTAAAAAGCATGTGAAGGAGAAATATCTGCCAAGGAGACATTTTATTCCACACTTTGGCAGCTGAAATTCTGTTAACCTCAGCATAAGGAGTGACAAAATGACTGCTAGTCATAGTCTATAATTAGGCCGGGTGGCTGGGGGTCACCATAACGGGCCACCTCCAACGTGACACAAGGCGGCAAGGGCAGGTTAGGCCCTCCCGGCGCCCACGCTGAGGATAAACGTACCTCAAGTTAAATCAATGATTTCATTTCCCTGGCGGATGAGATTTCTAATTACCAATAACTCACGGGCACAGAGAGACATGCAAGTGGTTTTGAGAAGTCAGGATTCTTGCAGCGAGAGCCAGCACAGACAGAGATCCAGAGAGGGGAAAGCGGGTGCCCTGGGCATGCACAAGTCRAAACGGATCTAATTTCAACCACATACGTTACAGTCTAGGTGCCACTTTAGCAGGGCCGTTTTGCCCGCGCGCTCTGCGGGTGGTATATGACAGGATGCTTGCCTGGATGGAGCCCAGCTCTACCTATCCGGATGGACAGCTYGCTCTCATACTCCAGCTCGTGGGCGGCTTCGTGCTCGTATTTTTCTTTCCCCGCTCGCGGGTCGCAGCTCAAGGCAAAGGCTGCGTGGGGGGGTCCGCTGAATCCCTGCAATGCAAGAGAGAAATTCAGGCCTTCCTTTCGCACGCCTCCGCSGCAGCGTTCCCCCGGCCCAGCCCCGGGGGCAGCCTTGGCTCGCGTSGTTTGAAAACCAGCGGGGCTGTGGCCCAGCCCGTGAGCTCCTCACCGCTTCACGGCCACGTCGCTTGGGCACCCCCCTCTCTGGAGACCCTGGTTCCTTGTACTACCTGCGTATTTCCGGCAGAAACGTCGATATGAACAGGGTTAGCAGGAGCAGAGGGCCCAGCAGGGCACGCGCGTGGGCTAGAGAAAGCCGATAGCCCAACCCGCGGTGCGCGCACGGCGGGAAACGGATCCCCAAGCACAAACACCTCCAGAGCCAACGCGGACGAGACCAGCGGGGCAGGGAAGGACRCGGGCTGCTGCCAGCGCTGCCGAACCGCGGCGGAGGGCCGGGCGGCCGGGGGGTCCCGGCCGTGCCGCGTCTTCCCCGGCTCGCGAGGAAGCCGGGCGGGAAGCGGCAGAGCGATTGCTAAGCCCGAACGCGCGCACCCAAGGACGCGCGGCTCGCGCTCTGGGAGGCTTTGGTGCTCCTGGACACGGAGGCTCCGGTCCTGCTGACCGCAGTAGCAGTTTGTTTTGCACCTCGGCACAGGTTGTTCAAGGCAGGTCGAGGGAAACGGTTTGTTCAGGCTCGAACGCATTTTGTCGGGAGCGAAACGGGGCCCGTGGCTCAGAGCCACGCTCTGCTGCTCCAGGGGAACAGCTCCAAGGGCTCGGGCACAATCCAGACAGCRGCAGCCCCTCATAACCTCCAGAACCAGGGACGGGCCAAACCCGAGAGCRCCCGGCTGTGGGCGGGGGCTGCAGAGGAGGAGGGTGGCTGTCCCACAGGGACAAGGACCACGTGGCTCCCAGGGGAGCTGCCGCCCAGCTGCACGAGGCTCACGAAAACCAGCTGCACCGCAAGGATGCACCAGGGCCTTCATCTGCATCCGCCAAAAAAACAAACAAAACCAACAACAAACCACGCAAAACAAAACAAAAAATGGGTGACACCGTTTCTGCCTCCACGTTAACGGATGGCTGGGAGAGGGGAGCTGCTCCTCGAGCATCCCGGAGCAGGATTCCCAGCGGGCAGGGACAGGGCAGCCCAGGGAAGCGGCAGCGTGCCGGCTGGCAGGGAACGAGCTCCCGCGCAGCGAGCGGCCTCCGCGAGCAAGGTCACGTTAAACAAAACTAAAGGTTAAAGATGAATAACTAAACGGTGCCTCGTCCGCTCCTTTGCAGGGCGCAGCCCGAGCGCTGCCGTCAACACCGGGCGCATGGGGCCGCGCCGGCTGCTGCACGTTAATGAGGCCGCGTCCCCTCCGCTGCCCCGGTGCCCGCGGCCGCCCCGCGCCTGGGGACACGACACAGCACAGGGCACGCGCTCCCGGCAGCGCAGACCTGTCACACGGAGCAGAGAGAGGGACCTCAGCGGCGCCCTCCGGTTCGGATAAAGCGGGAAAAGGCCAAAATAGGAACCCCGGGCCTGCGCTGCGCTTGGCATTCATGCATTGCAGCCATCGCCAACACACGAAAGCACCTACAAGAAACCACCCTGCAGCAGCAGCCCGGCTGGACACGTCCCCACATCGGGAAAGGTGCAGCGCGGCTCGCAAGGACGAGGCCAGGCCCGGGAGAACCAACGTGGGAATCTCCAGACGGATCAGCAACGCGGCAGCTCAGGCGATGCTCCCACGTGGCATAGGATGCTCCTGCGTGGCACAGGATGCTCCGTCCGTCCCCACCACACAGAAGCCTCCCCCTTTGCCAACGCTCCCGCCTCCTCGGGAGCGCAGGGAACGCCACACAGGGCACAGCAGAAGGCTCCCCCTCCACGCGGGCAGTGCCAGCCCCCAAGGCACAGGGTGCCCGAGCAGCTCTGCAGGCGCCAGCAGCGCCTGTGCGCGGAGGCGGCCACGTGGYCCCACGGCGGAGCGCAGGGCAGCGCTGAGCACTGCCGCTCTCGGTGCATCTAGCGCTCCCGGTGCGGTGCCCACGGACCTGCTCGCGCAGGAGCCACSTGGAAGGCGCCTCAGAGCCCCGTGGCCAGGCCAGGCCGTGTCCCCGCCGGCGGGCGCGGGGATTTGTGGCCGTATTAGTGACCTTCAGCAAAGCGCACGGTTTACTCCAGCTGCGAGTGCGCTGAGTCACGTCAGTTTTGTCCCTGCATGGGTCCCTTAATTGGAATGTGGCCGTGGGTTAGAAAAGCATTAGGAAGAGAAGAGGAAAGTCAACCCACGTTAATTAGTTCGTGCCACTAATTAGCRCTAACTGAAATAACCACGGGGGCTGATTACTTCCAAAGCCTGCTGCAGCGAGAGGCCCGGGCAGGAAGCCTTGGAGGAAACTCTGCCGGGACACGGGAGTCMCCGCCGAGCCCGGGGCTGTCCGCAGGGCTGCACGGGGCAGCCCGTCGGCCTCCACGTAACAGGCACGCCAGGAAAATGTCACCTTGACAGACCGGGGGACGGCTCCTGCCTCCCCGTGCACCCCACTCGTGCCCAACGGGCAGACGTTGCTTTCACTGCCAAGAGCTGCACCCACCTAGAGCTAATCCGAATGGAAACRMGCCCCGCTCCTCACAGCACCCTGCMTGGCCTGGGAATTGCCAWGGRAAGGAYGCRTCCTCTGCTRGGAGCTCAGCAGAGCTMAGGGAGGAGCCCCTGGATCCCTSCCTGCCAAAGGGGGACCCTGGGGGACCMATGGCCGGTGCCTCCCGCTTCCCTGTCCCCATCCCGTMTCGCTGCCGCATCCRCRYGCTCCAGGCGTGCTCCAGGCTCGCTCCAGGCTTGCTAAGGGACCTTCCTCACCGAATCGGGGATCTCAAACGCCCAGCAAGGCCGGCAGGTCCTCACCCTCACCCATGAGCAAGGCGCGCGAGCAAGAAGCAACCCCGGCCTGGCAGGAAGGTTCCTGGGGAGATTTTTTCTGGATGAGGAACATATTTAATTCCAAGACAGTGTCCTGCATTGCCAATCACCCCACTCTCACTAATTGCTCGGGTTTAAAAGAAACAGACCACGAAGGGCACCCTTCAATAATCTGCCTTTCACCACCCTCCCAGCCAAGCAGAGGAATCCCGAGCCCGAGGGAAGGTGCCGACGCTCCCCTCGCTCCAGGAGGGCCGAGGACTCTGCTCCGCAGCTGCATTTCTCCCTGCCTCTCACCCAATAAGTGCTCCGGCATCTCCCGGGCGCCACGGGAATGAGCGGCTGGATGCACCGGCACGCACCGCGCRTGCGGCCGCGGGGAAAGAGCCCGCGTGAACCTCACCACCTTATTAAAGGAGAAAGAGAAATGTTTCTGACTTGTGAGGCTGCTAACGCAAACACAGCAGCAGAGGCAGTAATAAGCCAGGGCTTGATGGTGCCCAGAGGCTCTCACTTCATGCTTATTAAAAGAGAAAAAGCGATAACGGAGCAGAGAGCAGGAAGCAATAACACGACCACAGAGGCGGCGTGGGGAGCGCAGCCGCCCCGCGGCCCCGGTGACGGGCACAGCGCCCAGCCACCTCTGGTGACAACGCCAATGGCCGCACTTAAAGCGGCAAATCTCCACCCTAGGCAAGCGTATGGATCAGTATTCCAAAAACACGTAATGGGATCACGTAGAAGACAAGACAGCCCCTCTGGAAACGGCTTAACTATCTACAGGCACCCGTCTGCGCGCCAAGCAATGGTCTGTTCTGTTATTTGGAGCAATGTCACTGAGGGCTCGCGCGTCCCCGCGGGTGGCACCGTGGTGGCACCCAGCTCCTCCCGCTCGCTGCCCAGGCTGCTCCAGAGCCAAAACACAGCTTAAAAATACAGTTTCGGGGGGGGGCTTTTTGGTTTAAGAAATATTAAGAATAAAAAAGCCAGCCGGCATCGCGGGCTCCAGGGCAGCGGTGCCAGCACAGGCGCTGGGCTGGGGCTTCCTACCTGGCGGAGCAGCACGGGACGCTCGCACGGGACAGTCGCAGTTGGCAGCAACCTGGCACCACAACCCGGCCCTAATAACCRGGAGCGGGGCCGCCTGAGCGAGTATTAGGGCAGCCCGGTATCGGTTTATCTGTAACTAATGCAGTACTACTGCAAGGACATTTTATTTGCTGCTAATTATCCGCCACTTTGATAACTCATAATTCCGCTGGAGCACAAGCGGAGGCGCCGCCTCTGCCCCCCGGGTGCCGGGGATAAATCACGGCTGCGGACGGGGGCCGCGGGGACAGCGGGGACATCTGCGGCAGGCCCAGGCGAGCGAGCCCTCCTCCCCAGCCACCCCGAGGCAAAGGTGCCCGTGCCGKGGATGTGGGGCAGCAGAGGGGTGGGATGCAGGAGAGCATGCGGCAGCATCCCCGCCGCCGGGCACCGCGCAGCAGGGCGGGAGGGACAGCCAGGAAAACTCTCCATTTTGGCCAACATTCCTACTGCAAGCGTGTTTGTGTTGTGGCCATGTCTCGCTCGAGGCTTTGGGCTTTCCAGGAGGGAGGGAAGCGCAGCAGGAATGCTGCCGGCAGCCAGGAGGGGCAGGGGCGGCCGGCGCAGCGCGGAGCACACGCAGCTCCCGGYGCTGGCGCAGACCCGGGGGGCTCGTTGCAAAACGTGATGTTTTGCAACAGCGACGTTTTGTGTGGCAGAGAGCAGGACGTTTCTGCGACCTCTGCGCTTACAAAAACAAGCGCTCGCTAACATTTTTGCTGCTTTCCTCAGGCGATCCAGAATAAATAAATAAATCCCTTGCAAAACAAGCACAGCCCACCTCGGTATCGGCCAGGGACCGGGCTCAGCCCCCGCTTGCCACCAGGCAGCTCAGAGACACCTCCCAACACAACYAGCAAATCCACCTACTGCAGGAATGGCTTCCCCCAGGCGAAGTTTCAGAGCAGACAAGTCTCATCTCCCTGCCGAAACCACCACAAAAGTCATTTCTCCACCAAGGACACAGGAGGGGGCACAATATTGCAGCCCCTTTCCTTCCTCCCCAGGAGGAAACCCTCCATACACAGGGGGGAAAAGGAAAAAAGAAAGATCAGGTTTAACACAGAATCAAAGACGTCCACGTTCCCTTGGCTGCAGCCGCCCGGAGCTCCCAAGCCAAGCCAGATAAAACACCCGGATAATCCCACGGGAGCTGCCGCAGCCAGAGCCTCCGGGACACGTTCCCGAGGCCGGAGCAGCGCGCGGAGGACGGGGCTGGCTCGGCCAGCGCGGCCGCTCCAGATTTTAATCGTTAGCAATAAACCTTGAAGCCTCGGATGGGATTAATGAGCGCTTTCTCTCCGCACGCTCATTAAAGCCTAATCAGGAGCRGTTCTGCATCTTCCCTCCCTCCCGCCTCCCCCCAGCCTGGGTGTTTGTAACGCGGCAACGTGGGTTTTTACAGTCCTTCCCTATGCAAGGCTTTTTGCAACAGTAAATGGAAAAAAAAAAAAAAAAAGGCAAACAAAACTTCAATTAACAGCTCATTTTTACACAATATTTCTCCATAATGATTTGCTAACAGGGTAGACAGAACGAATGGCAAAGAGCGAGCAAAGCCTGGTGCCTGCTCCATGGCACAAGGCCATGCGGGATGGGGACACAGGACACCAGGGAYGCGGGTCCCCCCGGGGTTGGTGACGAGCAATGAGGTCCCCGGGGGACAACCATCATCCCGGGGATGCGACACCTTCTCACCCGCCCTGGGGCGGCTGCTGCTGCTTTCTTGCAAGMCTTGCAGGACGCCTAAAACGACCCCAGAAACGGCCACAAAGCCCAGGGCAGGCGGCAGCGCCGGGAATCCTGGAACACCTTCCCGGAGCGCAGCGCAATAAATCCGCAGGAGAGGCCCTTCACTCCCATCAACTAGCCCAATTAATTTATTGCTAATTCATTACAGGAAAGCAGTGTAACGAGGGACAAGGAAATGCCTAATTACCCCCAGGGAGACATTAACCAATTTCCCTTTCTTCGGAAGCTGGAGGGCCATGAATCTTGCCTGGGGGATGGGTCCCAGCGGAGGCAGCCGAATCCCGAGCTGGGAACGYCGCTGCCTTCCCCTCCATGCAGCTCCAGGAGCTGCTTTTCAAGGATAGGCTGCAATGGAGTGACACGAGGCCCAGCACCGGCACCCGAAGCGGAGCCTCCGCGAGGAGGTGCCCGTGACAAGGCGGGACACCCCGCGGAACGAGCCCMGTCTGCAGCGTCTCCCTCCTCGCCGGGCTCTCCGCTGGCTCCCGGGGATGGCAGCGGTGCTCACAGGGCTCGGGATCTGGTTCTCCTCCCTCTTCTTGTTTTCCCAATGCCACCAAGAGCTGCTCCGGTACCTCCCTCGGAACCAGCTCGGGCAAACCAGAGGATTTTCTGATGGGGAAACGCGTGCRGATGCAGCCCGGCCCTCCTGGTTTTCCTACGCCCAACTCCCGGCACAGACACAAGCAGCCAAGCCCACGAGCACAGCCTGAATCCGGAGGGTGTTTACGGCTCCAAGGCTCCTCCGTCTGCCCCTCGCTTCCGAGGGAGCTCGCTGGAGAGGACAACAGTGTCA
>PTEX01000338.1:204640-217754 GCA_003342815.1 Eudromia elegans | reverse complement strand
TGCAGGGAGCAGGATTTAGACACGTCCCCAGCAGAGCTGCCAGCTCGTAAAGCCAGGGAGACACTTGTTAATGGAGACCATCCCTCGGGAAGACGCGTGCGGCTCCAGGGAGCCCTATGCATCCGGAGCCCTCCGCTCTGCATGGAGAACAACCGAAGCAGCCTCCGGGCTGCTCTCTGCTCACCGCAGGCACCAGCCTTAGAATAACACAAGGCAGGGAGGAAACGCACCCAGCARAACACGTGATGCTGCCCAGGATGGAAGGGAACCATCTCCTGCAGCAATGCATTCCTCACAACACATCCCTCTTCCTCTTAGCACTCCGACTCCTCTGGCACACAGGGAGATCCGCTATCCCGGGATGCCTTTTCCTGCAAAACGCATCCTCCTTTGCCAGGAGGCCCTGAGCAGCAGCTGAAATGCCAATAGCAGAGGGCGAGGTGCAGAGCAGAGACCCACGCAGGGAAAGCAGCAGGAGAGCCCCCAATGGCACCCAGGGGCTCCTAAAGCAGAGGGCACCAGTGGGGCAACGCGCGGGCAGCGCTGGGTGGGAGCATCATGGGGCACAAGGAACCCAGCCCGGTTGGGTCACGCACAGCTCTATTTTACAGCATCATTTCTTCACCTGCTGATTCCCAATAAAAGCCTGATGTCASAGCAGAGCCACGGGGGCGACTGCTGGTGTTTGCACCTTCCCAGCACCGCGCGGCTCCACCGGCCCCCGGTGCCTTTAGCAACCGGCCCCATAAACCTAATGGGCGCGGGAGGGGAAGTCAGCCCCGCACCGGAGCCGGGGCAGCTCCAGCCTTAGGCTCCCAGGTAATGGCTTTTAAAATGTTTAATGCATAAGGCAGAATGATGATTAAAAGCAGCTGACAAACTGCACAGTGGAAGCAAGTATTTTTTTCTCCATACCTAAAACAAAGCACTTTTGAAAAATTGGTAGAGCTGCAACTTGGTGCCCCCCTCCCTGCCCTTTTGCTTTAAATCTCCCCTMTCTTCTGGCTGGGGGCAACAGCCCCTTATTAACTTGTTGTTATCCAGGTATCAGGTGGCTACATCCCACCCAGGTGCTCCAATTCCTATGGAAGAGCCATCTGCCATCCAGGGTCCCCGTGAGCTGCCACTCAGCTGCCCCAGGCACTTGATGTCCCCTGCCAGGAACCCCCAGGCCACATGGGAAAAGGGCAATGTCACTTCCCGCAAAGCCAAGCACCGGAGCGCCGCGCTGGACCCCGCTCACTCAGCCCTTTTCCAGGGTAGGGACACAAGCCACGCGCCGGGCAGCCTGCGGGATGGGAGGAATTCCAGCCCCGCGGCCGTGCCCGCTTCCCTGCGCCGCTCCGGGCGGCCGGCGGCCCCAGGCCAGAGAATTTAATAAGCTGAAAACACAAACACAGGCATCTCCCCTGGTTAATGCTCAGCGATAATAAAAGCAGCTCCCTACTACCGCAATGAGGATGTGCAGCTAATTAACTTTCTAGGACTCGCGGATGAGCAGGAAAAAGCATATTAAGAAAGGGAACTTCTGATGGGCATGCCTCCGAGGAATTGGCAAATTGCATAAGAGGAACCTGGATTCTGATTATAAATTAATACCAGCGCCAAGACCCAGCGCGCCTCTGCTGCTGCATGAAACGATTAACCCATCAAGGGCAGCTCCACGAAGCTCACCGGGAGCGTGGGTGACAACCGTGACATCCTCAGCACGGAGCCGGGACCTGCCCCCCTCAGCAGCCGTTTCTGGGGCAGTTTCTTTCTCCGAGGATCGCTAATCGCTTTCCACCTGTACCCACTGCATCAACAACCGCCTATCTGGTTGCCCGGGTACGGCAGGAATTTGCTATTAATTGATTTCCAGCAGCCTCCCCAAAACGGAGGCCTCGCGAGGGCCGATCCGGTCGCTTTCAACCCAAGGAGGAGGCTGCAGTCGCATTAAGGCCGTGAGGTCCATGTGGCCCCGCTCTGAACCGTCCCCCCAGACGTGACTTGCCAATTTAGAAGGCGATTTACTGACATCCCCGCGCTGTGTCCGAGGCTGAACCACGGACGTCACTGTCGTCACAACCAGGAGAGCGGCCCTCGCGCAGCAGTTCATCGGGTTCGAGGCTTCCCAAGAGCTCACCAAAAATAACTCCAGGCCCGCTGCACAAGACGCCCTTGCGCTTCCCAACCGCTGGCAGGCTCCGCCGGGACCCGCGCGTCTGCCCAGCCCCACGATTCCCTGCCAGGACGGGTCCGGGAGACGCTGCGGGGACAAGGGCAGGAAAACCAGGCACATCCCCATGTCTGAGCRCGTTAACCAGATCCAGCCCATCCCGTTAAACCCTCCCGCTCGCTCGATCCCCGGCGCTCCTCAGCACCGCCACGGCCCCAGCCGGCCCGTTAAACCAGGAGGCAGCAGCAAAAGGAGCCCGCGAGGCCCCGCGCCCGCCTGGAGACCCGAGCGGGGGGTTCCCCGCAGACCGGAGCTCCCGAGCAAAAGGGAGCGCATGGAGCCGCCAGCACGGAGAGGGAACACAAGCAGGCAAGGAGCACAGGCTGCCAGGCCCTGCTGGAAGCAGGCATCGTGACCGGACGCTTCCCCCCAACYCTCACGGGAATCCTCCGGGAAGAGGGAGGCCCGAGTTGGACTCTTGCCATGGAGGCSCAAGGAGCGTCCTGCTCCGAGCAGGGCACAGCAGAGCTCCGAGGTCTCAAACGTTGGAATAACTGTTTTGGTTCCAGCGCTCTCTGGCATTGCAGGAGCCCAGGGCAGCTGCTCGGCGACCGGGACCCCGAGGGCTCTGCCCACGCAGCGGGATTCCAGGTACGCTCTGCTCCAAGGGCTGCACTAAGGGCGTGCAGGACCTCAGCACCCAGACCCGTTTGAGCCAAGGCCATCGCTGCCCATCCCCTCATCCCCTGCCCTTCTCCACCTGGAACCTCCTCCAAACACCAACCGAGAGCCACCTTCTTGCTTAAGGAGCTGCTGCAAGGTTAAGAGGGAGCAAAGCAAGRAGAGAAACCCGCTCCACGCCACCGTGGAGGGAAGAGCGCGGCAGGTCCCTCGGCCGCAGTCCGAGGTACTCCCAGAAACTGCAGCAACACCCAGACACGAAGCCGGCCCTGCTGCCCAGCGCCGTGGGGCCGGTGGACACCGTCCAGCTGCAGCGCGGGCAGGAGGTGGCCACCAAAACCAAGGCGTCCCAGCTCCGGCACCGCTCCCGGCTGTCGCTTCCCTTCCCTCTGCACGGTCGCCCGGTGCCTCCCACCCGCAACGGCAGCGAGGGGACGAGCAAACACATCCACGGCTTCCAGCAGGGAAACGGGAGGATAAAGATGCAATAGATTAGACGTGTCTTCYGCGAGGAATTTAATGACTGCGCCTGTTCAGCATCATTAGGCAGTTTGTCCTAGGGGATTAACCCTCCCCCATGGAGCTCCACAAACACTCGGGTACTCCGTGACCACCGGCTCCCACGCAGGAGAGCCCAGGAGGGCGCCGAGCGCAGCTCCGACGGGAAGGGCTCGTTAAAGGCTTTTACTACCTGTTGCTACCCAGCCAAGCCATCCCGGAGCAGCGCCAGGCGCGCAGGGTGCTCACAACCTCCAGCCACGCGTCCTTGCAGAGCACCCCTAACCTGGGGGGTTCTCGGTGCGAGGGTGGCAGGAGCAGGACCCTCGCTGCCCCGTCCCTGCTGCGGCCGCCGCGCTGCTCCTCACGACGCAGGAATCTCCTTTCCCAGCACACGTCCCTCCCGCCCCAAGACGCGGGCCGGGCGCTGCCGCTGCTTATCTGCCCCGCCGGGAAGCGCCGGCGGCGGCAGCTGATCAAACAGCGCGCAGGGCCCCGCGCGAGCGGCGCCAGGCACCGAGCGGGACACCCCGGGGCACGAGGGACCAAAAGGAAAGCCCAGGGCTTGACGGCAAGAGGCTCCCAAYGCCCCCACTCAATGTTAACACCTCAGCAAAGCGGGAGCCCAAGGGAGCAGCCACGGACCGTCCTGCTCCTCCGAGCACAGGACCTGCGGCTCCCAGCTGGGAAAAGCCATGGGTGAAACGGAGCCGTCCCCTCCACGAGGCGCCGGGCAGAGCGGCCGCTGCAGGAGGTGCCCGGGAAGCTGCTCGGAGGGGCTTTGTATGAGACTCCTGGCACAGGAGGCACCTGGCACAGGGGCTTCCAGCTACCCACGCCTGTTCCCTGTTCCATTGGGAAGCCTTGTGTTTTGCACAGAATCCCTTGTCACAAACAATCTCCCCCTCCACTACAGAAAAAGTTGCTCTTTGGACATTTTGGAAGCTATTCTTAACGGCTGCTAAGACATTCTTACGTTTCCAGYTCCACGAGCACAACAGCTTCTGATTTATTTAATTCTTAATAACACTCTTGTGACGCGGGGATGGCTCGTTCAATCTGGAAACGCTTAGAGGAGCAGCAGCTCTGCAAATAAAAGCTCCGGGCCAGGACAGAAGGTCACACCTGAGCACGCTGGAAAGCGTTGCCAGTGAAAGGAACAAAACGAGTGTGAAAAAACCAGACGAACAGGAAGGGAGGAGCGCAGAGCGCCCAACGCCACACTCGGCTCGGGCCACGCTGCGCGTCCCGGTGAGCGGCTCCACGGCACCCACCGCAGGAGCAGGTGGCAGCCAAGCTCGGCATGCAGGAGGGAAGGGCAGGGCCGAGTACCCAGCGCCCCGCAGAGCCCACGCACCCTCCCTGCCCGGCCCTGTAGCAAGGGCAGCCCTGGGGACGTGGGGCCACCAGTGAGCACAGCGTGGTCACCACGGTGCCACCCGCGGCCACCCGTGTTCCCAAAGGCRGCATCAGCCCTCCCGGCTGCAGGGAATGCTTCAAGTCCCTAAATCCTAGTGTTGCCAGAAAGGGAAAATGGGCTCAAGTTGGGAGGGAAAAGAGGCTCAAACAGCCACTTACCAGCACGGGGATGAGCAGGTCGGCAAAGTACACGAAAGCTGCTCCCAGGGCGAAGCCCACGGCCACGGGGAAGAAGGCGAAGGCTCCGAAGCTCCCRGACTCCTCAGCCATCTCGATGGCCGGGGCCAGGAGGGACCAGTAAGAGGCTGCCAGCATGACCTGCAGAGAGACAAGGTGCGGGTGAGAACGCGGCAACGGCCGCTCCTCGCGAGCTGCCCGCTGGGCAGGGCTGCCTCTCTGCACGGTCACCAGCGGCGGGACCAGGGCACGGAGCAGGAAGCAGCAGCTCTGCGAGCCCCCGACGGAGGCCCGAGCCAAGGGCACCGTGCTGACRTGCGAAGCAGGAAGAGCCCAGGGGCGCCCAGCACAGGGCAGCACCTGGGCTGCCAGCGAAGGGCCCCTCTTCCCAAAGGAATGCCGGGGCGTTGCGGGCTCTGCAGCCCAGCGGTGCCGGCACAGCCCGGGCYGCACGGGCTCCGGCTGCCGAGATCCCTGCACTCGCTATTGCMCTTGGCAGCAGCATGGTCATTAAACCTTAATAGTGACATTAAAACCAGCTTCCTGGTGGAACAAATCACTTAAGGACAGGGAAGCGAGTTTTCCCATCGCTTTTCACCAAGCTAGACTTTTGAGACAAGAAAGAGGAGAAGAAAAAAAAAAAAAAAAAGGGAAAAGGAATCACGAGGTTGTGTTAATTCAGCAGGACGTTATCCAAACAGCCTCGGGAGCCCCACGGATGGGAGGCAGGAGCAAGTCCTCCCTCACCCCAGGTTTCCCCTCGCTCCAGGACCGGGGCTGCGGATCACCCGGAAAGGCCCCCACGGTCCCGAGCCAGGAGGGATCTCTGGGCTCACCGCATTGCCCCTGTGCAACGCGGGGACGAGGGAAGTCCAGAAGGACGCAGCAGGCCAGGGCCCCGSTGCACTTTTCCCCACGTACAAGGTCGCTATCAGCATCACCCCGCTTCGTGCGCCCGCACAGACCAACTGGAGCGCGGGGGCTCTGCAGGAGCAGCACGCGCTGCCTCCGCCCCCCGCGGGCAGCGAACGCCCCGGGAGATGAAGCCACCAACGTGTCCCTGCACGTCCTGGACGCCTCCTAAAGCCCTGGGKTTTTCTCACAAGATGGGCTATAGACTGCACATTTTACAGTGCAATATCCACGGGCAAACACAGCGGCCTCATTGCCCAGGCTCGCAAGGCTCTGCGAAACCCACTGGCTCGCTGCRGTTTGAGCCTCCAAACAACGACACGTGCGTGTAGCAGCAGGAGGTACCACCCGACCGCAGGGGACACGGCAGGGCAGGGGCCACCATCGTCCCCACGCTGCCGCCTGCTGCACCCCAGTGAGAGCCCATGAGGGACAGGGACAAACCCTACCCAGCGCATGGGGCCCAGGAGCCCTTTCCGAGGCAGCTGAGGTCAGGCCACGGCTTTGCTGCGARGATTTCAGTGCTGTGAAGATTCAGGCCTGACGTGGCTCAGCTGCCAACACCCCTCCTCGGCGAGCCGAGATCAAGGCAGCTGCAGCGAAGCGGTCTGACAGCTCCTCCCGCAGAGCATGAACCCCGTGCGGGGCCCTGCGGCAGCCGCCAGGAGCGGGAACGGCGTCCCCAGGAGCCAAGGAGGGCTCAGGAGGGACCCGGGCGTCCCGGGCTCGGAGCAGGGCACACACCAGAGCTGGAACAAGGTGCTCGGGTCTATCCGGGYCGGGAATCAGAGGCGAGCAAGGCAGCCCTTCCATAAGCAGGCACCAAGGACACAGCCCCAGCGCGCGCTCTCGCCTCGCTCACCCGCTGCGCCTTGTGCTTGCCCGGATTAATTAAAGCCACGAGGCCTGCGCGGCGCCTTCAGCAACCGCCCCGGCCTTTCGCTCCTCTCCCCACGGCTGCCCAGCTAGGCAGGAGGGCACCGGGGACCAGGACGGGGAGACTGCGTCCGCTTGCACCAAAATGGGTTTGGAACTTGCCCTGGAAACCCTAGGACAAGACACAAGTCCGAGATGCCTTCTGGTCGGTGCCTGCTCCGCAGAGCTGGAGCCAAGCTGTCCACAAAGAGCCAGGAGAGATCCCGCTCCTCCCGGCCTCGCGGCACAAGCGCTCGCCTGCGGAAGAGAAGCACGTAAGAAGCTCTTACATCTTAAATCAGTTTTAAAGAAGGAGCGAGATGCCGATCGCTGTAGACACCAGTCCCAGGGGGCTGCATAAATCGCAGCTCACTATGAGTAAGAAGAAGGCGGGCTGTCACGTTACACTTAACCACAGCTGTCAAACTTCGTATTTCAAACGCCACCCCCTTTAACAGACAACCACACACCCAACATGGAAATAAAAGCAACAGGGAAAGGCTTTGCAAAATTATATTGTCATCTTACGTTAAGATACCATTTCCCCACGGAAAACAGAGGCCTGACACGGCTCAGCCTCCAGATGCTGCTAGTGCTGGAGCCGACGCTCCCTGCGCTCCGCAGGCTGCGGAAGAGCACGACGCAGCCGGGAGCCACCCCGGGAGCYGCAGCATCGCTGCCCACTGCCCTCGCGAGCGGGGAAGAGCAGCTTATTCCCATGCATTTTGGTGTGGCTGGGGCCTTTGCTCTCCCGCAGCACCAAGTCACCCTCTGCTTCAGCAGCGGCCCTGGCTGSACAACACGACAAACACGGGGCTGCTGCCAGGGGGCTCGTTAAATGATAAATCACACCCAGCTGCAAGTCTCCCTAATTGTCCAACTTGGACCACAACCTTATTTGAAAGGCCTTATGAGCATCAAGTTAATACGATTAGTTGGCTGTGCGGCACATCCCAACAACAGCTTTATTATCCCTTTCCGTAAACACGATACTAATCGCTTTTCCCAGGCCTCCCTACGTTTATTAAGYGTCTCCCCCCACCTGCTGTGAGAACTAAACCAGTTACCACGGAGCCCTCGCAGTTTCTGTCCCTCACAGGCCACGGCTCCAGGCTGCAAACGGCTCAGGATGGAGAAGCAGGAGGTTGTGCAAGCACGAGGAGGGCCGACGGAGCCAAGCTCGCTCCCGGCTCCGCTCGCTTCCCTGCCGGAGCCGAGCAGCGTTCCCGGCCTCGCCCGGGGAGCTCCCCAYCTCGCCACATTCCCATCGAGCACACACCACGAGGCAGGGAAGGGAGGCAGGGAGCTCTCCACGGCAGATCATGCACCACCCGCACTGGGCCGGGCATCCTCCCACTGCTTCCCCAAGCCTTTTCCCTCCGGCGTTCCTCACTTTGGAGCAGCAGGTCCCGGGCAAGCTCCCGGCAGCTCCTGGGTCCTTTAGCACCTGGATATTTTCACRTGAGCCTTTGGAAATCTCCTGCCTCCTCCAGGGATCTGTCAGTCCTGCCTGCAGGAGCCAGGGAAGATGCATGCAGCCAGAGGAGTAGCCCGTGCCAAAACCTGCATCCAGAGGGAAGCCCCAAACGTGCCCCTTYCCACCCCCTTCCCCAGGCCCAGCCGGCTCTTAGCTCCCATCACTGAAGCCCTGCCCGTGGGGCAGCCTCTCAGCCACAGCTTTTCACCAAGGCCAAACACTCCATCCCGTGCCACGGAGACGGGAACACAGGGATCCGAGCGGCAGCAACAGCACACAGCAAGCCGGAGGCAGAGACCAGGGTCTCCGACCTCCCCATCAGGCTGCTCTACGCACCAGGGAGGCGGCTGCCCGGCTCTCTGCACATAAATAAAACACGAGGCCGTCTGGGCGCACGGGAGCCTCTGCAGAGCCGGGCGGCGCTCGGTGCAGCCRACCACGGGAGCGGCGATCCCGGTGATCCCGGCTCCCTGCGCRGCATCCTGCGCCTGCCAACGTCCACGCGGACCCGCCAGCAGAGCCCTCCCACTCCCCACGCACAAGAGCTCCATAAACCCACCAAGAGCCTCAGCCGGAACGGGGGCAGGAGGCAGCCGGGTACGGGAAGCGTCCGAGGGAGCCGAGCGCTTCCCGGGGCTCCGGCAGCCTGACCAGGGTCGGCAGCTGCTCCCGCAGCCAGGGAGGAGCAGCCCAGCAGACCGAGGGGGGATTTGTTCCCGTCTCCCACCTCGCTAACRACGGTGCTGCAGGCGAGGCTGCCCCGGCAGGTTGGTGAGACTGAGCTCAYGGGCTCAGCACCCTCGTGCCGACGGGGGCAGGTTAAAGCAGCCGCGGCCCTGCTAGACCCTCTCCCCACCCCGGCCAGCACAGCCACGAAGCAGGAAGCACGAGCAAACCAGGTCTCCGTGAGCAGCACAACCCCCCTGCGCTGCTGGAAACCCGCCGAGGACCCCGGCAGCAGGACCTGCCACCCGCCCGGGCGCCAGGGCCCCTCCAGCACCGCCCCAGCCCTGCCCACGGGCCCCCCAGGCACCCTCGGCTCTCCCTGCAAACAAAGAAACCCAGAGAACAACCCTGCAAGCAGCAGCTCTCGTCAGGCTTCCACGGGGCCGACGACAAGCACGGAGGCTTCAAAGACCCTGCCATTTTAATGATGTGCAGGGCTGGAACAGCAAAGTCTCCGAGACAGCAAAGGGAGATTCCCATCGGCAAGGCGGGAAGGGAGAATGGAAGATGAGAGGCTCTGGTGACATTTTGCCTGCCAGACTTCCTAGCTTGACTTCATTAAGGCTTCAGCAACAAGAAGTGGCCTCAGAAGGGCAGCGTGAATTGCTGATGCSGTTTCAAGCAGCCCTGAAAGGGAATATTGAGCGCGCGGCACGGCTGGGGCTGCCTGGTGGGCGCCTGGCCGCCGTTCTCTGCTTCGTGTGGGACAAAGGAAAAACAAAACAAGAAACAAAAGGAGGGCGAGCGGCGKCCCGGCCCCACGGGGCTGCAGGGACAGGGACCTGCAGCACCCACACGAGCGTCCTCCTCTTGGTGCCCGGGCACAGCCCAGCACCTCGGGGCTAAAGCCACGTGAATAGCGACCGTCTGCAAAAGAATAGAGCTTTTATTCAAGAATATCAAGATTTAAGAGAAAAGCCAGAATTCCGCATCAGATGCCCAAGCAAGTGAAGTCTGGTCTCCATGGAAACCGAGCACCTCCGAGGCTYGCGCAGATGAAACCCTCCGTTATCCCCCATTCCCAGGGAGGGACCCAAGGCAGGGAAGCCCAAGGCCCCGGGAGGAGCCCCGGGATGGGCAGCGGAGCCGGGCGCCCTCCGCCCAGGATGCCTCAACGGGGCCGGAGCGGACGGCAGCTCCCGAGCCCGGCACACTGGGACGCGGCGCCCGCCTGGCTCGGCCCCAATGGGCAGCACGTGTGCCGAGAAGGCGGCAGCGATTCCTGGCTCCGCGTGCCCGACCATCCTCCTCACCGGCTGCCGGAGGGCCCCGTGCCACGTCCTCCTCCTGCTCGCGAGCARGGAACATTCCCTGGCTTGGCTTTGCTACGGAAGCTCCCAGGCACGAGCAGACAAGCAGCTGCCAGCAGGACTTAGCAAGACGTTATCTGCGCGAAGCATCGCAGAGCAGGGATTTCGAGAGGCCCAACTCGACGGTCTCCCCRGGGACCCCAATGGCTCAGCTGGCATCACACACGTCCCTGGGCTCTAGGGCAGCGCCAGGGGTGCCGCGCACCAGAACGGACTTGGAGAAAACTGCGTGTCTCGGAGCGCAGAGGAAGGAGAGCTGCTAGGTCTGACCGAACAAAAGGGGAATTTAATTAGAGAAGGCGGAATTTCAAAGAACCTACGATACAGATGAAGAGAGGAAGTCAGGTTCTGCCTCTCTCTACTCCYATGCTTGGGGAAACAGCCTGCACGTATTGGCCTAAGACTCCTCACASCAGAGACACCGCGGTTTCAAAACAAACCCTTCCAGCAAGAGCAGCAGCCCGCGATCAGAGCAACGGCACAGCACGGGCAGGATGAAGCAGCACTTTCTACAGGGAGGAAGAAGAGTGAAAACAGCCCCGAGAGCTTCAAAACAGGCTGCTCCACATCCTGTTTTCTCCTTCGCTAGGAGGAAACGGGCCAACGCACACAGAGCCCGCGGCGCTCCGGCAGCTCCACCTGAGCCGGCGCTCCGGGCGGCTCCAGCCACGCGGCCGGGAGGCTTTTGCAGCCCGGCGGGACCAGGAGGCTCCCAGCTGAGCACGACACAGCTCGTCACGTGTTCCTCYCCATCCCAGAGGGCTTGGGATGCCCAAGGCGGCACAGAGCAGCAGCCCTTGGTGCCCACGGGACCCTGCCACCCATAGGGCTTCCCCACTGCTGCTGCTTCCCAGGGAAGGAGGTTTCCTTGGAAAACTTCAGCTTCTCTGTTCTGAACGGAACATAAAACCAAGCAGGCGAGSGGAAGGGAAAGCGTTTACAGGATTTCTGCCTTGACACCTGCACTATCCCGTGGGCATCTGTGGATGCCCGTRCAACCAGGAGGGCTCCGCACGTGGGGCAGGGGCTGTGGCCCTGGTCCTGTGTCCTGGGAGGGCGATGTGGGACATGGGAACATCCCCCTCGCACTGCCCGGCAGTGGCTCCCCAGTGTCCCCTTTACAGCAGGGGCTCCAAGGTGCTCACAAATGAYGAGAGCTGGTCCAGACCAGCTGTGTCTTTTGAGGGAAAACAGCACAGAAACGGGMCCGATCTGGACTCGATGACTCCTAACACAAGTGTTGCATTTATAAAAGATGACCTGGAAACCCGCTGCACCAGAAGAGCCCAACTATTCCCATCCTTAGCAGACCATAGTTGTATGCCAGGAGAAGACGCTCGTATGCCAGGAACGCGCGCCGGAGCCGCCCCGGAGCCGCGGGGCGCCCGGCCGCAGCCCCGAGGCCCTCGGAGGAGGCGTCGCCAGCGAGGCCACGCGGGCACCGCCAGCAGCACGAGGACGTGGCACTTACCCCCGCAGCGAAGCCTAAGCTCCCGTCGAGCACCCGCCTCTAGAAAAAGAGAAACGTGAGAGAAAGCAGGTGAGTTAGCAGCAGAAACAGGCAGGGCCCCGCGCTGCCGTGCGGAAACACCCGGCACGGGCGGGAGCCGGTGGCACCAGCGCGTCCTGCCGCCTCCTTCGACACGTCCCCCGCCCCCAGGCAGCGGCTCCGCTGCAAAGGGARCCTCGCTTGGCAGAGAGCTCCTGCACAAACCATCAGAGAGGCACAAACGACRAGTGCTGCAGAGCGCTGCTCAACACAGCGGCGACACGGGCCTGSTTTGGGAGCGCCGGAGGGGGCTGAAACCAGGGCAGCGCCTGGCTCGACGCCAGAGCACGGGCTGACCCGGATCGCACCCGAACGGGGGCGACGGGAGCAGGTCACGAGGAGGCAGCGGCTGCTGCTCCGCGTGCGGCCCCGTCCTCGACACCAGGGACGGGCCGCGAGGCCAGCGGCTCGCTCCCGATCCGAGCTGCCCGAGGGCTCCGGGACGTGGGCGCTCCGGGTGCCGCGAGGCCGCTCCGGGTGCCTCCTGTCCCATGGGCCGAGCCCGAGCCGCTCCTGCTCCGCTCCGGCACGCCGGGACCAGCGCAAGGGAAGCTCTTCCCGGCCGGCCCGGGGGAGCCCATCCCGCCTCCCGCTCCCGGGCTCCCGGCACCCACCTGGCCGCTGGAGAAGACGAACACGAGCGCCGAGCCGGCCGCCGTGAGGCCCCACGTGAGGCCCGTGCCCAGCAGCGCCTGCAGCACCGGCCCCCGGCCCGCGATCATGCTGCCCGGCGCCTGCTGCGGAGCGGAGCGGAGCGTCAGGGACCGCCCCGGGACCGAACCGGGGTGCCGGCTCGGACCGAACCGGGACCGAACCCCCGGGGCGCCGGCCCGGACAGAACCGAGGTGCCGGCCCGCGCCGCCCTCCCAGCTCCCTCCCGGCCCGGCGGCGGCACCCAGGGCAGCCCGGGCCCGGCGGGGGCAGCCCGGCAGCGCCGCACCCGGCCCGGGACAGCAGCCCCAGCCGGGGGCAGGGGAACCCACGCAGRGAGCTGGCAGCTCCCGAGGGAGCCCCAACGCCCCCAATACCCCCCGTAGAGCCCAAATACCCCCGAACCGCCCTCCAGCCCCCACACTGCGACCCCGGCCACCAGCTACGGGGGCGGCCTCAGCCGGGGGGACCCCGGGACCCCCAACTGGGTCCCAGCCCCGAACCGGCACCCAGGACCCTCCCCAGCCCCACTCACCGCCCGGCACCGCCGCCACTTCCTGGTCCCCGCACACGTGTCTCCGCCGCCGCCCCGCCCACTCGGCCGCCTCGGCCAATCGCGGCGCGGCGGGGGCGGGCCGCCC
>PTEX01000338.1:188115-201257 GCA_003342815.1 Eudromia elegans | reverse complement strand
GCAGCGCGCACGGGCGGGCTCCATCCCGGCCGCGGGGATCGTTTTCCCTGCCTCCCGGCGCGTTTTCCACGGGAATTATCACGGCTCGGGTCTTGCGTCGCGGAGCAGGCGGTGCCCGCGGAGGGAAGCGCCGGCCGCTCCTCGTCTCGCTCCGCACAATGAGGGTGTCCCCGCGGGGAGCGCCGCGGTGCCGGGGGCACCCGCCGTGGCGCGGGGACGCGAGCGGTGCTGGCGCCGCGGGGGTCGGGGGGACCCCGGCCTGGCGGAGCCGGGACGAGCAGCCGCGCCCGGGACGCGCTGCTCCGCACGGCGGGACGGGATGGGACGGGACGGAGCAGCGGGGGTGCTCTGGGGACGGCTCCTCCAGGGACCTTCCCTGGGAGCCGGCGGCAGGACGGCCAAACGCTTCCCGAGGAATCTCTTCGTTTCTCTTTTGTTCTCCCATTTCTAGAAATTTCTCTTTCACCCCCAGAGCGAGGCAGGATGACACCCCGGCTCCTCTGAGGGCTGCGAGCGGCAGAGCCATGGAGCTGCCAGAGGAGCTGCCCAACGCCACCGAGTTCTGGTTCTCCCCGGCCTCCCCCTTCGACAACTTCTCCGTGGAGGCTCCTGCCAACGCCTCGCAGAACGCCACGGGCCACCATTTTGACCTGACCAGCAATGCCATCCTCACGTGCATCTATTTCGTGGTGTGCATCATCGGGCTGTGTGGCAACACGCTGGTGATATACGTCATCCTGCGCTACGCCAAGATGAAGACCATCACCAACATCTACATCCTSAACCTGGCCATCGCGGATGAGCTCTTCATGCTGGGGCTGCCCTTCCTGGCCATGCAGGTTGCGCTGGTCCACTGGCCCTTCGGCAAAGCCATCTGCAGGGTTGTCATGACAGTGGACGGGATCAACCAGTTCACCAGTATCTTCTGCTTGACGGTCATGAGCGTGGACCGGTACCTGGCTGTCGTCCACCCCATTAAATCTGCCAAGTGGAGGCGGCCAAGGACAGCCAAACTCATCAACGTGGCCGTGTGGGGGGTCTCCCTTTTGGTGATAATGCCCATCATGATTTATGCCGGAGTGCAGCAAAATCACGGCAGGAGCAGCTGCACCATCATCTGGCCRGGGGAGTCCGGCGCGTGGTACACGGGCTTCATCATCTACGCCTTCATTCTGGGCTTCCTGGTGCCTCTCACCATTATCTGCCTTTGCTACTTGTTCATCATCATCAAAGTCAAGTCCTCGGGGATCAGAGTGGGCTCCTCCAAGAGGAAAAAGTCCGAGAAGAAAGTCACCAGGATGGTGTCCATCGTGGTCGCTGTCTTCATCTTCTGCTGGCTCCCCTTCTACATCTTCAACGTCTCCTCGGTGTCCGTCCTCATCGTGCCCACGCCCGTCCTCAAGGGCATGTTTGACTTTGTCGTGGTGCTCAGCTACGCCAACAGCTGCGCCAACCCCATCCTCTACGCCTTCCTGTCCGACAACTTCAAGAAGAGCTTCCAGAACGTCCTCTGCCTGGTCAAGGTCAGCGGGATGGACGACGCCGACCGGAGCGACAGCAAGCAGGACAAGTCCCGGCTAAACGAGACCACGGAAACCCAGCGGACCCTGCTCAACGGGGACCTGCAGACCAGCATCTGAGAGGACAACGGGGTTGCCCATCCTTTGCTCTCCTTCCTCCTTGCTCTGGACTCTGCAGCAGGGCCCCGGCACCTCGTCCGGGCRGGAGCGCCAGCTCTTCCCTGCTCCGCCGGAGGACGGTGGGCGCTACCCGGTGGGCAGGGGGTCCTTGCCCGGGCTGGATGCTGAGCTGCTGGTCTGCACGCCCAGGGAAGGATCCCGGCGAAGCTGCCTCACCAGGGACACCAAGGACCTGCAGACCCCCCCAGGCGGCCGCGGGACAAGAGCGTCCCCGGGGCGGCTGCTCCGGCTTTGCCGGGCGGCTCCGCACGGGATGCGCTGCCCTGGGGATCAGCGCGTCGGCGCCTGCGCGTGCACCTGAGCGCTTCCCTGCCCGCATCCTCCCCGAGGAAATGCCTGTAGTTGGGGAGGAGGGCGTTCTGCTGGTCCATGGACAGTCCCCAGAGCCCCCCCACGCCGGGCAGCCACATTCCTTCCCCCAGGGCTTTCCCGTCCCAGGAATGCTGAGCCCAGGAAGAGGGAATTGCTCCTGAGGGGAACAGCCCAGTGCTGCCCGCAGCCCCCCTCCCAAAGAGCCCCTTCCCTGCCGGGGATCGCCTGCACGGACGTCGCTTCCACAGGGTTTTCCCATTTGTAGCATCCCCCCCTTCTTCCCCTCTGGAGCAGCCGCAGCCCCTCCTGCCACCTGCAGCAGTTCCCAGCGCCCCAAGGCACCGAGCGCCGTGGCTGGGACGGCTGAGGATTCCCGGGATGGGCACCTGGACGGCAAACCCTGGGAAGCACTGGAGCGGCACAGCAGCACGCGGGGATGGGCGTGGGCGGCCAGTCCCGGTGCCCCCCGCGGGGCTCCCGGGGACGAGGGGCCGGAGACAGCGGTAGCGGCGGCGGGTGCTTGTGGGGCCGCCCCCGGGAGCGGAGGCTGTGGGGAGGAGGGGACAGTGGTGCCCGGCCGGCCCCAAGGGGCTCAGCCACGGCCGAGCCGCCCGCACCGGCGCCCGAGGAAGGAGCCTGCGGATCCCGCCGGGAAGAGGCGCCGGGGATGCATCCGAGCTGCACTAGGAGCAGCGTCACAGGTACCGGCGGGGCCGCGGGCTCGGGGCGCGCCGGGGCAGAGCCCAAACGCTCAGGTGCGAGGGATCAAGGTGCCCATCAGAGGCAGGCGGGCCCCGGCGCGCGGCTGAGCCRCTCAGGAATGCGCCAGAGCCATTGGAGCGGGGTCGGCACCCGGCCCCAGCATGGGAGAGCCCCAGGGGGACGGACACGGCGTTCCCGGCACCATGGTATTCCCAGCACCACGGCGTTCCCGGCGCCGCGCGGTCTGTGGTCTGCAGGATGGGCTCTGCGCCAGGCTCCTGCTCCGGGACGCGCGCGTGGGAACGGGACAGCTCAGCAGCCGGGTCCTCATGTCCTTCCCATGGGACCCCAGCACTGAGCACGGCAAAGGGCAGAGGGAGAAGGAAGAGCCCCAAGCTGGGGGGGATGCAGCCCCGGGGCTCCCTGGAGCTGCTCTGTCCCTCTAGATCCCAGCCTGGCACAGGGGACCCGCCACCCTCCGGCACCACGAGCCACTCGGCGCGCTGGTTGTGCCGGGCGGAGCGGAGCGAGCCCCGTGTCCAGGGCTCTGGAGCCCTTCCCGGGCATCGTGCGGGTGGCCGCGCGCTGCGTGACGGTGACACCTCGGACGGCGGTGGCCGGGCCCGCCGCAGCGCCCTGCTCGGACGGGACCTCGCGCGCTCGCTGCAGCGACGCGGCAGAGCTCCAGGAGCCCACACGGGGAGGAGGGGATTGGCATGGAGAGACGGGGCCGCCGGGCAGGGAGAGGAGATGGGGGACACGACACCCTCCATCCCCGGCACCCTCCCTCCTGCCCACGGGGAGCGCCGGGCTCGGGGACACCCGTGGGCAGCGGGCCGCTCCGGCCCCACGGAGCAGACGCTGCTGCGAATGCCCTGGCCAGGGCGAGGGGAAGGAGCCTCTTCCCAGGCCACCCAGCGGCTCCTGGGACCACCTGGGGCCGGTCCCCTCCACGGCAGCTCGATCCGGGAGGGCCCCACAGCCACATCTCCACACGGGTGGTAACGGCAATAAGGAAAACCCGTGACTGCCCTGGCTGCTGCTGCCAGAGTAACTGGGTTTTCTTTCTCAGCCTCCTGATTGCAGTGGGAGCTCGACCCCGCGCTGGACACGCCGGGAGAAGGGGCAGCCGCGGGGCAGGCGGAGCTGCTTGCTCCAGGCTCGCTTCCCAGCGGAGCGGCCGCTCCCGCCGGCGCCCGAGCGGCCACGTCACCCGCGGGCTGCGCCCGGAGCCCGCACAACGAGCCGCAGCTGCCACCTACAGCCACCCAGCGGGCTGCTGCGCACGGGAGGCAGCGGGAAGCGGCGGGACGCGCCCCGGCCCCGGAGCATCCTCTGCCCTCGCGGCCAGGACGTGAACACGGCAGCGCCAGAGCGAGCGGTGCCAGCGCCAGAGCCAGCCCGGCCACGGCAGCGGCACCCAGACAGGCTCCAGCCCCTGGACTCTGCTTGGCAGGAGGCTGCATCGGGATCATGGGATCATTAAGGCTGGAAGGGACCTTTGGAGATCATGTACACAGGGTCACCCAGGGTGCGCGGCACAGGATTGTGTCCGAGCAGGTTTGGAAGGTCTTGGCTCCTCCTGTAGCRTGGCAAAGCAGGAAAGAGATATCAATCAAAGGAGCGGCGCCGTTCCCGAGCCCTTCCTCTGATGAAGCCCGAGCACGGGCAGACGCGTGGTCCTGGGCTAGGAAAGGCGCCTCGGCTCCGCACCGGGCAGAACCACGTCACCCCCGCGAGCCGCAGAACCGCAGCGACAGTTCAGCACCGGGCATTGTCTCCGTGTGTTCCCTGGGATCTGCAGCCTCTCCCGGCTCCCTGCACCAGCCTGGGCGCCCCGGCAGCGCAAGGCGTCGCCTCCGGAGGCTCCCGATCCCAGCCTGCTCCCACTTGGACCATGCTCACGTCCCAGCCATCGCCGGCAGGACGTGCTTTGGACGCGAGGGCTCCCTGCACGGCTGGGACGTGTTTGTACATACGTGTATATAGCGGGCACGCCCGGGGTGGCACCGCAGCGCCCGGCGGCGCCTGGCCCTGCCCGCACACGTGCCCCTCCGGGGGCACCTCGGCCCCGGCCCCTTTCGGGCTGCCTGTCCCTCGGCCCGTGGATGCGGAGCCGGGCTTCCCGCAGGGGCGGCTCCCRAGCGCCCCATCGGGGTCCGCCGCGGGCAGTAAAGCAGTTTTCCTACGGTTTCCGGCTCTCGGTGCTGCGTTGGAGCCGCGAGAGCGGCGGGGATGGGGGTTGGAGCGGGGCTGCGGCCGTGGGGCGCTCCTGGGCCAGGAGGATCCACACGGGAGCGCCGGGCCCACTCGGAGCCATGGGAGGATCCGCGCACACAGAGTCCAAGATGGAGCACAGGGCTTCCCGGGGTGAATTCCCAAGAGGACATCGCAATGGAAGCGCCTCCGCTCCAGGAGCGCAGGAGCTTTCCCAGGGGTTCCCCAGGGACCGACCCTTTCCATGCACAGACACGAGGTAGGAGCCACCACTGGAAAAGAAACCCGCGCGTCCCCAGGCGAATAAGCCCCTTTCCCAGGCAGGAACGCAGCCCTTCTTCCAGCTCCCGGCACAACCAGGGTTTAGCGGGAATGGGAAGCAGGCTCTCCCGAAGGCCCCGTGCCGAGGGCGTCCCGCGCCTCGCCGTCGCTTCCCGGCCAGCGGAGAGCAGGGATGAGGCCCCGGCAGGAAGGAGGTTCCCGCGGGAGCCGCCGGAGCCGCGGGAAGGCGCACACGGGCGCACGCAGCGGAGCGGAGCCCTGCGGCCTGCCGGAGCCCCCGCGCGCGGAGGGAAAGCCACAAAGCGGAGCGGCCGCAGCCCGTGGGAAGGACGAAACGGTTCCCGGAGCGCCGGGCGCCGCGGCAGCGCGTGCCTGCCTCCCTCTAGCGCCGCCTCTGCAGCCGCGCGAAAGAAAAAGCAAGAAAAACCCTCGGATTTAGTAAAAAGCGCCGCGTAATGCAGGCGGCGAGGCGGGGCCGCGCTGCCATAGCAACGGCCGCGCTGCCCCTCACAAACATGGCGGCGCCCGCCCTCACGCCACGCCCCTTCCCCGCGGGCCGGCCGGCGCCGCCGCCCGCCCCAAAGATGGCGGCGCCACGTCACTGCCGGCGCGGCGGGTGGCGGTGATGGCGGCGGCGGCGATGGCGGCGGTGCCGGCGGCGCGGGGCGCCGAGGCCGAGGCGCTCTTCGAGGCGCACACGGCGGCCGAGCTGCGCGCCGTGGAGCGGCGGCTGCGCGCCGGCATCGAGCAGAAGCGCGAGGAGCTGCGGCAGATGGTGGGCGAGCGCTACCGGGACCTCATCGAGGCCGCCGACACCATCGCCGAGATGCGGCTCAGCGCGGAGCGGCTCGTGGGCGCCGTGCAGGGGCTGCAGCGCGGCCGGGCCGCCCGGCCCGCGCCCCCGGCGCCGGTGAGCACCGCACGGGGCGAGGGCCCCGTGGGGCGGGGGCGGCAGGGGGGGGGCTACCCCAGCCCTCCGGGATAGGGGACACGGGAGGGATGGGGAGGCGACAGGGGGGACACCCAAGGGAGCCAAGCGGGCACCCAAGAGACCCAAGCGGGCACCCAAGGGACCCAAGCGGGCACCCAAGGGAAGGGGGAACGCGGAAGGTCGGGGTGCTGGGAAGGGACCAGGAAGCCCGTGGAGGGACCAGGAAGCCCGTGGAGGGACGGGGGCCGCTGGGCACCGCGGGGAAGGGACACGAGAGGGACGGGGGGTGTGCGGGGGTGCCCGCGGTGCAGCGCGTGCCCCGTGCGCAGGCGCCGCGGGAGCGGTTCTACGGCGCCGCGGCGCAGATCAAGCTGCTGCTGGAGGTGCCCGAGCGGCTGTGGAGCGCCATGGAGGCCGCGCGGCTGCTGCACGCCGCCCGCCTCTACCTGCTCTGCGGCCGCCTCCACGCGCTGCTGCAGCTCGAGCCCGGCGGCTCCCGCTACAGCCCCGTCCTCGCCCGCTTCCCCGTGCTCGTGCGGCAGGTGGCCGCCGCCAGCCACTTCAGGTGAGCGGCCCGCGCCGCGGCAGCCCCGTCCCCCGAGCCCGCTCCTCCACGGGCGCCTCTGCCCGGAGCTGCTCCCTCGGGATGACACCGGCCAGTGGGGTGCAGGAGCACGTCAGGCTCTCCCTGTTTCCAGGGAATCTGCCCTTTGCCAGCATAAGGTGGGAATTCCTGCCCTAACCGTGCAACAGCCGGTTTGCACACGAGAAGAACATCACGTTCTCACTGAGGCCTGATGGGTTTCCGGGGGTTTTGCTGCAAGGAATGAAGCATTAAGYGTAATTTCTGCCGAGTGTCCCACAAGCAAACCCGAATCCCTCGGGCAAACTCCCAGGCTCCTTGCTCAAGTGCCCGTCTCATTCTCGTGCTAGGTCCACGATCCTGCAGGAGAGCAGGGCGCTGCTCAAGGGCCGGGCCGTGGCGGACCAGGCGGTGGCGGAAGCGCTGTGCTCCGTCATGCTGCTGGAGGACAGCTCCCCGCGCCAGGCCCTGGCCGACTTCCTCCTGGCCAGGAAGTCGGCTCTGCAGCAGCTTCTCAACCAGCCCCATCACGGTCAGTACAGCCTCCGTTCTTAACTCTGAGCAACCCCCTTGCCCCTGTCCCAGGGCATCCCTCCTTTAAAGCTCGGGATGGCCGGGATGTGCCCGCCGCGGTGCTGGGATGACAACGCTGGCACTGTTGTGCTGCATTAAGTGCACAGGGGCCCCACCAAGCCCATCCTTAACCAGGGAAGCAGATGATGCACAGAGCTGGGTCCTGCATGCAGGACCGAGTCCATATAAACACAGGCTTGCCAGCCGTGGAGCAGGGCTGGTCGCGTCTCTCGTGCGGGGACGGCCTGGTCGGGACGGCTTCTCTCTGCAGGCGCGGGGATAAAGGCGCAGGTGTGCTCGCTGATGGAGCTGCTGACCACCACGCTGTACCAGGCGCACGCCCTCTTCTACACCGCGCCCGACGGAGCGCCCTGCGATCCGGGCCTGCCCTGCGGCCTGCTCTTCTCCACGCTGGAGAGCGCCACGGGCCGCCAGGCAGCAGGTGAGCGGCGCCGGGCCCGCGCTCTGCCTTTGTGCAACGGGCAGGAGGTCGCTGGGCCGATTCCCTGCAATCCTGGTGCTTCCAGGCGGCGGCGGCGGGGTCCTGGAGGACGAGATGAAGCTGAGCAGCTGGTTCCGCTACCTCCCCGCCTCCGTGGTGGAATTCCAGCCGGCGCTGCGGACGCTGGCCCACCCCATCAGCCAGGACCACCTCCGGGACACGCTGCAGCAGTGGATCGCCCTGTGAGTGCGGCAGCCCTCTGTGCAGCAGCCTCTGTAGGGCTTTCCCAGACACCACGAGGTCTCYGAGCCAGAGCAGCCCCGCCAAGCAGAGCCAGGCTCGCCTGCAGGCTCCTTCCCTTGGCTCCCTGTCCACTCTTCCCTGCAATTAAACACCAAGGAAAGCGCAGGGCTGTCCTGAAAGCCAGGCAGTAACACACTGACAGAGCAGACCCACCTGGGACRCACAGTGGTCTTTGTTTAGAGTTCCTGTGTGCTGCAATAACCCAACAGCAAACAAGCACAGAGAATGAATGAGAAGGAACCCCCTTACCCAGCTCCTTCAGTCCCAGTCCAACAGCTCCCTCCTCCTCCTCTCTGCCCTTCCCTAGGGGAAGGCGGTGGACCCCCTTTATAGACCGCCCAGCTCCACCCCTTCCTGCTCTGCTCTGCCCTCCCTCTGAAGAGGAGCAGCCTGGCAGCTATTCCTACCCCATTAAGGGCCTTGTCAGTCACCTGTCAGTCCTCAGTCGCTACCAGAGGGGCCACTGCCAGGGTGGCCAGCTGGTCCCCGCAGGCGGCAGCGGCCCCGAGCGCAGCCACGCTGGCCAGCCCTGCGGGTTCTCCCTGCTTGTCCGTGCTGGGGGACATCAGAGTGTGAATGCCAGACTCATGGAGAGGGAAGGGCACCCTCAGCAGGTGTTTGTCCCAGCGGGAGCCTCCTACTGAAATGTTAAGAATTTCCCCACCTTGTAGCACCTCCTCTCCATTCTCTCCTGCCTTCTCTGGGGCTGAGTGGGGCTGCAGTGAAACTTTGCCTTCAGGTGCAAGGAGGACATCAAGGCCGGCGTCTCCAACCTGCTGGTCTACGTGAAGAGCCTGAAGGGGCTCGCTGGGATCCGCGATGCGGTGTGGGAGCTGCTCTCGAGCGAGGCCGTGRGCCTGCACTGGGACACCGTGTGCCGTCGCCTTTTGGACAAACCCGCTTCCTTGTGGGAGGACCTGCTGCAGCAGCTCTTCCTGGACAGGTTGCAGGTGGGCTTCCCGGGAGTGAAAGCAGCAGAGCTGCCCGGGGGACGGTCTGGGCTCAGCCTCGTGCACGAGGTTTGCAGCAGCTGGCAGTTTACGGAGAGCCTGGGAACGTTGTTGTGTCTCCTCTGTTATCTGGGCCTGACCATTGCTGTCTGTGAGCCACCCCCAGCTGCATACCCGAGGAGCGATAGGGTGCTGGGAGGCACAAATAAAGGGTGTTTTTCTTCTTGCTCTCTTCCAGACACTGATTAAAGAAGGATTTGACTCCATTTCAAGCAGCTCCAAAGAGCTTCTCATCTCAGCGCTGCAGGAACTGGAAAGCAAGTCCAGCACCTCTGTCCCTAGCAAACACATCCAGTTTGAGCACAACGTGGCACTGTTCCTGTGGTCGGAGAGCTCCAGCGACCTGCCCGCGGACGCCGCGTGGGTCAGCGTGGCAAACCGCAKCCAGTTCTCGCAGAGCGGCCTCTCCATGAAGGCGCAGGCGCTCACGCCGTGCGTGCAGAGCTTCTGCTCGGCCCTCGACTCCCAGCTGAAGGCCAAGCTGGATGACCTGCACTCCTACCTTCCCTCRGACTCCTCCGCTGCCCGCGAGGCAGCTCCCGCGGCGCCGTCCCGCTCCGCTTTCGACCGCTACGCCGACGCCGGCGCGGTGCAGGCGCTGCTGCGCGAGCRCTGCGTGGCCTGCGTGCGCTGCGTGCTGGGCTGCGTGCGCCAGGAGCTGCAGCGCGCGCGGGCAGAGCGCGCCCAGGGCCCCGGCGCYGCCCCGCTCGGCGCCGTCCTCTTCATGGCGAGGCTCTGCCAGTCCCTGAGCCAGCTGTGCCCTCACCTCAAGCACTGCATCCTGGGCCCCGCGGGCAGCGCGGAGGCAGCGCTGAAGGAAAGCCGCTCCACCAAGAAGCTGGGCAAGGGGAGAGCCCAGGAACTGAGCCCCGTGCAGGCCGAGTGGCAGGAAGTGAAGGCAGAGCTCCTGCAGCAGAGCCTGTTTGCTTATCAGATATGGAGCTCGGCGSTCACCAAAGTAAGGGGCTCTTTCTGGCATCACACGCTTCCCATGCGGGTTTCTGTCGTTGGGCTCCCTGCGGTCAGGGCTGCCCTCCCCAAGCTCGGTCTGCTCTCGTGGGGTGGCCTTCACGAGGTCGCTGGGGAAGCAGAGGGCCTCCTGTGACCGCGTGCTCCCGCCTTGTGTGCTCTAGGCGCTKGTTCAGTGCTTCACCCGCACGTTGCTGTTGGACTCAGCAGGCTCCATCTTGGCCACAGCCACCAACTGGGAYGAAATTGAAATCCAGGAGGAGACCGAGGCTGGAAACAGCGTCACGTCAAAGATCCGGCTGCCTGTGCAGGTATGAGAAACACCCTCTCCCCGCGCGGAGAAACTGTCTGTCAGGAGGAAAACAGCCTTGGTCCCCAAAGCCACTGCTTTGTCACTCGCTCACCAGCCTGTGTTGGGCGAGAACGGCCTCAGGGGTGCCACGCTGGAGCGGGCTGCAGCTCTGCGTTCAGCAGGTCGTTCACCACGGGGTCTCTGTAGCCCTAACACTGCTGCGGGGCAGCGGGGGAAGCCAGCGTCCTCCCCTGGGACAGGCAAGGGTGAAGCCCAAGCACACTGACCTGCTGTGGGGGAGAATGAAGGACAGGACCGTAAAGGCAGGACTGGAAAACCCGAGAGGAAAGGCGAGGGCTGCAGATTCCTTAGGCTCCTGGGGAGGGCAGGAGTGATACTTGTGGTGAAGCTTCACCACACGCTTGGCAAAGCAGGTTGCAACTTCACAGAGGAGGAAGGCAAAGGCAGGAACATGTTTGGATTTTGCGCAGTAAGAGAGGGGCTTGACAGAGCAACAGTGTCTCATATGACCTTCAGAAGATGAATATTGCTTGTTCTGATGGAAAAAAGCGAAGGTCTGGGGGCAGATAGATCTCAGTGGGAGAGAYCTGAGGTTGCTCAGAGAGGCTCCGAAAGGAAGTCTTCCCCTGGGGAATGCTGGTGTAGTTTACACACCACCTGAAAACAATACTTTCCCGGTTGGTTTCCAAACAGCCATCGTGGTACGTTCAGAGCTTCCTGTTCAGTCTGTGCCAAGAGGTGAACCGCGTTGGAGGTCACACGCTTCCCAAAGTCACCTTGCAGGAGCTGCTCAAGACCTGCATGACGGAGCTGCTTGCTGCCTATGGAAAGCTTCTGGAAGAGAAGCAGGAGAAGGTACGTGAGTGCCAGCAGCCTGCTCCCTCTGAAAGGCCTGTGTACGAGGCGAGTCCGGACGGTCTKTCTTTTCACTGTCCTCTTTACAGAAAGAAGGCACCTTCCCCATGACCCAGAACAGAGCCCTGCAGTTACTCTATGATCTGCGGTACCTGAACATCATCCTGACGGCAAGGAGCGAGGAAGCGAAAGCCAGCAGGACCAAGCACGACTCTGGGTGCGGTGGAGCTGTGGGATTCGGATCCCAGCGGTACCTTGTGGGGCCCCAGACTGTTCAAATGCAGCAGCAGTCAGGGCAGTATCTCCAGAAATGCTGCTTTGGGCCAGGCAGAATATCCTGAAGAGCAGCGCAGCCGCTCCCCTTGGTGCTCTGCCCCGGGAACAGGTCTGTCCTGTCGTCGCAGAGCTTTGGTCTCTGCCYGCACCGACACGAAGCTCACCCGCACAATGTAGGAGGAGGGATGGCATTCTGAGGCTGACAGCTCGGGAGCAGCAAGTGGTGCCCTTCGCTTGCACRTGCAGCGTGTCCGTGTGGCAGGAAGGGACCTTCAGAGAGAACAGTTCCTGCTGGAGAGGATTGTTGGCTCCCACCTGAGTCTAAAACTTGTCTCCATCCCACTGCAGGGATGGAGGCATCTTTTGTAAGACTTACAGCAGGGTGACTGTTCCTGTGCAGCAGCACAGCCATTCAAACGGCCGCTGTTCTCCTAGGCAAGCTCTGGTTTCCTTAGACACCTCTTAGGGGTAAATGCTTCCAAGTGTCAGAGGGACAAATTAAGTCATGTTGTCCTCACCAGCAGCCCTCCTTGTATTCTGCTCTTCTGGAATGTAACACTGACAGGGCTCTTCTGCTCTGGTTATAGGATCGAGAAGGTGATTGACTTCCTGGAGGGACACATCGATCCGTTTGACTTGGATGTTTTTACTCCACACTTAAATAGCAACCTTAACCGCCTGGTTCAACGCACCTCTGTAAGTTCAGGGRAAGCAAGGAACGCATCAGGAGGCAGCACTGCTAAGCGAGTTTGCTGCGCTCCACAAGGGCAGCTTCGGTGGGTTTGCAAACTGCTTAACACCCAAAGATAACTACTGGCACTTACTCAGGAACACAGAGGATTTAAAGCCAGCTGAAGATAAGCGTAGCTTGCAGAGCTGGCTAGATAACCCAGGATCACACATGGAGTTGGCTCAACTTTGTCTAACAGGATTCACTGGAGCCTGTGTGACAGTGATTGGGTTAAGCGGTACTGAAATAGGCCTAGAACTCAGCCATGATAATAGCTAGCAGCACCAATTAAAATCAAGAGTTAAAGAGGGTGAAGACCGAGACTTAATATTCCAACTTGAAACTGGGATGATTCAGCAACTGACCACAAGTATTCCRGAATGGTACCAAAAATACAGTAGGTTTGGGGGGAGAGGGCTGTTCAGCTCCASAGGTGCCCCTAAATACCAGCAGCTCCTTCACGTCTTCTAGGTTCTCTTCGGGTTGTTAACTGGGACAGAGAACCAATACACGAGTAGGAGCAGCGCCCCGAGCTCCCAGGAGCTCCACAATATCTTGCCCTTGGCATCCAGCCAGATCAGGTAAGTTATGAACTGCTGTGCGTTCTGAAGTGGCTCTGTGAAACGCTTCTAGACCGGGCGCTTCCCTGCTCTCACTGCATTTCTTTACCTCTTCTCCTTAAGGTTTGGACTTCTRCCACTGAGCATGTCCAGCTCACGAAAGATGAAATCTGCTACCAGAAACACAGAGGAGGTTCAGGTTGGTACAATAAAGCCCTATTAACCAGCGCTCATTCTTCCACTTAAACTAACTTGCAGAGAAAAACGAAAGTAGCCAAACATAGTAATATTTAACCTGTGTCTTTATTTTCTTTAAAATGAGAGAACCATTATGGCAACACAACAATGAGATGGTTTGGATTTCCCCTTGCCCCTCAAAAAAMC
>PTEX01000338.1:130710-164783 GCA_003342815.1 Eudromia elegans | reverse complement strand
CTTCCCGGGTGAGGACTCACCGGCGTCCCCCCACAGCGAGGGCTGGGGGCTGCGTGGAGCAGCGCCGGGCTCCGGGGCAGAGCCGCCCCCGATGAATTGATGAATTAAGGGGATTAACGTGCTGGGTTCGGCCCAGACGGTGAGGGGGCCGCAGCCGCCACTCACGGTGGGGACAACGCGGGTGACACCCGTGTGGCCGCAGCCCTGCACTGACTCCCCATCACCCGCTGCCTCCCCTGTGTGCCCAGATGCCAAGTTCCCCCAGCAGTCCGGAGCAGGACCTCCAGGCTTGGGGACCATCAGGGTGTGTGATGGGCCCGGAGCAGGGATGGGGACCCTGGGACAGCACCATCCATGTCACCTCTGAAAGAGAGAGTCCAGGGCTGCAGGATTCCCCGGGGGGATTAAGGCGGAGAGAGCTGGCTGGGAGGAGAGGCGCCGGGAGCCGAGATTATCCCCATCTGCCTAATGCGGCGTCACTCACATATTCCGGAGCGCCCAGCGCCACAGCCCAGCTGCAGGGACCTGAGGCCTTTGCATCCCAACCGGGGCTCGGGATGCCTGGCATGGAGGAGAGCGGGCGCGGGCAGCTCCGGGAGCAGCAGTGGGAGCCACTGCCYGGGGCGCAGAGACGCAGCAGGAGGGCCGAGCGTGTCCRGTGCCGGCCCCGYGCCCGCACGCCCATCCMCATCCACCCCCAGCTTCTGCCTCCRCTGGCGCCCGGGGTTCCTTTCCCAGGCCTCGCTGCCTCCCGCATTTGCCTCGTTGCCATTTTCATAGCCAGTTTGTTCGGCTGCTCCCTTCCCCTGCTTTGCATCCGCGCAGGGCGAGCCCAGGCGCCCTGTTGGCAGCCGGCTGCGGCTCATCCCCCCGCAGGAGCATCCCGGAGGGGCCCGCGGTGCCCCCCGCGCCTGTCACCGGGGCTGTGACCGTGGGCACGCGGAGCTGCCTCGCGCTGCACGTGTCACCCGGGGCTGCCACCTCACCTGGGGCCGTCAGGGCACCGCGGCGCTGAGCACGACAGCGCCGTCAGCTGCGATCAGCGTCACCGCCGGGGCCGCCGCGCCGGGCAGGACCCGCGGAGCGGCCGCGCATGGAAAACGGGACCTGCGTCTGTCGTGCGCTGGGTCCCACCCAGCCCCCGGTGCTGTGGGACGGAGCTGTCCCGCTGCCCACACCCCTCGGCCAGGGGAATGTGGGGACACTCTGATCGCGCCTGCCCCAGGAGCTGGAAAATCCATGCGGAAAATGGGAGGCCGCCCCRGCTCACACTCCGCTTGCTTTAATCCAGCGCACAGAGCTGCGACCGTCTGACTTCTCCCAAATGCTGACCCCGCTCTGTGCAAACGACCGGGAAGAGGAGCTGTGACCCGCAGCCGGGGCTCCYGGCGCCCAGCCYGGCCCCGKCCCGTGCACGACCCGCCCGGGAGAGGCGGCAGCCACGGCGGTTGGGGTCCGGGGCCGCCCTCACCTCCTCCGGCTCGCACAGCTGCCCTTGGCGGGAGCCGCAGGGACACCAAGGCCGCGCGGGCCCCGGGGCTGATCGCAGCCGGCGGCAGCGCGGAGCAGAGCGGCGCCTCTTGCACGAGCCGGGGCGCCTGGACCGCCAGCTCCTCCTTCATCCTCCCGCTCCGGAACTGCTGGATCCAGGGCAGCCCCGCCGGGCGCTGCTGGCTGCCCTCCCCCTGCTCGCAGCGGGGCGACGTTCCCCCTCCCAGGCAGGGAATTGCGGAGCCCGCGTCATCCTCAGGCTGTTTATTGGCATCGCCCCGCGGGTCCCCCCGCGCTGCGCACGCTGAGACCACCCAAACTCGCCGCAGACACCAGAGCTTCGTAGCTCCCCAGCCGCTGCACGAAACAGGATTGAAGAAAATCCCCCTCAAAGCGGCCCTGGAGCCCGGGGGGCTGCGGCTGTGGAGCATCATCCCCATCCCACCGGGGGCTGCTGGAGCCCGTGTGGGACAAACACTGCAGCAGCACCCACTGCCCCCGCGGTTCCCAGGGCTGTGGCTGCCCCAGAGCAGGCAGCGGGTTGGGATCTTTGCCTACGGAGAGCTTCCAGTGAGAGGAGCCGCGAGCCGGGGCTGCCGCAGGGGCTGGCACCGTCCCTGGTCCCCACCGCAGGGTCCCGCTGCCCCGCGCCGGTCCCGTCCCTCCCTGCGCGTGGAGTCCAGCAGCACGGGAAGCTTTGGCCAAAAGGAGGAGCCGGCGGCATCCCCCAGCAGAGTCGCTCATCGTTTCGCTCCATGCGCCACTGGGAAAGCCAAGAGCGCCCGCGGAGCCGAGCGGGAGCACCCCGGGAAGGGGACCCCCTGCCCTCCGGCTGCACCGGCCTGTCCRTCCCCGCTCGCTTCTCTGCCGTCTCTCGGGGCGTCGTGGGCCCGCCGGGGCGTCACACGAAGGAGGAGAAGCCGGCGATGGGCGCGCGGGAGGCGGGCGCCAGGCTGCTGGGCGGGCGGTACAGGGTGCCGGGCTGGCTGGGCGGGTTGCCGGGGGTCTGCGGGGTGGGAGTCCGGCTGCCGCCCGGGCGGAAGAGGCTGCCGGGCTGCGCGGTGCCGCCGCTGCCCAGCGGGCCCTGCTCGGGCTCCGCGGCGTCGCTGTCCGCGTAGCTGTAGGCCTGCGCGCGCGACAGCCCCTTCTGCTGCCGCCGCCACGAGTTGTAGTAGGTCGGGTCGCTGATGTAGTGGTTGACGAAGGAGTGGCCCTTCTGCGGGCCCGCGTCCGCCTCGGACTCGCTGTCGCTTCCCTGCGGGCAGGGGAAGGARTGAGGGGCGGCCACGGAGAGCAGCGTGCACCCAAGAGACGGGGCGAGCGTGCGCTGCAAGCAATGGGGCGAGCGTGCACCCCAGGCACGGGGCAAACGTGCACCCCGAAGGGATGGAGCAAGCTCACCACCCAGCCCCGGGGCAGCGTGCACCCCAAGCCCCCGAGCAAGCTTGYGCTCGCGCTGGGGCAGCTTGCAGGGCAGAGCGATGGCTCGTGCCCGGGCGCCCTGCTCTGCCCGCGCTCGCTGTCACCGAGCTCAGCTGTGCACAAAGGGCCCTTTGAGGCGCGCCGTGGCCACCAGCCCAGCCTGTCAGCCCGTGTCCAGCTCCCGCTGTCCGGCTCTTCACGGCTCCTCCAGGGCACTCGAGCCCTGAGAAGGGCAGCCCAAAGGCACAGGACTCCCAGCAGCACATCCAGACCCCATGTCCCCCCATGCAGGGAGACGCTCCTGCATCCGTCCTCACGGGGAGACCAGGGAGCACCTTCCCAGGGCCACAACYGCTGCTTTTTCCCAGCAAAGACAACAGTGCCATTTCTGCTGCCCCCGAGTGGCACGAGCTCATCCCAAAGCTGCTCCTGGAGGCTCAGGAGGAGGGGGTGTCCAGGGCTGGATACCTGAGAGTCGGAGACCTCGGAGGGCTTCTCTGTGAGGCTGCTGCTCTCGGCGGGGATGAGGTCGTTGTACTTGGTCACGTCCTCGTCCGAGTAGTGCAGGCTGCCGGGGCTGGGCCGCGGCGGGGACCTCGGCGGGACACGGACGCTCTGGTCACTCTTGGCACCAGGACAGTCCCTGGACCCCCCAGGCCCTGCCCCGCGCTGTGCCCAGACCCCTCAGCAGCCCATTAGCCGTTAGGGGACAGGGCTGGTGCCAGGTGGCTGCAGCAGAGGCAGGAGGACACGCGGGCCCTGCAGGGCCCCATAGGACAGCAGGTCCCTGTGTGGGYGGTGGATGCCCTGGAGCCCGTTGAGCAGCAGCACGCAGAGGTCCCGGGGGGTCCCCGAGGGGCGGCAGGGTCCCTACCGGGTGTAGAGGCCGTTCTTGCGGCAGAAGGAGTTCTTGACGGAGAGGCGCCGGTTGTTGAGCTCCAGCGCGGGGAAGCTGCTCTCGTCCAGGCTCAGCATCTCGCCGTGGCCCAGAGCGTTCGCCTTGGTGCCGTTCCCTGCGGGGCCGCGGAGCTGAGCGCACCCGAGCGCGCCCGAGCCCTCTGCCCGCCCCGGCTCCCGCCAGCCCTTCCCAGGGCCGTCCCGGAGCCATCCCGGAGCCATCCCGAAGCAGAGCCCGCCGCAGCTCAGCCACGACCCGCAGCTCAGCCCTGACCCGCAGCCTCCCCTCCGGCGCCTGCCACCCCAGCCCTGTTTATTCAACAAGGAGGCCTGGATTTTCCCCACAATTTGAGCCCTTGACGCAGCTAAGAAAACAGAGCGGTGTTTGGCTAATCCCGGTGACCTCCGCGGGACAAGCCGGCATTCCCGGCCAGCCGCCGGCTCTGCCGCCCGCGGCGTCTTGCTGGAGCGGCGCCGGGGCCGCGCGCTCCCCGCTGCGCTCACCYGAGTCTGGCTTCTTGGCGTACTTCTTGCTCTGCCCGCGAATGATGAGCACGAAGACGAGCAGCAGGATGAAGATGAGCCCCACGAGGGCGATGACCACCAGGAACCACCACTCCTCGTAGAAGGGGTTGGCTTTCTGGGCTGCACACAGCAGAGCGGGTCAGGGCGGCCCGCGTCTGCCCCGGGGGACACCGGGGGGGGAGCAACCGCCTAGACTGGGATGAGGCCACCGGAGAAGGACGGGGACACTGGGGGCTGTGCATGGGGCTGCCAGAGCCAAGCGAGGTCATCAGGACGGGTGCCTGTAGTAGCCACGAGGTGAAGGCCGCGTGTCCCCCCACGCCGGGGGCCCCTGGGGACGCCGTCGCGGTGCCCGCGTACCTGACACGGCGGGGGAGGGCGCGCTGGGGGTGCCGTAGCCGTAGTCATTGACGGCGATGACGCGGAAGTCGTAGCTGACGCCCTGCTTGAGGATGTCCATGCTGAAGGTGTAGGAGGTCACCTCCTTGGGGATGTCCTTGATGAGGATGTCCCAGAGCCCCTCGTCTGCRRGAGRGCGGCAGGCTGGGACCGGGGYGGGCAGCAGCGCCGCTCCCGCCTCGCACGGGCAGCGGGAACGTGGAGCGGGTACCTGACGGCCGGGCCTCGATGACGTATCTGGTGATGGGCCCCTTGCCGGGGTCCCCGCTTGACCAGTGGATGGTGATGGCCGAGCCGTAGCGGGAGATGAAGGGCTCGCCGGGGGGGCCGGGGGCACCTGGGGACCCGATGCACAGTCAGTGCCGTGGGGACGGAGCTGCTGCGGTGGCAAGGGGACCGCCCCGTCCCATCTCATCCCACTGTATTGCATCCCGTCCCACCGGCATCGCAGCCCATCGCGGAGCCCTGGGCCTGCGCGACGGCCGCCCCTACCTTCCCCGGGCCCCGTGGTGACGTTGGCCTCGATGTCGGGCCCGTAGGCGAAGGTTTTGGCCCGGATGCGGAAGCGGTAGGTGACGCCCTCGGCCAGGTCCTTCACCTTCATCCAGAGCGGGCTGCTCCCCTTCACGTCCACGGTGACRATCTTGCTGACGCCTGCGGGCGGCGGGCTGAGCCGGGCGTGGGGCGCAGGGCCCACGGTCGCGCCCGGCCCCGTGCTCACCGTCCACGGGCGAGCAGGGCTCGTAGACCAGCCGGTAGCCCTCCAGGAGCCCGTTGGGCAGCGGCGGCGGCGCCCACGACACGTTCACTGACGTCGTGGTCAGCTCGCTGAACTTGATGGAGCCGGGGGCGCTGGGCGCTGTGAGGGGACAGGGACACGGTGCTGGCCTGGGGGGACGCGCCAGGCACAGAGCCGCCCTGCGGCGCGTGCCCTACCAGGCACCGCGCAATCCGGAGGGATGGCAGCCCGGAACCCGCGGGAAAGGGAGAGGAGAAGGAGGAGAGTGAAGGAGGAAGAGGAGGAGGATGGAGGGAGGTGCTGGGGAGCAGCACATTGAGCTCCCCCTCCATGAGCAYCAGGTTGACCGGCACTGCAGGGAAACTCCAGGCTGTTCCAGCAAACACAGCGGAGGAGGGAGCCGCGGGCACCGCTCTGGGCACCGCGTCCTCCCTGCACGGGGGCCGTGAGCACCGCGGGGCCAAGGGGCGCCTGGCACGTTACGGCGGCAGGATTCGGCCCTGTGCTCCGTGAGCTTTCCCGGCCTCAGCCGACGAGCAGCAAACCCCGGGGCCCGGGCGCACCAAGGCGGGCGCTCACCGGCCTGCAGCGTCCGCCCCGGCACCGCGGCGCTGCGGGGGCCGTCGCCGGCGGCGTTGAAGGCGGCCACGCTGACCCAGTACGCCGTGTAGCCCGTGAGGTTCTTGAGCTTCACGCCGCCCTCGGGCAGGAAGAGCGTCTTGACCCGCGCGCTCGCGTTCTGCCGCTGCGCCTCCCAGAAGTGGATCTGCGGGGACACCCCGCATCCCGGCTGCATCCCGGCTGCATCCCTGCAGCCCTACCACAGCAGCATCCTCCTGCATCCCAGCTGCATCCCTGCCCCTGCAGCTCCCTCCCCACAGCAGCACCTCTGCTTCATCCCTGCATCCCGGCTGCATCCCTGCAGCCCTACCACAGCAGCATCCTCCTGCATCCCAGCTGCATCCCTGCCCCTGCAGCTCCCTCATCACAGCAGCACCTCTGCTTCATCCCTGCATCCCGGCTGCATTCCTGCCTTGCAGCCGGGCGCTGCAGAGCCACTTCCAAGGACCAACTGCGCCCTCTGCCGCCCTGTGGGTGCTGGGATGCAGCTGGGGCCAGCACGAGGTTCCCAGCAGCTCTCCAGAGCACCCAGCACCCCTGCAAGGGCACCCAGGATCCCACTGAGCACCCAATATCCCTGAAAATGCACCCAGAATCCCCCTCGAGCATCCAGAATCTCTTCAGTGCACCCAGGACCCCTGCAAGTGCCCCCAACGTCCCCACAAGTGTCCCCAACATCCCCACAAGTGCACCCAGCATCTACCCAGCACCCCCCACACAACCAGCACCTGCCCAGGGCACCCAACCTTCCCTCGGGCTCCCCGTGTCTGCCCAGCTCCCACCAGGGCACCCAGGCCCTACCCAAGTACCTGGCACTTCCCAGGAATGCAGAGACCTGCAGCACCCCCCCAGGCTCCCCGCCCCCGCAGGTACCTTGTAGCCCTGGATGTCACCGTTCTGGCTCTCGGGGGGCGGCGGCTCCCAGGTCACGTCCAGCTGGGTGGCAGTGACCGCCTGCACCGCCACGTTCTGCGGCGCCGCGGTGGGCGCTGCGCGGCGCAGGGGGACACGTCAGCGTCCCCCCGTCCTCCCGCCGCGCCCGGCACAGCGGCAGGGGGGGGACGGCCAGGGCTGCCCCTCCTGCAGCAGCCRCTCACCCGCTTCGCCCACGAAGACCTCCCGGGGGGCGCTGGGGGGGCCCTCGCCCGCCGCGTTGTACACGCTCAGGCGGATCTCGTAGCGCCGCTGCTTGCTCAGGTCTGCGGGGGGACGGCGTGAGCGGCGCCCCCGGGGTGCCCGGGGGCACACGGAGGGTGGGCACGTGCCGAGAGCGGGCACTTACTGTGCAGCTCGTACTGGGTGAGCGAGGCCTCGCTGAGGTTGTGCACGGCGTAGACGGCTGGCGGCACGAGGAGCCCGTCAGTGTCATGGCACGGGGGGGCCCTCACTCCCAAACACCCCCAGCAGGGCCAGCCCAGCGTGGGCAGGGGCTGCGCACGCAGTTCTTGGCATGGGGCATCTCAGAGCAGTAGATGGGGTGAAGTCCCATGCTGGCGTTCRCATGCAAGCACCCGTGAGATGGGCATGCATGTGCATGCACACATGGGCATTTGAACAGGATTTGCATGCCATGTCGCATGCAAGCACCTACGTGATGTGCGTGCACACATGGACATTCAAACAGGATTTGCATGCAAGCACCCATGTGATGTGCATGCACACATGTGCATGCACAAATTTGCAATCTGTGTGGGAGGTGCATGCTGTGTTGCATGCAAACACCTGCATAATGTGCATGCACACACATGTAAACATGGACATTCACATGGGATTTAATGCTGTATTCTGTTGCAATTACATGTGATGTGCGTGCACACATGTATGCATACATAGGYATTTGCATGCAATTTCCATGCTATATTTCATGCAAGCACATACTYGATGCGTGCACAGGTATTTACATGGGATGTACATGCCGTGTTGCATGTAAGCACCCATACGATGCACGCACACACACAAACATGCATTTACACAGGATGTGAATGCCGTGTTACACGCAAGCACCCACCCGACGCACACATGCATTTACATGGGATGTGCATGCMGTGTTGCACGCAAGCAGCTGCAGGCGGGGGGACGCGGGACACGCCGCGGGGGTGCCACACTCACGCGTGAGCTCGGCCCACGTGGCGCCGGGGTTGCCGATGCCGCGCAGGGTGAAGCCGCGCAGCCCCTCGTGGAGCAGCTCGCGGTAGCGCAGGCGGAAGCCCAGCAGGATCCCGTTGATCTTGTCCTCGGCCGGCGGCTGCGGGGAGGGGACAGGGAGGGGACAGGGAGGGCTGCCCCGAGCCGGCACCTTGGCACGGGGGCTGCGGGGACGRTACCTGCCAGCGGATGAGCACCGACGTGGTGGTGTGCGGCGTGACCGAGAGGATGGTGGGGGCTTCCTCGGGGGCTGCGGGCGCAAAGGGGCAGTGAGGCGCCGGGGACACCCCTCTCCAAGCCGCAGTCCCCTCCCGGCCGCAGACCCGGGCCCTCCGGGCACTGACCGGCCTGCAGGGTGGTGAGGGACTCKGACTCCTCGCTGTAGTCGCTGTCGCCGATGTCGTTCGTCGCCTTCACACGGAACTTGTAGGAGGTGAAGGGCTTCAGCCTGCGCGGAGGGGAGCATGACGGGGCTGGCGTCAGTCCCCACCGCCACCCGGGGACGTCACCCGGTTGCTCTGCACCGTGAGTGCACGGGCAAAACGGGGCCAGAGACCCGGGGCATGGGGTAACTGCCCAAATTCCCGGCATAGAGCAGAGCAGCAGCCACGAGGGCTGCCCAGCTCCGCACGGCACCGTCGGGTGCGCGCGGTCCTCGTGTCCTCGAGCTCACCTGTCCACCAGGAAGGCGGTGGCGTTGGGGCCGGCGGCGCGCAGGGCCCAGGCGCCCTCGGGCAGCTCGCGGCTCTGCACCGAGTAGTAGCGCACGGGGGAGAGCCCGTCGCTGCCCGGCTCCCAGGAGAGCCGCACGCTCCGCGCGCCCACGTCCTCCTGCCGCGCCAGYGGCTTCCCGGGCGGCTGCGGCCGCTCTGCGCGCGGGGCAAGGAAGGAGGTGGCACGGTGGGCACAGGGTCACCCTGCCCCACGTGCCACGTTCCCCTGCCCCGAGCCCTCACCTCTCTTCTCGGTGGTCACCACGAGCGCCTCGGCYGCCTGGCCCCAGCCCTTGCGGGTCTGCGCCGTGACGCGGAACAYGTAGGCGGCCTCGGGCTGGAGGTCGGTGGCCGTGTAGTGCCGGGCGCTGGGCTCGAGCAGCTCGCCGGCACCAGCGCCCGCYGCGCTCGTGTTGAGCCGGTGCGTGACCTGGTAGGCTGCGGGCAAGGCGGGCATGGGGGCGTCCACGGTGCCTGGGCACCTCTGCGAGGGGCTCCCCGCGCCCCGTCCCGGCTCCGCGCCTACCCAGGATGACGCCGTTGGGCGCTGCAGGCGGCTGCCACACCAGCCGCACCGATGTGGTCCTCACTTCGGGGAAGAGGAGGCCCACGGGGGGGCCGGGCACTGCAGGGCACAGAGACAGGGGGTTCACTAGGACCAGCACCCCGGGGCAGAGAGGCCCCAGGAGAGCCGGGACACCTGGAGAGCTCTGGAGAGCCAGGGACCGCCGTGCTGCCGGCACCCACCATCGTCCAGCGTCCTCTCGAGGACGGGCGGCTGGCTGGGTGCGCCGTCGCCCATCCTGGTGAAGGCCAGCACGCGCACCTCGTAGAGCGTGTACTTGCGCAGCCCGGCGAGCTGGGCGCTGCGCGACGCATTGCCCTCCACCAGCCAGAAGCGAGCCCGTGCCGCCTCCTCTGCCTCCTGCTCCTGGTACCCGACCTGCGGGCAGCGCGCCCGTGGGACCCGGCGCTCCGCGGGCACGGCCCCGCGCGCCACCGCGACGTCCTCACCTTGTAGCCCAGCACCAGCCCGTTGCAGTCGGCCTCGGGGATGTCGCCCCAGCGCACCAGCAAGCTGCTGGACGAGGTGGCCAGCACGGACACGTTGGAGGGGCCCGAGGAGGGCACTGGGTAGGGGACGAGAGCGCGAGTCAGGGCCAGGCCATGGGGACGCGGCGCAGCACGGCCGGGGACGCRGCCGTACCTGACTCCCGCGTGCGCCCCGACACCGAGGGGCTCCAGGGCCCGGCACCGATGGCGTTGAAGGCCTGGACCTGCACCCGGTACTCGGTCCACTCCTCCAGGTCCTCGATGGTGAACTCGCGCTCGACGCGGTCGGGGATGGTGTGCAGCAGCGGCCGCCCGCGCCCGTCCGCCCGCGCGTACCGGAGGCGGTAGCCCACCGAGTCGGGGTTGCCATTGTACTCCTGCTCCGGCAGCGGCTGCCGCCGGGGAAACGGGCACCGTCAGCCCCGGGAACTGCCCGCGTGTGCCCCGGCTCCATCCACCCCCCTGCTTCCCCAGAGCTGCCAGGCGGGAACAGCTTCACCCCTCGAATGCAGCCAGCCCTGGTGAGCCCCATGCATTGCCCTGGTGACCCCGTGCACAGCACCCAACGTGCAGCCCGTGCACAGCACCCAAGCGTGCAGCCGCAGCACCCCTCACCATCCAGCGCAGCCACAGGCTGGTCTCGCTGGCCGTGCGCAGAGTGACGTTGGCAGGAGCCACGTCCGGAGGCGCCTGCAGGGTCTGGATCCTGCGGGAGGGCAGGCTGGGGGGGCTGATGCCCACGATGTTCACCTGCCGCATGCGGAAGCTGCGGGGGGGATGAAGACGAGATGAGGTCACGGGGCGGGGGGCACCAAAAGCCGCTCCGCGTCCCCATCGCGGCCACTCGCCTGTAGTAGGTGTAGGGGCTCAGGTTGGGCACCTCCATGGAGCGCGCGTCGGGCTCGCCGGGCAGCTGGTGGACGAGGCGCCAGTCGCCGCCCTCGGGGGCCTGTCCCACCTGCGGGGGCAGCGGGCTGAGCGGGACCCCGCGCGCGCCGCCCCGGCCCGCGCCGCCCCGTACCTGCGCCTCCACGCGCCAGCCCGACACCGACGTCTTGCCGTCGTAGCCCGGGCGGAACTGCAGCGTGACCGAGCGTGGGCCGATGTTGGAGATGCCCAGGTTGGTGGGCGCCCCGGGGAGCTCTGCGGGGACACGGGGGACGAGGGCGATGGCAGCGGCAGGGCGGCTCCATGGCAGCGCGTCCCCGCAGCGTGCGCTCACCTGGGGGCACCCCCGAGGAGATGGTGGAGGAGGAGAGCTGCCCCTGTCCCTTGGAGGTCATGGCGGCCACCTCGATGGTGTAGGTGGTGAGGGCGGTGAGGCCGGTGACGCGGTACTCCAGGGTGACGTTGGGCAGGTAGTGCGTCACCCGCGTGTTGGTGCGGTTGTACTCCTCCCAGGAGATGCGGTAGCCTGCAACACAACCCCACGGCATCAAGTGGTGGTGAGCAGGACACCAGGGACCTGACAACCCTCGGGACACCCCAGGACCCACCTCACCCATGAGGACACCCCAGGACCCGTCTCAGCTGTGAGGACACCCCGAGGACCTGTGAGGATGCCCTGGGACCCACCAACCCACAGGACACCCTGGGGACCCGTCTCACCTGTGAGGACACCCCGGGACCCCTCTCACCCGTGAGGACGCCGTTCCTCTCCGTGGGCTCCCTCCAGCTGACCCGCAGCGACGTGTCCAGGATGTCCCCGAAGCTGAGGTGTCCCACGGGGCCCGGCACTGCAGGAGGGAGGGCGTCGTGAGCGGCGCKGCGCGTGCCGGGGCGGGCGCGGCGGGCAGGGCGTCCCCGTACCGTCCTCGTGCGTGCGCACCAGCTGGGGCGGGCTGCGCGGGCCGTCGCCCGGCGTCGTGAAGCACAGCGCCGACGTCAGGTACTCGGCGAACTTCTTGAGCCCGGCCACGTAGCCCACGTGCGCGCGGGCCTGGAAGTCGGGCCGCACCGTCACCACCGTCGCCTCCTCCTCGCGCTCCGGCTCCCAGGCGATGAGCTGCGGGCACGAGGCGCCCTGACACCCCTGYGCCCCGCGGCCCCGCTCCGCCGGGGACCCCCGCGCGCTTCGGTGCCGTCGCGCGAGGCGGCCCACGGCAACTTAATTAGGCTCCAATTAGGCCCTAAAAATACTAATCAGAAATCCTAAAGTGCCGTTTAATAAGAACGCTGARTATCCTGCTCGCTCCAGTTATCTCGCTCAGCGGCAATTAAGTTCCTCAACTTCTTCTGAGTGGATTAAGAAACAAGTTTAATGTTTTAATTCAATTTAATTAACGTAAATTTGAATTAATTGCGATTTGCAAATTAATTACAGAGAGCGGGAGGCGCGGAGGCCAGGCAAGTGTTAAACCTCGGTAAATATTATTGTAACGCTCGGGCTGGAAGCTATTAAAACAGCCGGGGRATTCTGCAGCAGCAAACGAGGCCGGTTCGTGGGGCCGCTCACCTTGTAGCCCTGGTTGATGCCGTTGATGAACTGGGGGCTGGGGGGGGTCCAGGTGAAGCGGATGGTGGTGGAGTTGGTGGCCTCAGCTTGCACGTTGCCCGGGGGCACCGTTGGCACTGCCAGGACACGGCCGGGCTCACGGCGGCTCCGGCACCTGCCCGGCCTGGGASCCCCCTCGGCCAGGGAGCCCCGGGCACCAAGGGCCCCAAGTTGAGGTGATGCCCATGGCCGGGCCAAGCTTGCCCTCGGGATCCACAGCCCATGACTGCTCCCAATGGGGGCCCTGCACCCTTCCCATAGGGTGCAACCCTGTCCACATGCAACTGCCCCTCATGGTGCACCCCTGTCCCCACACACCCATCCCTCCATGGCGCCCCTGTCCCCATGCACCCATCCCTCCATGCCCCCATCCGTCCGTGCACCCTGCAACTGCCCCTCATGGTGCACCCCTGTCCCCACACACCCATCCCTCCATGGCGCCCCTGTCCCCATGCACCCATCCCTCCATGGCACCGTGGTCCCCATGCACCCATCCCCTCATGTTGTCCTTGTCCCCATGCACCCATCCCTCCACGGCGCCCCGTCCTCACAGGCCAAGCGCTGGCGAGGGGGCTCCGTCCCCACGTACCTCCCTGCAGCGTCCACTCGGTCACCTTCGCGCTGTAGACGCCCAGGCCGGCGCTGTTGTAGGCGGCCACCTCGATCTCGTAGTTGGTCCAGATGATGAGGTCCTCCAGCAGCAGGTTGTTGACCTCGGCGCTGCTGATGTTCTTGAACTGATAGCCCACGGGCAGCCCGGCCAGGCAGTACCTGGGCGCGCGGGGCCGTCAGCGGTGCCAGCGTCCCCACGGGCRCCCGCCGCGCTCACCGACCCCTCACCGGATCACGTAGCCCTTGAGGACGCCGTTCTGGTGGCTCTCCAGCGGCGGCTGCCACTGGATCATGATGGACTGGTTGGTGCGGCCGCTGGCGATGACGTTCTGGGGGGGCGCTGAGGGTGGCTCCTCGGGCAAGGACACCCTGTGATGGGACGGGACGTGGGTGAGGAAGCCGGGGCCACCAACGCGCCCGCTGCCCGGCCGGTCCCACCTCTCCGTGTCCTTGCTGAACTGGCCCTTGCCCACGTCGTTCACGGCGCACAGGCGGAACTGGTAGGAGCGCGCGGGCACCAAGCCCCTCACGGCCACCGAGGTCAGCGCGGGGTCCACGCTGGGCAGCAGCACCGTCCAGGGCGCGTCTGAGCCGGGGACAGCGGGGCGGCTCCGTGGGGGACCAGGCTGGCCAGACGCCTGGGCCCCTCCCCATAGAAGCTCTAGGGAAGGGCTGAGCAGCCCCCAAGCCCTCGGAGCTTCTTGTCCCCTTCATGACCTTGCTGCCCCACATCCCTCTTCACTGCCCACCACGGCATGTTCCCCCCACCGTTGGTGTCCCCTCTCCCGATGAGCCGGCGGGGAGAGCGCCCGTGCCCCCCCAGGGGCCCCATCTTACTGTTCTCGGAGACCTCCACGACGTAGCGGAGCAGGGGGCTGTTGCCGTCGAAGGGTTTGGCCCAGGTCAGGTTGATGGCCCGTTTCTCCAGGGGGCTCAGGGTGGCCACGGGGCTCTCCGGAGCGTGGGGGAGCTGCCTGGAGCRGGGCAGGGGGACGCGGCCGTCACGGCGAGGGGGCTCACGGGGCAGGGCCGGCTGGTGGGGACGCTCACCGGACRCGGAGGTGGGCGCTGCGCGAGTCGTTGCCGCCGGCCGAGAGCACCTTGCACGTGTAGGTGCCGATGTCGCCCGACCAGGTCTGCGAGATGTGCAGCGTGCCGGCCTCGTCCAGGCGCAGCCGCCCGGCCCCGTCCRCGCTCAGCGGCGCCCCGTCCTTCTCCCACACGTGCCTGCGCCGGGAAGGGGCTGTGGGGGTCCCGCCGGCCTGGAGCCCCGGCGTCCTGCGCGCTGGGTACCCCGCGTGCAGGGCAGCAGGTGGCACTGCGGGGCCTCCGCGCTGCAGCCGGGCTGGGGACCACGCGGTGGCAGTGGCGTCCCCCCTCCCCAGGCTGCTCCACCAGCCGCCGCGACCCACTCACCCACCTGACRGCCACGCTGGGGTCATGGGTGACCCCGCAGCTCATGAAGGCCTTGGTGCCCTTGATGACRCTCTGGTCCTGCGGCGGGTCCGTGATCCGTGTCCTTGCTGCGGGAGGGACGGGTGAGACACCGGCACCGCTCACGCAGCAGCAGGAAAGGACAGAGCCAGCGGGATGGAACTGGCAGCAGGACACGGGATGGCATCGCGTGGGGTGGCTGAAGCACCRCTCCAAACAGGACAACCAAGCACCCGTGCCCACCCTGGATGTCCCCAGAAAGCTGGCAGTGTGGCAGGGTCCATCCTGCAGCATGCACACAGATAGAATGGGATCCATCCCGCAGCATGCACACAGATGGAGCAGGGTCCATCCCACACCATGCACACAGATAGAATGGGATCCATCCCGCAGCATACACACGGATGGAGCAGGGTCCATCCCACACTGTGCACACAGATGGAGCAGGGTCTGTCTCACACCATGCACGCAGGTAGAGCAGGGTCCGTCCCGTCCCTCCCCATGCACACGGGCAGGGCAGCAGGAACGCGGGGCCGCTTACCCCAGACGACGAGGTCCGCGGAGGCCTCGTCCACGCCGCGGGAGTTGGTGGCCAGGCAGCTGTAGGTGCCGGCGTCGGGGAGGTGCRCGGGGCTCACCAGGAGGCTGCCCGACTCGAGCAGGGTGAAGCGCGGCAGCTGCACGGAGCCRCTCGCCAAGATCCGCTCCCCTGGGCGCCCGGGGCAGCCGTGAGCCCCGCGCTGAGCCCGGGCCCCAAACGGGCAGCACGGGGGCCCCGCCGGGAGCCAGGGCCGCGAGGAGCGCGTGGAGGCCTTTACCCTTCTGCCAGGCGATGGCGGGGCGCGGAGCCCCCGAGGTCTCGCAGTTGAGCACCACGGACATGCCGTCGATGACCGTGCTGTCCTGGGGGCCCTTGGTGATGTTGGGGGCGATGCCTGGAGCGGAGGCACATGTGGGAATTCCTGTATCCCACCCCGCAGAGCCTAGGGACCCCCTGTGGAGCCCAGGGGGGCCAGGGGCAAACCCAGGCTCATCCCATCCCGCAGCGTCTCAGGGACCCTCCTGCGTGGCACCTACTGGTCACGGCCAGGTACGTGGTGGCCTGCACCTCGCCGGCGGCGTTGCGGGCGAAGCACTGGAACATGCCGGTGTCGCGGGGCAGCAGCCCGCGGATGCGCAGGCTGCCGTCCGGCAGCAGCTGGAAGCGCGGGAGCTGCTCCAGGGGCAGCAGCGCCGCGTCCTTGTACCACGCCACGACCGGGGGCGGCACACCTGCAACGCGGCGGGGTCAGCGCCTGCAGCGCCCGCGCCAGCGCCCGCCGCCGGGCCGCCCGCTCACCCTTGGCTTGGCAGGGGATGGCCACCACCTTCTCCATCTCGGCCGTGATGTGCCGCTCGGGCTCCCGGACGAACTGCGGCGGCTCTGCGAGGGCGGCGCGGGATGCAGCAGGGACCCCGCTGCCCCGCCACGGTCACGCCGGCCGCGTGGGCGGCCCCTTACCCAGCACGGAGAGGAAGGCGCCGGCGGCGGCGGCGGGCACGCTGCTGCTGCGCAGCGCCGCCTCGCACTCGTAGTAGCCGCTGTCGCGCAGCGCGGGGTGCAGCACGGTCAGGCGGCGGCTGTAGTCGCTGATGCCGCTCGAGACGGGCACGCCGTCCTTCCGCCACACGATGTGCAGCTTCACGAGCGGCCTGCGGAGCGGGCGGCACGTCCAGGCCCGCCCTGTGCGCCCCCCGCCCGCCGCCGCCGCCCCCCGCCGACTCGCCTGGCGTTGGCCACGCACTCCATGGTCACCTCGGAGGCGCCCGCCACCACGCTGGTGTTCCTGGGCGGGATGACGATGGTGGGAGCGATGGGATCGGCCGGGCCGCCCACGTCTGYGGAGGAGCAGCCGCAGCGGGGGCCGTGAGCGCCCACGCGCGCCCCGAGCACCCCCAGAGCCCTCCCCAGGGCCGGGTGCAGCGAAGGGACCAGCCCGTCCCCCAGGGGCTCCCCGTACGGCCTCTCCCGCGGCGAGCCCCAGGGCGGCTCCGCGAGGCCCCGGCGGGGAGGGAGCAGGCAGGGAGTACATAAAGCAAAGTAATTGCCACGATAAAAAACCCTCGTGTAGGCGCCGTAAAAACATGATCGCCTCGAAAGCTGCTGATAGAGCCGAATCCATAAACGGGCTGCGCGCTGTTTATCGCCGCCGGGACAGCGAGGGGCGGGGTGGGTGGATAAACACCCTGCCAGGAAGGCACCCGGAGCAGCCCCCGGAGCTGCGGCACCGTCGGAGCGATGCCACCACGGGGCAGCTTTCCTGGGTCAAACCCATCCCTGAGGAGGCCCCGGGGAACAGAGGGATGAGGCCACCAGCGTGTCCCCACTTGGGCTGATCTGGAGCAAAGCAGGGGACAGGGGCGAAGCTGGGGGGTGCCGGCAGCGGGGGCTCCTCTGCTCTGGACGCCCGGAGCGACGCAGAGCGGCGCACACCGGGACGGGCCCCGAGCACGGCGCAGCGCGCCACGCGCCGCAGTAAATTGGGAAGCCGCTCGACTGCCGAGTCAGCAGCAGCCGGAGCCTCCAAGAGATTTACTGCAAATTAAAGCGGGGCCAGCGCCGGGGCYGCCCGCACTCACTGGCCACGGCCAGCGTGATGGGCTGGCTCGTCTTGTTGTCGCCGTTCTTGTCATTCACCGCCTGCACGTAGTAGCGCCCCGCGTCCGGCGCCACCGTGGACAGGATGACCAGCGTGTTGTCCAGCGTGATGGCTCTGCGGGGACAGGGCCGTGCTGTGGGACAGGGACAGCGCCCCGGGCACGGCCCCGCCGCCCCCCTCCCGGCCGCCGCGCACGGCACGGATTAATAGTGTGTGGGKTTTTTTTTTTTTATGGAACGATCTAATCTGCTGGAAACATAAAATGGTTTGGGGAATATATTTTACCATTAAATATGAGATAAAGCAGTTTTATCTCCTCAATCCCGCTTTGCAAATAGAAAGGAGACCAGTTCAATTCCTGCATAATGTGGGTTACAAATTCAATTCCGGCACGGCGCATCCATGAGCGCCGGCGCTCCTGCCCCCGCCGCTGCCCCCCGTCCACATCCCCCCATCCCGCGTTTTCCCAGCCRTGCCCGGGTTTTAATGCAAGGTGCCCAAGAGGGAGGTCGAGCGCCAGGCTGCCCTGAGGCTTCCTGGGTGCATGGCGGGAATAGCAGGGCCTGGGACACGGAGTGTGGGAAACGCAGCGCCTGGGATTGAGAGGGGGGGAAATGCAGCGCTCCAGAATGGGAGTGTGGGGAATGCAGCACCCAGAACCCAGAGCATGGGGAATGCAGCACCCGGGACCTGGTGGGTGGAAACGCAGCACCGGAGACCACGAGGAGCAGGGGAAAGGCAGCGCCGGGGGCGCAGGGACCCTGCGGGGCGCCCGGGACACGCGCAGGGTGCTGGGGCCGCCCGGGTTACTCACATGCGGCTGCTGGGGGAGATCTTGCGGCCGTCGCGGAACCAGGTGACCTGGGGCCGGGGGAAGCTGGCGATGGGCGGCGCGGGGACCACGGCGGCGTCGCCCTGCGACACGCGCTGCTGCCCCTCGCCCTCCTCGAAGCTGCCCATGTCTGCGGAGGCGCCCGCGTCAGCCCCGCGCGGGGACGGGGACAGGGCCACTGCCGCCTCCCCGCTCAGCCCATCGCGAGCTGGGAACTTACAACCCACGCRATAAAGGAGAGTAAAGCAGGGTGTAAGGGGAAGGGGGGATCTTTATTGACTTCCCTTAATTGCTGTAATTAAAAACATGTAAAGAATCTTTTTTTAACGACTTTGCCATTAGCACTAGTTGTTAGCACAGCTGCCTTATTAATTCCTCATTAGCTTCCTGATTTGTCCTTGCTCCAAGCGAAGGGCTTGGGGGAGCGCAGCAGGGTTAGCACAGGGCATCCCGGGGGGACACATCCGGCACATCCTGCACTGCCCCACGCTGGGAAAGCAGCCAATGTCCCCCTGTGCCTTCCTCTGCCACGCCACCCTCCTCATCCTCACACCGGTTACGGGAGCCCCGTGCACCGCGTGTCCCCCTGCACCCCCGCCACGTCCCCCCGAGCGCTGGCACGTCACTTACAGGCCACCTGCACCTCGGTCTGGCGCTGCAGCAGGGCTCCCATGCGGTTGCGGACGATGCAGCGGTAGAAGCCGGCGTGCGTGCGGTCCAGCGACGTGATCATGTATCTGCGGGGGCGGGCCGGGCCTGAGCGCGGGGACACGGCAGCGCCCGCGGGGACACGGCAGCGCCTGCGAGGACACGGCAGCGCCCGCGGGGACACGGCAGCGCCCACGGGGACAGCCGCGCGGGCACCTCCCCGCACCCCGGCACGGCGCCAGCTCCGCCGCGTTTGCTCCTTTGATAAACCAACCAGAGCATCACCCCGAGGCCAGGGCAGGGGCCGGCGCGACCTCCGCGGCACAGGCACGTTTGCATCCAGAGCAATTTCCCAGGGATTGGCCATCCCAGGGATTCCCTACCCCACGAGAGAGCTGGGGAGCAGAGCCGAGCGCCGGGGCAGGCAGCGCGTGGCAGCCCTGCGGAGGGCACGGGCGCATCCCCCGGCTCAGAGGCCCTTGTTTGGTTGGTTTGCAAAAGCCGGAGCTGACAGGGCATTGTCCATGGGGAACGGTGTCCGCGGGAAGAGGTGACCCGTGTCGCGGCGAAACGTGGTTACGACGGGCAGAGCCGCCGCGAGGAGCCGCTGGGAAGCGGCCGGGCCGCGCTCCAGGCCGCCGGGTCGGGAAGGGCATCCGGAGCTGGGAGACACATCCCGGGGAGCGGCGCTTTGCAAACATGCGACGTCAGCACCGCTCGACCCGGCCGATGGTCGTGGAGCCCCATCCTCCCCGGCCTGTCATCCGAGCACAGATCCTGCCTGGACGGGCAGCACTCCAGGCGGGAAGAGCGGCAGGACGGGAGCCCCGCAGAGCCCACATCCCCCTGGATGCAGAAGGATCTAGCCCTGCACAGCCCCTGAACAGCAGCGTCGGGACCAGACCGCAGTGAACGCGCAGCGGCACAGCCCCCTTTGATTAACACCCTGGGTAACGACTAATTAATCCTGGAGGGGCCGCGGGTTTGAAGAGTTACCGCGCGGCAATGAAATGTCAAGTGAGCAATAAAACGCACTTAGCAGGGGCGGAACGCGCCCCGGTGCCACCGCAGGCCCCGGTGCCACCGCAGGCCCCGGTGCCGCGCTCGGCAGGCCCCGCTCCCGGGCTCCACCGCTCTCCCTTGGCTCCCGCGCAGGGAGGGCTCTGCCTCGACCACCCCTCTGCTGCCCAGGGAAGCAGCTTCCTTCAGYCAGGGGAATCTCAGGAATTCCCGTGGCCCCATAAACCGTGGCCTCAACTGGCCCCCTAAGCCATGGGATAACTGATGTGGGYGTTAATGCCCAAGGGCACAGCTGGCAGGACAGAGACACAAACACCCCACTGCAGGAGCACCCATCCCCTCACCACACCTTTAACCACCCCTGCTAATTAGCGGGTCCTGGTAATTGCCAATTAGCAACCCCGGGAGAGGCTGGGGGAGGCAGTGGGGTTGGCACAGGGCCTGGGGGGCTCYGGGACCCCCCGGCCGTGCAGAGCGGTGCAGGGGGAGAGGGTGGCGCTTTGGGAGGCGGGAGGTGCCTCCCTGTGGACCAGAGTCTGTCCGGGGTAATGGATGGGCAAGGTAATTTCCAGAGGCAGCAGGGCTCGATGCAGCCCTTAATAGGACAATCTCGTGTGATAAATTACCAGACCCAACTAATCTGCATGTTAAATTTCTTGTATGCGAAATAAATATCCTCAATTCGCCAGAGAGGCGCTTTCCTTCGGAGGATTTCATTAAAGGCATCAAGCCGCCTCATTTGCATGCTGCGATTCCTCGTTCGAGCGGGAGTTCAGGCTCCGGAGAGCTCACGGAGAGCCGGCACCGGCGAGACTGCGCATGGAAGAGCCGAGCCGGCCCTGGGCGAGCGGTGCCCGCGTGCCAGGGTGCGGGCACCCGGCCGGCTGCAGCACCCCGGCCTTGCCGAGGGTCGCGGGGCTCCGCGAGGACACGGATTGCAGCCGTGGGGCTCCCCGGGAGCGGGGATGCAGCTGGAGCAGCAGGGAGCWGTCCCTGTGCATCCCAGGCTGGCACCAAGTGGGCGAAGCCGGGCCAGTCCCCAGTGCCGGTGGTCCCCAAGGATGCTCCATGGGAGGCTTGGATCCTCCCGCACACGGAGTCGGGCTGGTCCCCAACCCCTTGTGGTCCCTGAAGTTGCTCCCAGGAGGGTCGGCTCCTCTTCCCACAGAGCCAGGCTTGTCCCAAGGCCCCGCGGTCCCCAAGGAYGCTCCCAAGCAGAGCTGACTGTGCACACACAGTGCCAGGCTGGACCCAACCTCCCACGGTCCCCAAGGGATGCTCCCAAGAGGATCCGCTCCACGCACACCCAGGACCAGGACGCTCCCTGGTCCCCAAGGAGGCTCCTGAGCAGAGCCGGCTCAACGTGCACCCAGTGCCAGGCTGGACCCCGTCCCCGCGCCGGCACCTGCCCAGCCCGCTCCGACCCTGCCCTGGCAGCGCCGGGCGCCGCTCCCGCCCGCAAGCTGCTCCCGCCGCMGGGAAGGAAAGGGCGGTTGCTATGGAAACACGCTGCCAAATTGGGCGAGCGGCTCCTTCCCTTCCRTGCAGGAGGGAACCCGCCGGCTCCGAGGGCCGGGCGGGCGAGCGGGGCCGGCAGCAGCGGGGCCACCCGGCTCGGGGACCCGGGCGCTCCTGTCCCCGTCGGAGGCTGCAACGGGCGGCGCATCCAGCCRCGGGCCTGGGAAAGGGGCCGGCTGCCCCACGCCTCCCCTCGCCCAGCGTTAGGCGGGATCTAAACTCGTTAACTTTTAATTACCACCTTGCCGCTGCCTGAGCGGGCTGGCGCCACGCCACCTCCATCTCTATTAAAATCCAATTTCTGCCCATCACAACTAATTTGGGTGCCTGGCCTTCCGCTCCCACAGCTCCCGATCCAGGCAAAACGTCTCAACCGGATCCCGACACACGCAACGCGGAGCAGAGGGAAGGGCCGGGCAGGGACCCGCTCGGCCGCCCGGCCCGCGGCCGCTCGCGTCGCCTCTCCCCGCGTGCCCGTTTGTTCTCCCGCTTGTTTCCTTAATCCCCTCCAGCTCGGAGCCGCAGCTGGGGTCTCACCAGGGCTCAGGGGACGGGGTCACCTTGTCCCAGAGGACATGGAGCTCCGGAGCAGCACACGGAGCACACGGGGCACACGGAGGCACCGCGCGGGCAGGGGCTGGCCCCAAACCAGGGGGAGAAGCAGGCAGGTGCCGGGACCCCTGCTCCCAGCCCTGGGCACCCGGCTGCTCCGGGCCCCCCGCGCCGCGCTTCCCGCAATCCAATTTAATGGTTGACATTTCGCATTGCTCCCACCGTGGCCGCCCCGCGCTCCCTCCCGGCCCCAGGCACCTCGGCTCATCCAGGCCCCGCTCCCCGGCGCACAGGCAGGAACAGGGCCCAGGACAYGGAGCGGGGGCTGAGGGGCTCCGCRCGGCACCGGGGCGGGYGGCCGCGGGGCCGGGGAAGGGCAGGACGCGGTGCCGCCGCCTCGTACRCGTTCCCGGCATCCCGGAGCAGCTCCGCGTTGCTGTAGCAACCCAAAGCCTTTGGATTCGATGCCTTTCAACGGGGAACGGCTTCTCTTGGGCTGAATGATCGATTACAACAGAGCGGGCAGCGGGTGGACCCAGAGGAGCCCCCACACGCGGGGCCCCACCGGCCCCTGCAAGACCCACATCCCGGAGCCCTTCTCTTGCCTCGGAAAAATGTCCCCTGGATAGAGACGGGAAGGGCATCGGGCTCAGCACTGCCACGCAGCCCCTCCAAACCCCCAGCTGCACTCTAGGACAGCATCCCGCATCCCGTATCCCGCATCCCGCACCCCGCACGCCGGAGATGCTCCTGCATCCCGCCCGCCGGGCGCATCCCCGAGCTCACCGGTATTCCAGGGAGAACTTGGTGAGCTCGCGGCTGTTGTGGAGCCACTTGAACTCGAGGGGCCAGCTGCCCTCGGCCATGCACGTCAGCACCAGGCGGTTCCCCTCCAGGTGGACCTGGCTCCGCACGGGCTCCGTCTTGAAGTACGGGGAGACGTCGTCTGCGGAGAGACAAGGGAGAGCAGGAGAGAGCTGAGAGGWGCCGCACGCCAGAGCCGCCCGCGCCGGCCCCACGGCCACGGGGAGGACCACGAGCAGGGAAGAGCCCAAACAAGAAAGACCCCGACCAGGAAAKATCCTGACCAGGAAAGATCCCAGCTGGGAAAGGTCCCTACCAAGGAACACTTTGACCAAGGAAGACTTTGACCAAGGAAGATTCCGACCAAGGAAGACCCTGATGAAGGAAGATCCTGACCTAGGAAGACCCTGATCAGGGAAGACCTCGATCAAGGAGGACCACAACCAAGGAGGACTTTGACCAAGAAAGACCTTGACCAAGGAAGACACCGAGCAGGGGAGATGCCAACCAAGGAAGACCCCAACCCRGAAGGCCCCAACGGTTCCATTTCCATCATGCCCTGAGCCTTGGGCATGGGGCAAAGCCAACCCCCCAGGCCCCCGTCCCCCGTCACGCTGCGTGTCCCTGCCCCGGCCCTGCTCCGCTCCACYCGGGCACATCCCCGCTAGGAGCTTAGCCCGGCTCCTTCATCTAAGCTGCTTTCTCCTTTCCTTCCCGGCCTCCTTTGTAGTGCTCTGAGCTTTCAGCTGAGGAGCAAAGGGGGGCGGAGGGGCCAGGAGCCGAGCGAGACATAAACACTTACTCCTCTCCTGCTTTATTTGCTAAGTAAAACTATAAATCGAAACACACAGCTCCATTTTCTGCTTAACAAATGGAAGCCCTTTCACTTCAAAGACACATTCATATTCCCCAGCAGCTTTCAAGTGCGCTTTCAATCACGGCTCCCGCGCTGTTCGCGGGGGCAGGCCGCCGCTCGCCTGCACGCGCGCCCCGCTCCGCCTCGCTCCTTGACGCCGGCTGCGGCGCGGGACCCGCCGGCCCGGCCTCCCACGGCCCCCGGCACCTGTGTCACGAGCCGGCAGGAGCTCAGCGCCGCCTGCCCTTGGGAATACGCACGGGAACAGGCACCAAGGGCGTCCRGAAAACACACAGACCCAGCAGGGATGTGCACAGCCCTGCCGTGACCGGGCAGCAGGAGCCGGGCCYGCACGTGCACGGGTCACGCTGCATGTGCAGGGACGGGCGTGCACACGTGTGTGCAGGGATGTGCACGCACGCTTGTGCATGCGGATGTGCATGCATGCACGTGCATGGGGATGTGCACTCATGCACGTCCTCGCCACAGCATGGCAGAGGCAGAAACGAGCTTGACCTGCAACGCCGGAGCTTTCGCCCACATCGGATGAGTTAGAGCCGGGCACGGCCATGGCCGGGATTACTGCAGGCTCCCCACGCCGCCTGTCCCCACGGCCGGGTCGGCCAGGCGGCTCGGAGCAGCAGAGGCGGCACCGGGGTGGCCAGGGCTGAGACCTGGCACACTCGCTGCACACGCGCGCCGTCCCCGCAGCCCGCGCTGCTCACGTCCCTCCTAATTCGATTTTAAGCAGCTAAGTCGCATCTCGCCTTGAAGCACCGGAGCCATCTGCTCTGCATTAACGGGTGAAAAACGGTGCGGGCAGAAGAGGCGCCTCCTGATTCCCCTCGGAGCTCGCGCTGGTTCCCGGCTGCCGAGGCCCTGGGACAGGCCACGGGAGGGAGGGAGCRCCGGATTCCCTGGAGTTCCCTGGCAGGGCAGGGCTTCGTCCCCAGCCCGGTGTCCCCGCAGCGATGCTCTGCCCGCGGAGCTGGCAGCAGCGAGCCCGAGGTCGCGGGGATGAGCCGTGGCTCCGGCGCAGCTGGATGCAGCTCCCGTGGGTCCGGGATCACCCAGGACCCTGMGGCTCCCACGGCTCCGGCACCCGGGGCCGGTTTCTCGATCGCCGGCTGGTGCCACCACCTCCCCCCGCCCAAACCAAGGGTCATTACTGCTAATTCTGCCTCTCCCCATCTGCTGCGACTGTTTACACTCCAGTCGCTAATTAGAGACTAATTAGTCGGTGCAGAAATTCATCACTTCCCAAACCCAGGCGGCTGCTGGTCCGGGAGCAGCTGCACATCTGCCAGCGGCACGGTGCTCCGGGTGCATCCCGGTGCWCCGGAGCATCCCCGGGAAACGCGGGACGAGCAGGGAGCTCCTCGGAGCTGCCACCAGGGCAGGGGACGAGCCCAGCTCTCCCCCGCCATCAGCAGCGACATCTGAACGCTCCTAATCCCCACTAATGGGATGAGCGTCTTGGGGCCGGCACTTTATTTACCGGGGGGCTGCGCCCAGCTGCGCCCCAGCCCGTGCGGGGGCATTAGCGGATATAGGGCAGCGCCCCCAGAGCCGTAATGGATCCTAATGCCCGGCGTAATGGGCCGCCCGGCAACTAAGCCACCTCCGCCCGCTGCAAATCCCTCCTGATGGGAAGTTCTAAGCTCCGAGGAAGCCAACCTGAAGCTTTGCCAAGGGCACGGCATGTCGGGGACAGCCTGGGGGACGGCGGGATCCAGCCTTGGCCATCCCTGCCTTGGCATCTCCACGAGAAATAGCAATTCCTGGCRCTGGGATGGAGAATCCCGGGATGCAGCTCCGAGATGCGGCTGCTGCAAAGCAGGACGCCCGGCACAGGCCCCTGGCACAGGGTGCCCGAGCAGCACAGGGTGCACCGGCGCAGCACGCCGAGCCCGGAGCACCAYAACGAGAGCGAAACCCGCCGCGGGAATCAGCAGCCCGGAGCCGCCAGCGGGGCCGGGGAGGGAGCAACGCGGCGCGAAGAGAAATGGAGAAGCAGAAATCCACTAAAATTTTAATAGGAACCACTGCATTTAATTTAACGACACATTTTTTCAATTACCAGAATAATTGTTTTATTCATAAAATGCGTTTCAATAAGGAGGGTAATTTTCCTTTGTTTTTATTATTCATCACTGCAACGCGCGGGCCGCGYGGGCCCCGGCGCCGCGGCACGGCAGGGGTTAAGGCTCCCGGCGCTCCCRCCGGTCCCGGCGCCCGCGGGCTGCTCCAGACCCCATCCCGCCCCCTCACTGCTCCTTCACGCCTGCCTGGCTTTTCCAAGGCGGAATTTTTTCCGCCTTTGCTAAATATAGTGGCGGTGCTGGCAGGGCTCCCGGCTCAACGGCCGGAGCCACGCGGAGGAGCCGAGCCAGCCGGCCCAGCCAGCTCCACGCRAAGGAGCCGCATCCCTTTCCAAGACATTCCCAGGTGGTATTCCGGGGAAAAGCATCAATTTTGCACCGKCTCCGCTAAGGCAATCGCGCCTGTGAGATGGCATGCGGCCCTAGATCCAGACGCAGAGAGCACAGCCCTGCATCCCTCAGCCTACATCCTGCATCCTGCATCCCGCCACCTGCATCCCGCATCCTGCATCCCGGCCACTGCCCGCTCGCCGGACCCGGTGGATGCCAGCGGCTCAGCGGCGTTCCCTGGCGCTGCCGGAGCCATTAGTATTCCGGAGACGCGTCCGCTCTCCGTTAACAAAATGCAAACAGTCACCGAGCGCTACCCGCACCTGGGGCGCCGTGGGGACGGGGCGCCCGGCGGGGGCCGAGCCCCAGCAAACTCAGCGCACGTGCGGCTGTGCGTGCACACCGCCTGCTCCTCCACACGCTCTTTTATGTTTTCCCCCCTTTTCTGCTAGGAGAAAAGGACGTAATTACGGATGTGCCCGTAAATCCCTGCAACTCCCTCCGCTCCCGTCCCTGCCCGCCTCCCCCTCCCCTCCTACCCCGCTGAGACCAAGAGCTTCAAGGAACTCCTCCTGGCTATTAATTAAGAGCAGCCTCTCCGCTATCGCGAGCGTTCTTGCCGTAAATTAACAGCGGCCGCCTTAATCAAGCCCGCTCTGCCGCGCGAGCACCGCGGCCTCGCCGCCCGCCCGCCCGTGAAACGCGATTCCCCGCGCTCGGGCGGGCGCCGCGCTCGCTGCGAGGAGCCTCCCGCCGGGCCGGCACGCAGCGCGGCCCCTCCTGCCCCACGCGGGACCCCAGCCCCAGCGCGGAGCCCGCTCGGCGACCAGGGACACACGGACACCGTCCTGCCAGGGGAACGGCCGGCAGTGCGGGAGCGGACGGACACACGGACACCGTCCTGCCGGGCTGTCCCGCTGCATCTCCCCTTCCTCCTCCCACCGCTGTCTCCAGGCCCATCCTTATTTATTTATTTGCTAATTAGCTGCTGTTTCCATAACAAACGTTCCAGCTTCTCCCAGCCTCCAACAGCCCTGGGGCTGGATTGTTAACCAGGGTTTTAATTTGTTAATTAAAAGCAGGATGCCTCCGTAACAAGCTCGGCTTCCACTGCCGGTCTCTCCCAAGGCTCGGCGGGAGCTCGCGGCCTTTTCCAAGCGAAAGGTCGAGTCCCGCGGTGCAGCGATGCCAGGGATGCAGACGGCAGGGATGGAGCCACCCTCCTCCCGGGGTCCCTCCCCGTGTCCCCATCCCTGGGCACGAGCTGCTCTAGCACCGGGCAGAGCAGCCCCGGACGGTGCCAAAGGAGGGACGTCAGCCCTGGCCGGGGACTCGCGTCTCGCACCCACCCCCGTGGCTCCACCTGGAAAAAACAACACGTCCCAGGGCAGGAAACCCKGCGGCGCCCGCGGTCCGGCCGCCCTCCAGGCCCAACAAGCGGCGCTTTGTGTCCCGCGCGCCCGGCCAAGCCCGGCTCCCCTCCCGCTCCCGAGGGCGAACGGGATGGCCCCTGGAATGCAGGGATCCAAACGGAGGGTCTCGCTGCAGGGACCCGGCACCAGACCCCAGCACCTGGCCCCAGATTCCCAGACCCCAGGCCGGGCCCCTGGGAGGACAAGGTGCCCCCCTGCTGCTGCCCCTCTCCCCCACACCGGTCGCAGGACGTGCCACCAGCAGCAGGACGCTCCGGTGCCCCCCACCCACCCCCGGCCCCGCAGCCTCGGCAGCGATTCCAACCCGCGCCCACGTCGGCCGCACCAGCTGATATCCCGTGTCCCGCATCAGCACAGGGAGCCACCCCCCATCCTGCCCCATCCCTTTGCATCCACCAGCGCCAACAGTGCCGGGCAGGGGAGGAACCTGGGATGTGCCATGGGATGGGGCGCCTGGCACAGGGGCTCTGTGGCACCGGGACCAGTGGGACAGAAACTCCAGAGAGCAGGGACAGGAGGGGGCATCACTGGGATGCACAAGGATGCATGTGGATGCACAATGCATGAGGATGAACAGGGATGCACAGGAATTCACAATGCACAGGGATGCACAACGCACAGGGATGCACACAGATGCACAAGGATGCGCAGGGGTGCACAGGGATGCACAGGGACGCACAGGGAYGCACAGGGCCTGCCAGCCCCTCTCCTCCCTCCTGCCCTGCTCTGCCAAGGAGGAGGACGTCACTGGATCGATGGCTCCTTCTCCCTGCGTCTTTGGGCCCGGGGCCATTTGGCAGCACCGAGGCCTCTGGCTGCGCTCCCTGCGCCGGAGCYGGGCTGGCCGCAGCGCCGGGCGCGGAGCCGGGCGGAAACCGCAGGGGCTCATCCGGGGGGGCGGCTGGGAGCAGGGGGACATCGGGGATGCACAGGCGGGACGTCCCCCGGCTGCAGCCAGCGCATCCCTGCGCACAACGCGTCTCGGTCACGCGTCGGCAAGGACGGGGATGCTGCAGCCCTGCACGGCTCCAGGCTGGATTTGGCTCCACACATGGAAACGCACAGAGCAAATCCTCCGGGAATTCCTGGAGAGCATCCGCAGCCCCAGGCCCCGGGTGGCCCCCTGCCCTGACAGGCCCCACAAACCAGCCGGGAGCCTCCCGGCATCCCTGTCCATCCGGGACGGCCGCAGCTCCCGCCGCCCATCCCGCCAGCTCCCGGACCCACACACCAGCAGCGGCGCCTCCCCATTGAGAAAGAGGAYGAGGAAAGAAAAAATAAAKAAAGAAAAAAGAGGAACCACAAGAAAAGGCCGGCTCAGCCTTTCCCACGGCGCTGACGCAATCCCGCGGGATGTAAAGCCCTGTGCCGGATCCCGGCCCCYGCGCCTGGAGCAAACGCCACGTCCGAGGGCCCCGCTCCCCGCCACATCCCGAGGAAGCGCCCGGGGGCACTGGCATTCCGGGACAGCCGGCCTGGACGCACTGCGGGTGCTGCCCAGGCTTCCTCTGCCCAGTGTCTCCATTAGCGAAGCCGCTGCTCATCTTAAACACAAGCAGCCCGGGCGCGAGCAGCAGCGAGGCAGCTTTTCCTCGGGAAAAGCCTTTTCCAGGGCCTCCTGCCTCCCTGGCTCACAGAGGAGGGACGGGAATAATTCACAGTCCAGMGTCTGCCCTTCAGCCGTTCCTGAAAGATCCGACATCCCCGGCGTGGAAAAGCGAGCCCTGACCTCGGCACCGAGCGCGGTGCCGGCAGCGAGGCCGGGGCGCCCGCCGCACGCGGGGACACCGATGCGCGGGGACGCAGGGTGCTGATGGCGTCCCGGCAGCCGCAGCGAGCGCGGGTGGAACATCCCCCGCTAACGAGCGGGGAGCACCGAGGAACTCGTTACTGCCCAGGGGCGGCTCGTGCTGCTGAGCGCGGCACCCACCGCGGGCCCCACGGGCGCCCTGCCCGGCACGCGGCCCCTCGGGAGCACCGGCTAATCCCGCCCCATCCCCGGCGGCGTCAGCGCTTTTGCAGCGCTCGGGGGCAGATTCCCGTGGCTGGAGCCGCCGCTGCGCCGGCCAAGCCGCCCCCCGCAGGCATCCGCAGGGCTCGGCCTTTCCCAAAACCTCAGGCCGGCGCCGGAGGGGGATGTGCACCCCAGGGACCCCGTCCCATGCGTGGAGCTGGGGACAACAGGATGCAAACGGGCGCAGGGGAGACACAGGCACGTGGGCAGCCGAGGCCTTTCCCGGGCAGGCTGGCAGGGACGTCCTGCCCGCGGCGGTGCTCACCGCAATCCATCGCGGGGCTCCCACAGCAGCCCTGGGCTCCGCCAGCTCCGTGCCCTGAGCGCGTGGGCGCTGTGCGGGACCGGCCAGGCCCGCGCTGGGGACGGTCACAGCCTCCCCGCGGGAGGGACGCACCGGGGACACGGGGCCATGTGCGCAGCCCGGCCGTGCAGCAGCCCCGCGCGCTCCCCAGCCCGCTCCAGGGTTGGCGCAGGAGCGCTCGTGGGCCGCCGTGGCGCCCGGTGCCATGCGGAGCAATTAGCTACCGCGGCTAAAATTAGCTCGGTGGATTCTCTCTGCTCGTGGTCAGACCCAGGAGGACTTTCCGACACCAGGGGTGATTTATGAGAAGCGACGGAGCTGCGCGCGGGGACGTGCACGCGGTGCCTGGACCCGCTGCCACCCTCGGCGCGGGCCCCACAGCAGCCTCCTCCATGCCCCGGCTCCCCGTTGGACAGCCGGTCGGCAGCTGCGCTGCTCCGAGCGGGTGACAGCAGGGACAGGCTCGGCAGCCCGGCCTTGGCGTTCCTGGAATGGCCRCGGTGCCGGCCGGGATGCCCAGCTGCTGGCGCCACGGCAGCTGGCCCTGGTGCCCAAGGCCCTTCCTGGTGCGTGGTGGCCTCTGGCCAGGAGGTGACACCGATCTGCAGCAGGGAGGTGACACCACTGATGAGGCAGCAGCTGCTGTGACAGCATCCCAGGAGCGCATGGACGGAGAGCCTCCCCGCGCTCCAAACCCGCATTCCCGGCGGGACCAGGGCAGGGATGCGAGCAGACACCGAGYGAGGAGACAAAGGGGGCCGGGGACCAGCTGCAGCCCAGGAATGTCCCCTGCCCTCGGCCCCGTTCCCAGGGATCAGGTTTCCCAGTTCCCAGGCAACGCGGCCCGCGCGGCCCCGCCGGCATTCCTGCGTCCCGCCGCGCTGCGGGCAGGGGCCGGGAGCGGGGAGGCCGCTGCTCCTGGCGCGGACAGGTGGTGCCTGCCGGCCTCCGAGGGGAAGGGGGGCCGGAGGGACGTGGGAAGCTCCGCACGGAGCCCGGAGAAGGGGATGCGGGAAGCTCCGCGCCGAGCCTGGAGAAGGGGATGCGGGAAGCTCCGCACAGAGCCCGGAGAAGGGGATGCGGGAAGCTCCGCGCCGAGCTGGGCAGGAGCTCCCCACCTATCCCGAGGGTGGCGCAGCCAGGAGCCCCGTCCCGCGGGTGCCTGGTCCCACGGGCGATGGGAAGGGGTCCGGCAGCGCGCGGAGGTGCGGGCAGAGCAGAGGGCTCCGGCAGCCCTCATTATCCCAACCGCGCGCGTCTCCGCTGACAGCGGAGGGTGTGTTGCCATCCTGGCACTGCCCGTTCCTCAGCAGCRACCTGCTAACGAGCCTCGGGGACCTAACGAGGTCCTGGGGCCCCGCTGAGCTGCTGCATCCCCAGGTGACTGCGACAGTGACAGGACGGAGCCATCCCCAGGTGCAAGCGGCTATTCCAGGGCCTCAGACCGGCCCAGTCCCCGGCAAGAGGACCCCGCGCAGCCCCTTCCCCGCTCCCGGCTCCGGCCGCGGGCTCTGCTGTCGGCACCAGGGGCAGGCACGGGGTTTGTGGAGCTGCGCAGGCTGAGGCAGGGCCGCCCCTCGTCGCGGCGCCTGCCCCTTCCCTCCCTCCCCCTCTCCAGGTTCAGTTATCGGAGCTCTTCCAGGCTCACGAGCAACCTGCATCTGGCCGCCTCCCCGCGCTCGGCTCTCGCGCTTGCTCCCGCTGAGCAGAAATGCCACCGCCGCCTAATCCCCGTCATTAAGGACGAGCGGCACTCGAGGGCCATTGTGGCCAGCGCGCGGGCGGGAGCCGTGGGGACGATGCCCAAGGCCGGGAGCGCCTGATCCTGCACCCGAACCCGACCCCACGGGAGCCCCGAGGGCCACACGTTGCCACCATCCCCCGCACGGCGATGCCGGCGGCCCCGGGCAGCGCCCGCCCTCCCCGGATCGGGTCATCAAAATTTCATTGCCGTGCCTGGCCACTAATGGCTTCCAAAGAAGCATCAAATTTTAATCTCCCCGTCCTTTCCCCTAAAAGCCACTTTCCTCGCTGAGCCGGAGCTTTGGGCCAGGCTAACGTGCCAGACGGGCTCCGGCACGGGAGGCTCCCGGCCCGCTGGTGCCCCCTGCGCCGGGGGGGCCGGCAGGGCAACGCAGCAGCGCCCGCGGTGCCGGAGCCGACGGGGCAGAGCCAGCGGCAGCCCCGGCGAGGGGCTCGTCCCCGCACACGCCGACCTGCCCGCGAGCACRCGCGGAGGCCGGAGGGTGCCCGGAGGCCCCGCTCCAGCCCCCAATAAGCCTCTTTGGCTGAGGCTGCCTGTCTCAGCCCCCTGCCCCTGATCCCGGCTGGAACCTTAAGCCTCCCAAATCCCTCCTGGACCGGCCACAGCCTCGTCAATCCCATTAGCGGCACCGTGACGGCACCGGGGCTGCGGGACCCGGCTCCTGCCCCACGGCGCAGCGGGGAGGACGGGGCCCGGGGACGCTCATGGCRGGCGGGCGAGGGGGGCACTGTGACCCCCGCGCGGCGCTGCCTGACCAGCCTCGCCAAGCGCCGCCTTCCGCACCGGGTAATTAGCACCAAGCCCCTAATCAATAAGTTATTTTTTGCCATGGGTAATTAATAATTAYGCAGCACAGCCAGGCTGTAATTAAACTCGCATCCCCTCTCTCCCTGGCATCGCAGAGCCTCTATTTTAGCCACAGCGGGCATCAAAAGGTGGAAATCGCCTTGGCCGGGAGCCCGCGCGCTCCGGCCGGGAAGGGCTCGCTCGCTCCATCCCTCTCCCTGCGCCTTTCCCTGCCCATTGATCCCGCTCGCTCCGGCAGCCTCGATCAATAGCGGCAGCACAAAAGCGCCCGGCYGCCGCTCACCACAGGCCCGAGAGCCTCCGCGGCGGCCCCGGGCAATGCCCCTGCCGCAGGCGCCGGGTGCCGCCCGGCTGCTCCATCCCTGCCGGGCGCAGCGGGGCCGGTGCCCGCGGGTCGCCCCGGAGGAGCCCCGGATGGGCCACGCTGGGGCACTGCAAGGTGCTGCCGGGGACGCGGGGACGGCCGCTCGCCCGCTGCCGTCGCGCCGCGGGGCCCAGCAATGTCACGGCGCCTGCAAGGAGAGCGCGGCTGCGACGCGCTGCAGGGAGCGGGAGCGCTCCGCGCACGTAGCCGCCGGGGCGAGGCAAGGAGCGAACCCCTCGCCCCCGCCTCGAGGGGAAGCTGCAGCCCCCACAGCCCCCATCTCCCACCCCGCGGGGAGACCCCAGCGCTCCAAAAGCAAACGGAAGGAGAGTCCAACACACCGGGAGACGGTGCCGGGGCCAGGGAACAAACGGACCGCGGGGGACCTGCGAGACGGAGGCGCCAGCCAGGAGGAGAGGAACTCAGCAAGGGAGTGAATCAATCAAAGAGACCTTCACAGCTCCCCACACAGGGCCTGCCCGGATAATATACTGCCGCTTTAGATGTTATGTTCTGAACTTAATTACTGAGAAATTATAGCAGTGCTGGGGGAAGCACAGGGGGGAGCGGGAAGACGGAGCGCGCAGGGACTCCTGGCTCCGCTTGCTGCCGCAAACAAGGGCAAGGAACGCCGCGGGCCCCCCGCTGCACCCCCGGCTTTGCAGCACGCGTGCCGAGCCCGAGCAGCGGGGCCGGAGCGCCCGCGCTGCAGCCCTGCCGGCCCGGGAGCCTCCTCCRCATCCGCGCCGGGAGCCGCGCGCCTGGGCAGGGGCAGGACGCCAGGGCCTGAGGCCAGCAGCACCCCAGGGCCACAGATTCTTCCTTCTTCCCCCTTGGCTAAGGGAGCAGCTGCGAACAGGCTGCGCGGTGCCAGAGCCCTGGCGGTGGCGGGCGGACGGGGCTCGTCCTGCGCCGCGGTGCCGCCTGGCCCCAAGGTCCCGCCGGGYGCACAGGGAGCCCCAGGCACCCGCGGGGACGCTGGGCAGCAGCCGCTCCTCAGCCCCAGGCTCCTGCCCTGCCCGCTTGAGGGACAGACAGAAGGGAGACCAAGGCCAGAACTGCTTCCCAGGAGCCACCCAAACTTGCCCCCAGACCTGGCAGTGCAAGTAGGGGGTGTCCTGGGGAGGAACGGGGGCACCTTTGTGCCCGCTCCGTCACTCAAACACACTAAGGCTCACAGAGAGGAACGCGGCAGGCACCGTCTCTACCCGATACCCAGCGGAGCGTTCGCCCCCCACGCYCGGCTGGGGGGTACTTGTGCAGTGGGAACCCCAAGCAGAGCCCATCCGCTCGTCCCCGGTGGGTCCCGTCCCCCCACCAAAGGGCTCTCCCCTTCCCGTGGGGGTCACTCAGCACCGTGGGGCTGCCCCCCACCCCGCACGCCGCGGCCGCCTCGATCTGCGCCRCCCCGGCTGGACCCGAACTTCCCCGCCCGGAGCCCCCCGAGCGGCCGCCTCGGGGCCGGGGGAGCCGCGCCGGGACCCTCCCGCATCCCCTCCGCTTCCAGCGGGGAAGTCAATGTCACAGGCGGCGGCCGAGG
>PTEX01000338.1:101995-129874 GCA_003342815.1 Eudromia elegans | reverse complement strand
CCCGGCGCCCGCGGCTCCCGGCTGCGGGAGCAGCAGGTTTCTCCTCTCCGAGCTCCTGGAAGCGCCGCCGCCGCCCGGAGCATCAGCTCGTAGTCCCCGTCACGCAGGAAGGTGACACGGTGTCCCCGAGGCTGGGGGAAGGGTTGCCTGGGGGGCAAGCCAGGCCTTCCCTCGCTTCTCCAGGACCGTGTGGTCCCGGGGGAACGATTCCTCTCCCGGTGATTGATTGTTGCAGSCCAGCCGGGCATGATTAACCAGCAGTGCTCCCTGCCACAGGATTGGGAAAGCAAGCAGAGCAGTCTCAGGCTCTGAGAGGAGTTAACAGCGTCTCRCAGGCAACACTCCCTGTCCTCAGACCTGATGCTGCAGCCACCAAAGCCCAGACCCCCGCCCAGGCCCAGGCCTTGCCTGCACGCCCCTCAGAGATGRCAGTGCTTTAYGTGAGTGCAGGGCCTTGCGTTCGGYGGGCGCGCGCGGACCCGTCCGGGCCGCCWCCGTGCGTTGCCAGCCGAGGACCTGCAGCATCCGCAGAGAGGGAAGCGCGCACCCGACTGCCGATGGGCCTCCCGAGCGCACAGCGTCRTCACACAGGGCGCCGACAGGGGCAGGGCGAAGGCGCGAGCTGGTGGTTCCGAGGCAGGCCCAGCCTCGGAGGAAATCGGAGTCGATTGAGGGCAGGGACGGAGCAAGCACTCGCAGAGGTCAATGTGGCCGCGTGCGTTAGTGCCCGGGCGCTGCTTTGCATTTCCAGGGCATCGCATGCGCTCGCCCGGGAGTCCCGGGCTGCGCGGGGGGGAGTACCCGTGCGCACGCCGCGTGTTCGTGGAGCCCCTGCCAAACCTCCCACCGACCTCCCACGGCCACTCGGAACAGAACCCCGGCGCTCGCCCGGCCCGGCGCTCCGCAGCGCCCCGGCCGGCGTTCCCTGCCCTGCGGACGGGGATTGACGTGCCAGGGGAGGCCGCAGTCCCGGCTCACCCCCCAGGGATGTGTTTCCTGGGACAGGCCGGGACAAGCCAGGAGGAAGGGTGAGCTCAGAGCCCCGCGACGGGCTTGGCGCTGCGGCAGGGAGCGGAGCAGCAACACTCAGCACGTTCCAAACGCCCGCGGGATCGGCGCTTTGTTCCATAAAGAACAGGAACTCCTGCCTCCCGGGCCGTAAATCCAGTGCCTGCCTCTAGGGCCTGCAGGGATTTATCGTTATTACAATTAATCTTGCCGAGGTGTAAGYCGTTTATTACCGCCTTCCACAGGTACCTGTTCGCCCGCAGTCRCCTGGGCAGACTGGACGGGCTCCGGTTCCGCAGCGAGCGCTCCCGCCCCGTTTCCCTGCCTGCTCCACGCCGGGCTGCAGAGCCCGGGCAGTGCCGGAGCTCCCGCTGCGGCAGCGCCTTGGCCGGAGCGCGGCTTGGGGCCCCTCCTAATGACGGGTTGCCCTTGTGCAGCCGCAGCGCCGGCCCGGCCGCCGCCCTGGGCCTGTTTGCAGGCGGGAACGCTGTTATTTTGCCTCTCKCTCGAAGAGGGCGCATCAAAGTCAAACCCAAAATACGTCGCTGGGCTCGAATTAAAAACCCTCCTCCGAAACCAAGGCATGTTCCAAAAAAAGATCAAGGCTCTGTCTGAAACGTAGAGGTCTCCGCTGGGCTGCCGGGCGCTTCGGGGAGCAGGAGTCAGCACAAAGCAGAGGCTCCACGGTGGCCAGCAGCCTCCTGGGGCACCGCAGCTCTCACCGTCCCCAAAGCGGACACCCCGTGTAGCACCGTTCCCTAGGCAGGGTGACACCTTGTGTGTCACCAACACACCAGGACTCCCCATGGGCCTGGCCAGGCCCCCCCAGGGCTCCCTGCTCCGGGAAGGTGCTGGGAAGCAGCAACAGGGCAGGGAAGCACAAGGACGAGCCCCAGGCTGGAGCTCCATCCTTCTCCTCCATGGAGGAGAGGACACGGGCTCAGGCAGGCGATCGGCACCGGCGCGGGGAAGAGGGATTCGACGACGGAGGCTCCGCAGCCCTGCGGGTGGGAGCGCACCAAGCTCCCCCAGGCAGACGCCGGACCCAGACGTATCCAGGCTAGCAATAAGGCACGTGTTTCTAACGGGGAGCGCAGTTCAGTGAGGCCCTGCGGGCTGCAGGGAGGCTCCCCGGGATCGGSCATTCTTAAATCTGAGGCTGGAAGGCTTTCCGGAGCCTGTGCGGAAGGATCTGCTCCCCTGGAGGGGGTGATTTAAGGTAGTGCTGTAGATCGGCGGGACCGCTCGTTGCTGATCAACTCCTTGCTTTAAAACGAGACCTGAGACAGGCGCCTTCTCTGCAGGGCAGCGCCCTGCCAGACACCTCCGTCCCCCAGCTCCGGGCCGCGGACGCAGTTACTCGGCCCCTAGGCAGCCAAATGCTCCATTTTCAGCAGGATTGACACCGCCTCCCATCGCCCTGTGTTGAAGGGYATCAAACAGGGCTCCACGCTGCCCCAGATGCTGTGCAAGGAGCCTCCAAACCAGCTCAGAAGAGAAACATGTCTTAAATATTTGATGTCTTCAAAAATTAGAGAGAAGAAAGAGCAGCAGGAGCAAGCCCCGTCCTTCCTAGCAGCACTGCCCTCCCCAGCCGAGCGCGCTCCCAGCGTCAGCTGCTCCGAGCATCTCAGCCCAATTAAGACCTCGCTCCAAGCGCAGAGCAAGGCTCATGTGCAAGTCCCCGCTGTCAGGGCAGGAGGGCTCATGGCCCCCTCCGCGTCCCCGCGGGCCGCGCGGTGACAGGGGTCAGCCGGGTCGCGGGGTGCTCGGGCGGGAGGGAAGGGCGAGCGGTGGAGCGCGGAGCGGAGCGTCTGCCGGGCGGCAGCGAGAGCAGAGTCCCACCTGTGCCCCGGGTCCGGCTCTGCCGCTGGAGAGAGGCGGTTCGGCAACAAGCCGGGAGCTGCCAGGAGCTTCCCAGGGCCGCGGCGGAGCACAGAGCTCTGCCCATGTCTCCTCCCGGCCACCCCATCTCTGCCCTGGACGGGCAGCGTTCCCATTCCCATTGCCCAGCTGGGATGTGCCAGTGAAGCCACCCAACAGGAGCAGGAACAGCCCCAGCCAGGGCTCTTYACCCCTCCTCGCAGGGCACAAGGGCTTCCCAGTGCTCCCTGTCCCTGCGAGGCCACATCCGCACTGATGCAGCCTCCCCTTTCCCCTTGGATGGGGCTCTGGAGCAGCGCGCACAGGCTCAGCCGGCATTCCCGATCCGCACGGCGGGCGAAGCTGCTGCTGCGGCTCCAGCCCCGCGGCCCTTGCCCCGCTCGGGCCGCCAGCGCCGCGCGGCGCCGTCCGCACCATCAGGAGGCTCAAAGCGCAAGCTGCAGCGCTGGCGACGCTGACACCGTTTCTCAGCATTTAAAGGCCACCTTCCTGAGCGTTTCTCCCTGACGGAGGCTGGGGACCAGGTGGCTTCATCAGACACCGGATCCAAGGCTCACACGTAATCACACRTCTCCAGAAATGGAGGTTTTAAAGGATCCCAGCACTAAACACCAGCCCGCTGGCAGCCCTGGGGCCGGGCGCAGAGCTCTGCCCCTTCCCCGGGACGTTTGCAAGGGGCATCTCCAAAGACCAGGTCCGAGCGCACCCCAACCTCCGTGCTTGGACAAGGGGCTCTCCGGGGTCGAGAGGCAGGAAAGGGCGCGAGCTCGTCCTTCAGGGACAAGCACCAAGGCCACTTCCTCCTGTCACTCCTACCAAGGAGACCCCTGTCCCCGTCGCGGAGCCCCCGGGGTCCCCGTAGCCCTCTCGCTAACGCCCTGCGGCCACCCRGGGCTGGGGCCCTCCAGCATCTCCGCACCGGCTTGCAGCACTGTGGGCTTCAGGTGCAGGGCTGATTGCCAGCACGACAAGAGCGGGTGGTAAATAATGGATAATAATAGTAGAAATAGTAAATAATGTATTTACGGGCTTGCATAATGAATGCCAGCGCGCACGGGCTGCGAGGCCAGCAGAGCTGGCTGCTGAGGCAAAGCAAAGCAYGACTTCAGGGAGCCCCCATGGCCCCTGCCTCAGTTTCCCCATGTTCCCGGACCCGCCGTCTCCGGCGCTGGGAAACACAGCCAGGATGCTGAATCCCGGAGTGCTTGGGGCGGGATGGAGCCTCGTCCTCCGCAAGCAGCTTGTGCGGCCCGCGCRGGCGCTGCGAGCGAGGCGGGGGAGAGATCCGTCTTCCTGACGGCGAGATAAAACGGCTACATTTCAGATAATTCCAGATAGTAAATTTTTGAGTCCCTATAAGCTAAAATCAATATTGGCACAACTGTGCGTCATTAAAAACTAAATGAACATGACAAAGCCAAACTGCTGCCTATTAAACAAATGAGTTTTCTATCCACACAGGCACAGCGGGTTATTAAATTCTTTATTACAGGAGCATTGCTTTTTATAAAGGGGGTGGGGGGCGACGTCTCCCCACAAGGTGCTGGAGCCAGCGGAGGCCCAACCGTCTTGCAACAGCAGAGACTCGTGGTGCCGGACCCGGTGTGCTGCCCCGAGCCCAGTCCTGGGCCTAGTTCTGCTCCTGGGAATGGTTCCCGGTCCTGGAATGCAATGCAATGGGAATGCAATGGGAATGCAATGGGAATGCCACGGCTGGGGTCCCAACGGGACAATGCCCAGGTCACGATAGCCGGCAGTCTGCGTGGCAGGGAGGCGGCACGGCGCCTTTCCAGCCCCAATCCCGGGGTTTCGGCACCAGTCCCGGGTGACGGCAACCGGTGCTGCCAGGAGGGATAGAGGCTGGGCGAGGGCTGCCGTCCCAACCCTGCCTGGAGGGCTCCGAGTCCTGCAGGACCCTGGTGACGAGAGCCGTTCCCATCCCCTCCGTGGGCCGGGAATGACAGACAGGGCCTGTCCCCACTCCTTCCCCCGCCGTCCCTCCAGACAGCAGCCGGCTGCCTGTCCTCGTGTAATGAAATACGTGTCCTGATTGTGTCCGAGCTCTCCCTGCTCCCCGGCACCTATAAATATTAATAGGTGCCAGCCGAGTGCCGGGGACGACGGGGTTGGGAGGCTAGAGGGAAGTGGTGGGGAAGGGGCCGGACCCTCCGTGTCCGCCAGCAGGAGCCGGGGCTGAGCGGGAAGCGCTGGGAAAGGTCCATGTGCTCAGCCATGGACAGGCGGGTGCCACGGGCAGCCCGAGTCACTCCGGCGAGTGCCGGCACACGGAGACACCGYGGAGCATTCCGTGTCACCTTCCTGCGGGAGCGCTCTGGGTGTGCTCCGGGTGCGCTCCGGGTGCGCTCCGAGTGCGCTCCGGGTGCGCGCACCCGGAGCGCACTCGGAGCGCACCCGGAGCGCACCCGGAGCGTGTGGTCCCCGTGCCCGCGTCCCGCGGCGGCAGCACCGGGCGCCGCGCGGACAGGCCGTGTGCAGGCGCCAGCAGAGCCGCACGGCGCTGATGATGATTAATGGCACCGACACGCRGGTTTAATGCCTTCCCCAAACTGCCGGCCGCACATGAGGGCGGCTGCGCTGATTGATGCTGATGAGCTCCCRGCTCCAGCTCCCCCGGCCGGCTCGGCGGCTGCTCCATCCCGCCGGCACCGCGCTGCCGTGGGGCGGTCACTTGGTCCCCACAGAGGGGACCTCCTCTCCTCTGCAAGGAGRAGAAGCGACTCCAAGTGCAGAGGGRCTCCTGCAGACCCACRTCTCTCATGCCAGGATGGATGGCGACAGCCACCCCGTTCATCATCTGATGGGAGCCTGGAAGGAGCTGCTCGTGCAGGGATCCTGCTCCAACCCCGTCACGGCCGGGGAAGTCAATCATGCTCCCGTTCCGTCGCAGCCGGCTGCCGGGGCGGGAGCTGCCAGGGAAGTTTTATGGGGCCTGAATCAATCAGTGGGAATCCCATAAAAGCCGCTGGGTATAAATGCGCTCCTCGGATCGGTTTTGACATCCAATTGTCTTTTCCATTTCAGATGCCGTAAAGCTGCGGCACCCGTGGCTGCAGGGAGAGCGCACAAGGAAACGGGGCAGGGAGCGCCGGGATGCAGCTCGCACGGAGGGTGCCAGCCCCTGCACGGAGTCCCCAGACCCAGCCGTGCTCGGAGGGCCTTGGATCCCTGTGCTCCACACCCGAATGCCAATCGGATGGGGAAGCGCTCGCTGCCAGCGCGGGCCCCAGGGATGAGCCCAGACTCCCGCAGCGATGACCGGGGGATCCTTTCGCCTGCCGTTAACCCGAGGTGGAGGCAGGCGATGGGCAGCTGGGCATCGATCTGCAAGGCTGTTTAAAAACCTCATTTAAAAGGAGGAAAGAAAAAAGAGCAAAAGAACCCCTCAAGGCCCCTGGAGCGTGCGGCGGTGCCGGGCCAGGTCGCGGAGGCCGCCCGGCCCCGTGCGAGCGGCRCGCTCAGGCCGCCCTCCGCAGCCGTCCCTCCTCTCCGCAGGGACGTGGCGGCCGCGGCGCCGGCTGCAGGCGCGGAGGAGCCGGCAGCTCGTCCGTCATCCCCCCAAGCCCCCGCCGCGCTCGGCTGCACGGGCGGCGCGGCCGGAGCGTGCGGAGCRGCTCGGGCGCTTAAATGAAAACAACGGGAAATTTCCTGCGGCGGGAGAGGAGCCACCCAGACACGGCGCCCGCGGCGGCTCCCGGCCTGCCCGCGCTCGGCACAAACCAGCATTTTTGTTTCCCCKCTGACTAATTCCCTGCGAAAGCGCCACCGCCTCTCCGTGACACCGGGAACTGCGCGCGGGTGCTCGAGGGTGACAGGACATCTGTCCTGCCGCGTTCGGCTCCCGCCGCATCACAAAACCGCGCGGGAAGGAGCCACCAGAGTCGATTTGCAGCTCGGTGGGTGCTGCGCTGGGAGCTTGGCCGGGGTTAGAGCAGGGACCGGTCACCTACACGGCTCGCTGGGCTCGCYCCCTGCCCAGGGCAGTGCTGCCCTTTTGGGCTCTCCAGACACAGCATCCCACCCTCGTCCCGCAGGAAACACCCTCATGGAGCGGGGCGACCTGCCCGGGATCCCTGGCACCCAAATGCACCGCATCCATGTGCAGGTGATGCCAGCATCCAAAAACCCGACCATTCCRTCTGCAAACTGCCCTGCGCACGAGAAGGGCCGTTCCCAGCACTGCTGCCAAGCTTGCACAGGGGGGTGCAGCTCGGTGCCCGGGGGGACGGTGCTCGGTGCTCCGGACACGGAGCAGCTCCTGGGACACACGGCATCCATGCGGCCTTCCCAGGCAGACGCTTCCCGAGGGCTGCTGGCGCGCGGAGGCTCTTGGGCCGGGCACGGCGGCAGCGCACGAGCCAAGAGCCGCCCGTGCCAGCCCCGCGGCCCCGCCAGCCGCGCTCCTGCTCGTTTGCTTTCTTAATTAAGTGCTCAGGCGGCTGGCGCCTGCCGGTACCTGCTGGAATAGGCTCCATGCGCTCCATGCCACCCTTCCCGCCGGAGACAAACGGGGATASAGGAGCCGGAGGGAGAGGGCTGTGCGGGAGCGGGTGCCCCCAGCTCCCATCCTGCAGCCRCAGGAGACTGGAGGCACCTGGGAGCATTTGCAGACCTGGAGCTGAGCAGGCTCCCAGCAGAGACAAGCCGGGAGGTGCCCACGGGAAAGGAGTTTGGAACATGCAGGCCCRTCCCATCTCCGTGGGCTGGAGCTGYRGGATGCRACRTGGAGCCGCCTGGCGCTGAGGGAGCGGAGCAGGGAGCGCTGGGGAGCTCCGGCCAGCCCTCGCGGGCACCGCGGCCGCCGTCCCGCGCTCTGCTCCGCCCTGCCCGGCTCTGCCCGCGGCTCCCGGCGCTCCCGCGGGCTCCGCACAACAAGCGGCTGCTGAATAATTGAGTCCCTCAAATCGCTCCCTTGTCCCTGCGGTTTCGGYGCGCGTTTGTCACCGTGCCATTAGGCAGCCGCTTTGCTCTGCCCTCACTTATTCATGAGCGGGACTGTCACGGTGCTCCCGGCGGAGCGGGGCCACGCGCGGCCATCCCGGCTGCTGTCGGAGCATCCAGGACCCCAGGCGTGGTGGCCTGGTGCGTGGCGCGCRTCTCAGGGGACATCTGGGGACATGGGGGGACTTTTCAGCTCTGTGTTGCTGCACAAACGCCCTGTGGCTGATCCAACAGGACAGGATAGGGACAAGGACAGGGATGAGAACAAGGATGGGAACGGGGGACGCAGGGTCTGAAAACTGGGGAAAAGCAGCGGGAATCGGGGGGGGACAGGTGCCCTCCCTCCAGGCTGCCTGCGCAGGGCTCCTTCTCTCCTCCCCCTTTTCCATGTTCTAGGTTGTAACCCTGGGAAGGAAGCGGCGCTTCCGAGTGGCACGGGGTGGCATGGGGACTGGCAGGCACCGATGGCAGCGCAAGGCTGTGCCGGAGCCGGAGCGCGGAGTGGAAAACACCCGGCAGGGCGGGAGCACGGAGCGGGGCCGGCACCACACGATCCCTGTGCCGCGGAGCCGCAGCCSTCTCCCAACCGGGAGGCCGGGCTGGGAACGGAGGCAGTCAGGGTGGCAGCAGGGATGGTGCCAAGCTGGGAGCTGACAGTCTGCAATGCACATGCAGGGAGAGATCCCACGGGAGCAGATCCCACGGGAGCAGATCCCATGGAAGCAGATCCCATGGGAGCAGATCCCGCGGGAGCAGATCCTGTGGAAGCAGATCCCACGAGAGCGGATCCCACGGGAGCAACAGGCAGCATTGCACCCCGTGCAGCAGCATCCGTGCCCGGGCAGCTGCAGATCTCTGGCACAGCGGGATGCAGGAGTCCAGCACAGGAGCACCGCCGGCCAGGGCAGGGCAGGACGGAGCGGCAGGAGGGGTGGCAGTGGTGACATAGAATCATAGAGTCATAGAATGCTTAAGGTTGGATCCCTTGCTGGCAGGAGCCGCGTCCCTTGGGAAGGCCCCGGGCGCGTGGCGCGTCCCCGCGCTCACGCTCATTGCAGCGCCGGGGCCGGCCGGGCYGCCCCGCTCCCGGGGGACACGGTGGCATCTCAAGGTGACCGGCAAGGGCAGGCGGCGCGGACGAACCTGGCAGTCGCCATGGTTACGCCGCCGCTTCCCGCACGCGGTGACACGAGCGCTCGTCACCGTCACCGCGGGGCTGCCTGGCCGGGGCTGCAGCAGGCGGCGGGTGCGGGGTGCCCGGGGGTCCCGGTGGGGACATCCTTGTGGCACAGCCCGTGTCCATCCATGTCCATCCCGTGTCCATCCCTGCTTCACCCCGTGGGCTGCCACCCCTCCCTGCCCCTCCTGGAGCGTCCAAGGAACAACTGCATCCCTCGGGTCCCCTCTTTGGAGATACTAAAGCCCAAATCTGCCCTGTGCTTCCCCATCGGGACCTGGACACAACACGGGACCTGGTGCCGGAGCCCCGGCAGCGCCTGCTCCGCAGGGAGCAGAACCCCGGCCCGAGGAGCAGGGAGACGGAGAGGGAGCTTTTGGTGAGGGGGGACGAAGTTCAATGAGATTTGTAAGGGGCACAATTTACAAAATCCATCACATATTTTACTAGGCTGGGATTTACGGATTAGCCTGTAATACTTAGGTGGCTTTTTGTAATAAAACCCTGAGCTGCWGCAGCCCTGGGAAAGCGAGAAGGTGGGAGCCGGCGCCTCTCCATCCCGTGCTCATTTTCCCAGCATTTCTCCCTCTAATTTTTTTTCCTTGATCTTGGCAACCCCATTAATCCGGATTTTATCTGCCCATGGAGGAGGCCTGAGCTCTTTATTGGATTTTTGTCAGGAATAAATGATTTTGTTCGGGATATTGTGGAAAGGGTTTCCGTGGCTTGAGAGCAGCGCCGGGCCTGGCTCCCCCGCTCCAAAGGCTCTCCCCCCGCCCGGGCTCTCCGGCACCCCCTGCTCCGGGTGGGATGTGGCCGCATTCCCAGCAGCGCAGCCGGCTCCCGGTGGCTGCGTTCAGCTCCCCAGAAGCRGGAGATGGGCCTGGAGCAAAGGGGGATCCCTGGGCGCTTTCCTGCTCTGTGGGGCTGCAGGAGCTGGGCTGGGCATGGAGGTGGGCAGAACCTGCAAGGAACTAGGTGGCTCCATCAGTTTAATGGAGCTTCCTCATTAGGTAAATCCTTTGGGAATGGAAATTCCTTGGCTGTCAGGGTGGGTGGGAAGCCAATAGCAAATGCCATGGCCATGGAGGAGRATCCGGATGTCCAGGAYRCACCATGATCCGTTGGCATTGCCCCGYAGGMCCTCAGGAGCAGCACAATAAGGACATRCAGTACAATATGTATTGTTTTCTARYACTGTTTTCCAYTGAGCACTTGCTGCACTGCTTTAGGTCAGCTGGGATCTACTGGAGCGGGATCCCCGTGCCGAGGGGCCCSCATGGAGATGGATGCTCCGGAAACCGCTGCTGGTGCCCAGGCGCACGGGAGAGTGGTGAGGGCAGTGCCCGAGCCCCTCGTAAAGGATGGGCTGGCTCCCCCGCTAATTATGGCACGTGGCTCCCCRGCTAATTAACCCTTACGGCAGCCCCCGACGTGCAGAGCAGCGGCCGGGCCGCCCCGCACCAGGGAGCCCTGCGTGTGGGGCCGCCCCGTTGCTCCCCTCCACCCCAATCCCCCTCTGCTCCCGCTCGCTGCCCCGGCCCCGCGGGGCTCCATGAGGGAGCCGCCCTGGAAACGCTCACGGAGACTTTGCACGCGTTGGAAAGTGGGTCAGGAGCAGCGGCGAGGCGGCCGCGGGGCCCCGCTGCGCCCTGCGCTCCGGCTCAGGATCAGACAGATCCGGACTTGGACGTGCTCAGGACACCCGTGCCAGGGAAAGCGCGGGTGCTCACCGCGTGTGAGCTGTGTATGGGTGCATGTGCTGCGCATGGATGCATGCTTGATGCATGGGTGCATGCCCTATGCATGGGTGCATGTGCCACCCGAGGGTGCCCCAACCACGGGCCTGTGCCTCTGATGCTCAAGGGGACGGGAGCTGGGGCGCGGACCGCGTGTGCAGGCGTGGGAGGTTCATCACAGGGGGACCCCTGCTAATTGCAGAGCCCCTTCTGGCTCAGCTCAGGCGGCAGCACCCAGATATTGGAGGCTGGTGGGGAGAAAAAGGGGCAGAAAGGAAGAAAAGGGCGCGCGGTGACCCGGCTTGGGCCCGGCCGCGCGCCGGCTCCGACGCGCTGTTGGGAGCCGCACACGAGCCGGGGCCCCGGCGGCGCCTCCTCGTCCTCCAGCCGCTCCCGGGCCTCGTCCCCTCCTGTATGCGGGAAAAGGTCACACTTCAGCTCCGGTGAAGGAGCGAGGAGCAGAGCAGCGTGAACGGCACCAGCCCCAGGTTTACCCGAGAAACCCCTTCTCGTTGCAAGAAAACCAGCGGCACCAGGGTCGCTCATTGCCCGGCTTGGGAATCCTGTGGATGCGGCAGCTCCCAGGGTCTCCTCTGCGATTAGAAAGGTCTTCCAGAAAAAAAAAACAGGCAGGGGTTGGGAAGAGCAAACGGGCCCGGGCGGCTCCGGAGCCGGCAGGACACRGTGCCGTCCTCACGGCCCCTTCCCAGCATCATCCCGCATCCTCCCAGTGCCCTCCTGCTGCTTCCCGACCCCACAGCTGGAAGGCGGCTCCCCACGCTGCCACCAGACGAGTGTCCCTGGCTTTCCCTGGCTTTCCCTGGAGCAGCCGTGGGGGGACAGGGATGAGCATGGGGACAGGAATAGTCCAGGCAGCTGGACTCGCCTCACAGCCACAGGAGGAAAATTAGGCCAAAGCTGGGCCCGCGCCCACTCGCTCCCGCTCCCTCCCTCCCTCCGAGTGATCATCGCCCTCATTAAAAAGCGACTAATTATTATTCTGGCTCATTAGCAATTATAAATCTCCAGCTCTGGTACTTCATTAAAAAAAAATGACAAGTTAGCACTTAATTATGTCCCCCGCAGCCTGCCGGGTGCCAGGTTAACCCTCCCCACGCTGCCCCAGCGAGCGCCCACGCCAGCCCCACGYGCCGGGGGACACGCGGTTCCCAAAGGATCCCCGGCTCCACGGGGAGTTCCCTGGGCACAGCCCACCCACAGCGAGACCCGAATCAGCCCCCAGATCCCTCCAGAGGATGGGAAACTTCCGGCTGCGGAACCCCCTCTGCAAACCCGCACCCCGTCCCCAGCAGAGTGACTGCCCCTTTTCCCGGGATTTCATGCGGATCTCGTGTCTGGAAGTGCTGGGCTGTTGTTTTAGGGCTCCTGGTGGGTTTTCTCTCTGCTCCCAGGTGATGCCACTGGCTGGGGTGGCTCCAGTGGAGATGCAGGAGCGGCTCCCGGCGGGATGGGGTGCCAGGCACGGGGCATGCGGCGCTCCCGGCCCTTCCCGTGTCACCTCGCCCCGTGGCAGCGGGATCAGCGAGGCTGGCGGAGGCCGCGGAGCCGCAGCGGGACCCGCGGGCTGCAAGGCCATAAATACATTAATTATAATCCCTGTATCGCTTCTCCATCATTCATTATTTAATTGCCCCTTCCCTGGTGATCTCCCCGGCGTGTTCACGGAGCTCCAGCAKGACGGAGCCGCAGCCGCGCTGGGCACGTCCCTGCCGCCGGGCCGGGAGCCGGCGCGCCAGCTCAGCACCGCTTCCATGATGCAGGATCCGGCCCCTCTGAGCACCCACGGCACCGTCCTGCTCCGCCCCGCATCCTGCGGGATGCAGCTGGGATGCCTCCAGGCCCGGGCTCGGCGAGCGCGGGGAGGGAGCGGGGGGAATACGGCAGCCTGCTCTAAATTGCTCTGGTTAAATTATGCATTAGCTTTTTAAAGAGCCGTTTAAGCTTGGAGCAAGATTCTTATTTATTGATTTATTTACTCTTGCAGCGCCCGGTGCCACCTCGGGCTGTCACATCTCCTCGCAGGTGGATACCCGGAGCGGGAAGCGATTCCAGCCGCTGCCGAGACGTGGGAAGTTGCTCTGCCCTTGGCATCGGGTGGCTGTGGCCCCCAGGGGCACTTGTCACCGGYGCTCGCGGTGTCACTGTCACCCTTGCGGTGACACCCGCTGCCGTGGAACCTGCGGCGCCGGGAGCTCCCAGGCGCGTTCCTCTCCATCGGCCGGGAGCGAAGCAGTCGTCACACGGGGCGGGACGAGCGCGCTTTAATTTTGGAGCTAATGGAAGCACCACGGCTGCGACGCGGCGGGGTCCCGGCGGGGAGCGCGGGGCGGCGGCGCGGGACACGGCACCGGTGTCACTGTCACCGTCACACGGCTCCCTCCGCCTCGCTGCAGCGCGGCCGCCCCCAGGACGGCTCCGCTCGGCTCCCCGTTAATCAAACCGTGGTCCCGATGGAGGCGCCTGGGGCCGGGCAGGATCCGGGGCCTCCCCATGGTCCCCACATCCCGCCCGGCTCGTTGCACTTGTGCAAACGCGCTGATCCGTGCGGTGCATCGGGGGGTTGGAAATGGGGAGGCAGCAGGGACGGGGGCATCGTCACCTTCCAGGAGCCCCCGAATTCCCACAGCYAGGAGGAGTAGCCTTGGGGACCGCTCGTCCCCAGGTCCCGCTCCATCTCCATTCCCCAGTTCCACGGATTCCCATTCCCTTCGCCCCCAGCGGCGCGGGGAGGGCTGCGCACCGCGGGAAGCTGCGCGGGGAGCAGTTTTATTATTGTTATTATTTAATTCCCAAGGTCGCGGGATTTACGGCCCGAGCTTACGTCCTATCAGGCACGGCCAAATAAAAATGATGGATTTCCGCGCTTGCTTCACAACAGCTTTCTGCGGGTATTCAGGTTGCTAAAAACGTTTTCTGCTCGGAAAAGGGAAAAAAAGAAAAAAAAAAAAAAAGAAAAGGAGAGAAGAGAGAAAAAAGAGCAAAGGGAAAAATCCAATAGGATCCGGGCGAATGATGGATTGCAAGAGATAATCCATCTTGTCAGCCCGGGACTACATAACCTTGATGTCACCGGGGATTTTTCCTTGCCTGAAGTTGCTGGGTGGGAGCTCAGGACCGGGGGCTCCCGCGGCTTCCTCCGCACGCCCCTTTCCCATGGGAGGCAGCGTCATTCCCGAAGGCCGCAGCTGCTTCCTCCCCGCGGCATCAACCTTCAGCCTCCTCCCAGCCCCCGCCGCCCCCGCRGCTCTCGCCTCGCTCGTGTCCCCGGCGCCTCTTCTATTTGGATCCAGCTCCGGCCGTGAAAATTGGTGTGAAATAAAGAGAAAAAAATAAAACAGGAGACGGCGGCGGTGCCCGCGGACGGAATCGATCGCCGCGGCAGGTCCCGCGCCGGCTCCGCYGGGAAGAGCTTCCAATTTGCAGCCCGGGCGGCCGCGCGGCCTCCGCTCCCCCCTTCCCATCCGCCCCCGACGCCTCTTCCCTCCTTCCAGACGGGTTTGACGCTGTTGCCCCTCCCGGACGGGGCAGGAGGGGATGGTCGGGGTGCACGGGGCCCACGGGCACCGTGCAAAGGGGGCCTCGTCCCGCTGCGTCCCCTCCCGCGGTGGGGTTTGCATTCGTCCCCGGGGTCMCAAAGCCCTTTGCTGCGGCCGGTGGCCCCCGGGCACGGGGCTGCTCTGTGGCCGTCCCCGCTCGCCCCAGCCCAATTAGCCCCCCCGGGCGCTAAATCAGCCGCGACGCCTCCTCATTAGCGCTTCAAGCGACCGTGACGTTCGTCAGGGAACCTTGATATTCTGCGGGAGACTSGAGCCCTGGAAGGGGAAAATAAAAAAGCGAAGCCAAGAAAACCACCCGCTTTCTTCCCAGCGCTTTCATTTTTCTTTGAGGTTAATAGAAGGCTAATTTGAAAGCACCCAGYTAATGAGAAAGCTAAAAATACTCCTCCCGCGCCGCGCCGTCCTCCGCAGCGCCCGTCGCCGCGTCGGGGGGGCGGCCACCSCGGGGACGGGGACACGGGGGCCTCGCCAGCCCTGTCCCCTGCACCCGGTGCGGGCGGCTGGACCCCGGCGGTGACGGGGACGGATCAGTCAGCAGGGAGTGACCGATGGGCATCTCCTGCGGCGGGGGGCTGTGACGGGCACGGATGGGTGCTCTGCGGGCCATGGGTGCTGCGGTGGGTACGGGAGCCCTAGGAGAATGCTGGGAGCTGCTGGGAGATCCTGGGCGATGCTGGGAGCTGATGGGAGCTATGGGAGCTGCTGTGCAATGCTGGATGGTGCTGGGCAATGATGGGAAATGCTGGGAGCTGCTGGGCAATAYTGGGAGCTGTTGGGAGCTGMTGGACAAGGCTGGGAGCTGCTGGGCAATGCTGGGAGCTTCTGGGCGATACTGGATGATAATGGGAGCTCCTGAGTGACACTGGGAGCTGCTGGACAAGGCTGGGAGCTCCTGGGTGATACTGGGAGCTCCTGGGTGATGCTGGGCAATGCTGGGAGCTGCTGGGTGATGTTGGGTGATACTGGGAGCTCCTGGGCGATGCTGGGAGCTGCTGGGTGATGCTGGGAGCTCCTGGGTGATGTTGGGTGATACTAGGAGTTCCTGGGCAATGCTGGGAGCTGCATCCCAGCCCGGTGGCACCAGCACCGGCTGGGGAYGAGCGGCCGCATCTCCCGGCACTCGCCCCACGGTTGGGGCCGCGGCGAGAGGACGCGGAGCTCCCTGCAGAAGGGGGTTCAGGAGGGCAGAGCCGAGCTGCTTCCAGGGGATAAAAGAGGGTCTTTTAACTCCCGTTACATAAAGGCGCATTAAAGGCGCTCTTGTCCTAGTTGCTTAAGACACGCGATTCCTCTCGCCCGTCTCCTGCTCCGCGCTCCTGCGACGGCCCTTTGAGGAGGCCCCTCTGAGCTTGACCTCCATTTTCCCGGGCAATTAAGCAGCTTCATTTGGGGCGATTTAGTGAGCAGCGGGGGAGGGAGGCGTCATGGGGGGCACCCACGGAGCACCCACCTCTGCTCCTGCTCCGCTCGCTCCYGCTCCTGTCGATGGTTTAATTTTCCCCGGGGCTGGAGGGGGAGAAGAAAAGCACCAGATAATTGTAGCCGAATGGGATGATAAGTAATGTTTGGTATCCCTTTTACAACCATTCCCCAGGGGCCCATTATGGTAATTTTTCTTCTATAACTGGCAAATTGTATAACAAGTCAGATGATAAACTAGCAAGCCAGGCAGAAATTTGCATTTTAATACAACTGTCTAACTCATTTCTCCCCGTACAGGGCCGGACAGGAGAGCCGCGGCGGGCGGGCCGCCCGGCGAGCGCGCGGGACCGGGATTCCCGCCCGGATCCCGCACACGGGGAGATGCTCCGGTGAGTTTTGCCTTCCTTCCTTTGTCCTTCCCAGCACGAGGTCCCTGGGGGAAGGTTCCCTGGGAATGTCGGAACGCCCCACGCGAGCGGGACAGGCTGCACGGCTGCAGACGGGTGCGTTGCTCCCACTGGGTTATTCCCACGTCCATGGGATGGGACTGCAATAGAAAACCCAAACCTGAGGAAAAACAGCCCAAAGAGGCGGCGAGAGGCTGGGTCGGGGCCAGGGGACTCCTGGGCCCTCGGGCCGCTCTGCCTTGTCCCGAGCCCTGTTAGCACCCGGGTTAGGGGCTCTTAGAGATTCACCCAGTAAAAATGGGACGGTGAAATGGCAGACTCTCTTGACGGGGTTGTAAACAGCTGCTTTGAAGGGAACTTGAGGTTTCCGTTGGAAAATCGGGGCGGGGGGAAAGGACAAACAAAGAAGCGGATGGAGAAGCTCTCGGGATGCCCCTCCTGCCCTGGGCTGCAGCCTCCCGCGGTCCGGCGGCACCGGGGCCCCGAGCGCCTCCGCTCCCGACGTGGGACCTCGTGTGTGCCTGGACCAGAACCCCGCGGCACCCTCAGCAAGGCAAAGAGCACCCAGACTCGAGGGGTTCTTGCCTTGTTCAAGTCCATTTTTCAATCAGGCCGCTGCCGAGAGGGGTGTAAGAGCATCCCTGGGGGTCCCTGAGGGCTCTTGCCCAGAATTCCCGCTGCCTCCAGCTGGCTCCTTCCCTCCTCATCCACCGCTGCCCTGGATCTCGCTCCCAGTCCGGCGCAGCTCCCGATGGATTCTCCCRGCACGGCGGCCCCCTCCCCGGCCAGGCTTCCCGCGGGAGCTGAATCCTCCATCACGGCCACGGCACCGGCAGCACCGCGGGAGAGGAAGGAGCTGAAGAGACTCCGTGTTGCGGTTTTGTACAACGGGAGATGCGTTTTTGCACAGAGCCTCTGGAACTGGCGCTTTCCCGGCGGATAAACGGGCACGGGGCTGCTGTGGAGGCCGGGTTAAACCTGCGTGTGCCGGGAAAGCGCTGGGAACGTCAGGAGCCCCAGGAGGAGCCGCTGCTCCCCCCGCTCCCAGCCCCAGAGCAGGGCACACAGGGGGGTCCCAGCCCCGAGGACTCCCAGACCAAGGGGGTCCCAGATCCAGGGGATTCCAGCCCTGCAGAGGTCCCAGGTCCAGGGAGCTMTAGTCCTGGGGGAATCCAAATCCTTAGGGCTATCCCAGCCCCTGGACRGTCCAGAGGGGTTCCCAGCGTGGGGGGTCCAGGCCATTGGGGATGTCCCAGCATGGGGAGGTCCTAGCGCTGCTGCTCCCTTCTCCGATCCCTGTTCCRGAGCCCAGCTCAGCTCGGAAGGGCAGCGCAGCCAATGCAGCCGGGGGATAAAGGGGTTTGAGCGCGGCCGACCCGGTCCCCTCGGCTCGCGGGCTACGTGTGACGGAGCGGGTGGTGCTGGTGAAGGAGGGGCCGCCTGCGCAGCACCGGGGGCCTCCGCACACCCTGAGCAGCGCCAGGAAAAACGCTCGGAGCRGGGAAGAGCAGGCGGCAGCGCGTCGGGAGCGCGGAGGAGGGATCCGGGAGTAACTACAGCCTGCTTAATTAGGGGTGATGGASAGAGAGGACCTGGCACCGCTCGCGCGCTGCAAAGGGGCCGTCACCGCCGCCGTCACCTTCCTTCGCCGTGTCGGGGAGCGCATGGAAATGGGAGAGGAGCGCCCGTGCGTGTGGGCCTATGGGGGGACGCAACGCACGAAGGGCGGCAGCACCGGGCGGGTGACGGTGTCGTGGAAGCACGGAGCCCCAGGACGCTGCAGCGGGAGGACGGGCGGGCAGCGGCGCTCGCAGGGCGTTCCCGGGCACCGCGTCCTGCACCGCAACGCAGGATTGTTTTATCGCCCGCTGGAGGAAGGGGAAAAAAAAAAAGGAAGTGCCTAAATAGTCGTTTATTAACAGCTGTAAGTATCACCAGGCATCGAGATGTGCTAAAATATAGATTGCACCGGGAAGAGCTGAGTATCCGCGTGCCATTGCTCCTGTTCAGCACGTCATTACACATCCCGCCGTGGCATATCACCGCCGTGATTAGTAGCGTCAAACGACTTCTGAAAAATGATTATGTGCCATTAARACCATTAGTCTGTCTGAAACCAGCACAAACAAATGGCCGTGCTGGGGATGAGTCATTAGTTCTGGAGCGGGATGATGTGACAGGAATCCCGGGAAGCGCCGGGGAAGGAGAACGCGTGGTGGCGGGGATGTGGATTCCAGTGGGTTGGAAAGGAGCCCTTTCCTATGGGAGGTGCCTGGGAAATGTGGGAGCTACTGGAGCCCCTGGTGGGGGAGCCCACGGGAGAGCCCCATTCCCACCCCCTGCTCCTGGGAATTTGGTTCTGTCCCCACCGGTCCCTGCCCGTCAGCGGCTGCAGCTCCGGAAGGCGCCCCGGAGCCTCCACACCCTGGCCCAGAGCGGGCGCCCGGGCCCCGTCACCCCGAAAGCAGCCCCCATCGCGGCAGCTCCATCAAACGCAGCCCCCATCGCGGCAGCTCCATCAAACGCAGCCCCCATCGCGGCAGCTCCATCAAACACAGCCCCCATCGCGGCAGCTCCGTCACCCCAACCCCAGCTGCCCAGCCAGGACCATCGTCCCGATTCCCTCAGCCCAGCTGCTCTTGACCAGGTCCCATCACTCCAGCCCCGTCAATCCGGACTTCAGCACCTCGGGCTCTGTCATCCCAAATCCACGGCCCCATTTCCGTCCCCCCAGCCCCATCGCCCTGGTTTTATGCCGGAGTCACTCCGGTTCCAAGAGCAGCCCCTGTCCCCATCCCCTCGCCCACAGCCGTGCCCATAAAGCGCCAGCCCGCGGCCCCTGCTCTCGTCCCTGCTGCCCCCTCTCTATGAGGACATAAATCCACCTAACGCGTCCAAAGAAGGAAAATCAACACCTCACCTCTGTGGAGACGGTTCAACTGAAGGAGTATTGATTGTCACAGAGAATATTCCCACTTCATTCACCTACTTAGTCCCTTCCCCTAGGCACGTATGAATTCGTCACGTATTGTCACGCCGCATAACAACGCTTGTTCCCRGTGTTGCTGCGGCAGCTCGGGCTTGGTCCTGCCCTCACGGGCAAGGAGGGATTTCGGGAAGAAAAGCTTTGCCATCCCGGCTGCAGATCCTCATGGATCTTCACGGGCCGGCTCTGCTTTGTTTCAATTCATTGGGKTTTTTTCAATGACAGGTTGGAAAAGAAGTGAGGAGAAAAAGCCATTTTCCCTTTGTTTGCAGCCCTTTATTGTCACTCTGCTGCCTCTGCAGCCCCGGGAGCTCCATGGAGCTGGTGCTGAGGGGCGCTGGGCACCGGCCCTTCCTGCTCCTTATATTTTGGGGCGAAAACAGGGTGGAGAAGGAGCAAATAAAGCTGCAATAGGTGGATTTAGAAAAGCAGATAAGGCAACAGCATTTCCCAGGGGGAAACCGGACATTTCCCCCCARAGCAGCCCAGCTGCAGGGCACAGCCCCAGCCCCGTGCACGGTGCCCAGCACAGCACGAGGAGAAGGGCAGGGAGCAGGTGCTGCCACTACGGGCAGCTGACTCCCACCTGGCACCAGGGAGCTGCTAATTGCATTGCTCGATTAAGAAAGGCTGGAGCAGAGGCTGGGAGCAGGGATAAAAGGATTGGGCTGGGGGCTGCCTCCTGGATGTGGGTCTGAAGGTGTGGAGCAGGCAAGAGTCTATAGAGTAGATATGCTGCAGGATCCCAGGGAGCAGGTAGGATGCGGGAGCTGTGGATGTGGGTCYGGACCTCAGTGAAGGTGCTGGGCTGTGTCATCCCATTGCTCTGCAGGCTGTGGGGGTGCAACATCCTCCTGATGGTTGGTGATCCATAGGGATGTGCCCTGGAGTGCTGCTGTGTTGGGGTGCAGGGCTCTGCTGTATGCGCTCCCCTGGGCTGGAGCAGCAGGGAAGGGTGCTCCTGAGCCACGCTATCCTCCTTGTACGAGTGYGCTAATCTGATTGCGAGTAATGATTTAATCTGTTAACGGCCCCTGATCCAATCTGCTCCTCGTGGGTTTAATCTCCTCCTGCTGCTCACACCTCGCGTGCTGATTTACCTGCCGTGGGGCTGGGCTGGCGGCTCTGCAGGAGGGCACCCGGCTCCATCCTGGCGGGCTGGGATCAGGGCCTGGGGCTGCCCTGGTCCTGTGGATGGAGCAGGATGCTGTGCCTGGAGCAGGTCCCACCCTGAGGCTGCCACCCTCCTGCAGGACCCAAGCTGCCCTTGGGGACAAGTCATGGGGGTTTTAGCCCCAAAATGAGYGGAGGAGCACCGTGCTGTGTGCCCCCACACTGTGTCTGGGTGCAGCCTGCTGCGTTCCTGCAGCTGCTCTGCATGGTGCCCGATTCCCGGTTCTGAGCCTGGCATGTGGAGTGGGTTCAGCCTGTCAGGGTCGGTGTCATTCGGACCAAGGAAATATTTGCTGCACTTCTGATTCCCTGGCCCAGTGGAAGCGCCTCCTCTGATGCCCCTTCCCTGCCGTGTCCTTGCATCACAGGCAAGCCCCGTCCTGGCAGCTAGCTGCCTCCCGTCGCCTCCACGGCCACACCGTCATTCCCCACTCGGCGCTGTCCTCGCTGCCCTCCTGCTCCTTCCCGGGAGCGCCCACGGGCACCGGCCGAGGTGCCGCTGATCCATGGTGGTGCAGGGAGCAGTCAAGGCGCTGCCTGCTGCGTCTCCCTATGTGCTGGCCAGGAAGGACGGGGCAGGGGTGGGACTGCTGAGCCCACCCTGGGGGTGCCCAGGACASCCTGGGGCTGGGGGGATGGATGGCCCTGGGTTTGGGGAGCCTGAGGCTACCCAAGAAGCAGCTGGGACCTTGGCTCCATCTGGGTGCAAGTGAAGGCCCTTGGCTGAACCTTGAGTGCATGGAGGGATCGGCTCCTGGGATGGAGCCGGGAGAGCCCTGGGTGCCCTGTCCTGYTCCCGGCACCCTCAGCCTGGGGCTGCGACTGCTCCTGCTCTCGCGGGCTCTTCCCTGCTCCTCTCGCTGCCTCGGTGACTTTCGGAGGCAGTTGGTGGCGAGGGAGTACAGCTGCTGCTAAGTTATCCAAACGATTTATCTTAAGATTCATGCAGAATTCATCGTGCAGGGAGCCTGGGCAATGTCGGCTTTTAATATTCATGCGGATTTGGAGGCTGCGTTAATCACCAGCTCTGACAATTTGCACTTCCCTTAATTGTCCGTGCAGGCAGCGCTGCCCGGCTGCGCCAGCCCTGGCCCTGTGGCTCCCTGGAGATGGCGGCGGGCGCTGGGGCTGCCGCAGGCGCTCGTCCTCCCGGGACGAGGCTCGTGAGTCGCTGGGATKTGCCGGGATGCCCTTCCGCCTGGCCCGGGACACCCTGCCCTTGGTGCCTGGGCTGATTTGCAGCAAGAAGCCACCTCCACCGCCAAGCAGTGCGGTCCTCTTGGCTGCATTGCATGCGCTGAGCTGTCCCAGTCTCAACCCCGTGGCTGCGGGGAGGCTCTGGCCCTTGCTGGACGCCCCAGTGTTGTCCCCCAGCCCTGTGCTCCTTGGCCAGGGCGTTTGGTGCTGCCGGGCGTCCTGCCGGGCTGCAGCCGCCTCCGTCCCCGTGCCTGCTGCTACCTGTCACTGCTGTCACTCGTYGCTATCCCGCCAGCTGCCGCGGCATGGGGACAGAATAGCAATGAGGTACGTGGAGCTGCGGGCTGCTGCGTCTGCTGAGACCCCCAACTCGTGACAGCGGGAGCTGGGGAGGGGTGCAGACCCCAGGGGCCAGWGTGTGTGTGGGAGGGAGGGCTTTGTCCCCTGGTCAGGCCCCTCGGAGCTGCCCAGAGGGGACAATGTGCAGCCCCTTGTATGCCCTGCCCCATAGYGGGGCTGTGTGACCCTCAGGGGAGAAAAGATCCCCCTGGTGCTGCTGCCATCCCTGTGTGCAGCCACAGGGTGCGAAAAGAGCCTGAATAGCCCCAAGCTGCCCCTCCTTGCCCTTGAGGGGGTTGGGGACTTCAGCTGCCCCTGTGCTGCAATTGCCCCAATGCAACTGGGCATTTTGGTGAAAGTTTCACCCCAAAGAAGGCAMAGGGGGGCAAGAAGCTGGTGTGGCAGCCCCATGACCATTGCTGTGCAGCCGATGACGAGGACCATGTGAGGAGGGGGTAAATTGCCATAACCCTCCTTGTGAGGATGAGCCYGGTGCTGGCAGGAGTGGAGTGGGGCAGCAGGGAGCAGGGCAGAGCCCCTGTGCAGCCCCCTCCGCTTCCTCCCATCCATCCTGCAGGGGAATGGGGCTGCCCCATTGCTCCTTCATTCATTGCTCCTGAGCAGGGAGCCTGGGGCTGGAGCCAAGTGCCCTTTGGGATGCTCTTGCACACAGGGATGCATGTGGAGACCCCTTAGTGTCATGCAGGTGCATGCATGGTGCTGCATGGACATGCATGCATGAACAGTACTGCATGGACATGAATGTTCATGAATGCTCCTGTGCAAGAGGCAGCTCTGCGATGGGATGCCCTGTAACAGGGAGCTCTGTCCCCCTTCCCCAGGGGCCTCCCGGGCTGAGCTGGGGTCTCCCTAGGGAAGCAGCCCCAGCTCCAGAGCCCCTCGTTCCTGCTGCCCATTAGTGCCCCTGGTAGCGGGCCCTGCACTCTGAGGATGCAGCACCCGCTCCCATCCCATGCACGTGCCTCATCACCCACCCGGGACACCCATCCTGACAAGGCAGCTCCATGATAGGGAGAGCTGCGAAAAGGGGGGAAACGGAGCCGCTTCCCAGCCGGCTCCTCCTGCGCCGCCTGCATCCAGCGCCGGCCCCCGGTCTGGCCCTCATTCAAAACCATTTTCCAGCGCTTCAAACGGCTTCCRATGCCTGCGGGAAAACTTTGAGCCGCGTTTATTCCCCTTTCATCGTGCGGGGGAAGAGCTCCCGCTCCGCTGCCACTTGTGTTTGCACGGGCAAATACAAGCAAGAGCGAGCGGGGGTTTTATCTTCCRCATCCTTGTCCTTCCCCCTCCCTCAAATTCCCTCTCACTTTGAGGACGTTTACATGAAAATGGGKTTTTTTTTGTTGTTGTTTCTTGGGATTTCTGCTGCTGCCCGGAGCTGAGGCTGCCTTTGTCCTCCCCAAGGAAGAACAAAAGGGGGAGAGCAGGAGAAAACCTGATCTGCCCCCAAACGGCTCCCCGGGGTGGGAGGCTCTTGGCTGGGGGCCGTGGGCCCTTTCCTGCGGCCTCTCAGCAGGGCCCTGCTCTTTGGGAAACAAGAAAGGAGGGGGAAATGGGAAGGAAGGGGAAAATAGAAAGAAAATGTGGAGTGATTGGGGATAGTTTTCAGGCCCCGATAGCAATGAACGCCTTCAGGAAATTGCTCTCCTGCTTGGAGCCGGTGATGGTGACGCAGGCAGGAAAAAGCCGTTTCTGATGCTTTTGTCCCCTGCTCAGGACATGTCCTCCCGGGTGTCCCTGCTAAGGTGCTGCTGCCTGAACGYGGCAGGACACCCGTGGCCAGCGGGTGCCCCTGTGGAGGGGCTGGGACACAGCCCCGCRMGGAGGAGGAGGAGGAGGAAGGCTGCGATTTGGGCACGGTGCTTCCCAGGCCCCACCRGAGGAGCTGCTAATATAAAACCACTAGCTGGAGGGTGAATTAAGGATGCTAATTTAATTTCCTTTGCCGGAGCGGCGGCGGGAGGCAGCGTGTTTGATGTGCGTTAAGAGCYGCCGTTCCAGAGTGCGGCGCGTTTTCCTTTTTCTTTTTTTTCCCCTTTAATTTTAATTTAAAGCTGGCCGTAAAGGAGCCTCTCTTTGAGGAGCTAATGACTCTCATGAATTATTTTTGTTGATTTATACACTCGCTCTGCCTTTCGAAAGCGTTAATGAAGGAGGAGCGGCGCCTTTCCCGGCGGGCACGGCATGGCCTGTGCRGCCGCTTCCCGGGCTGCGGAYGGACACRGGGATGGATGGAGGGATGGACACCAGCGGTCCCGGAGCGTTGGTGCTCAGCGTTGCTCCTGCCTCGTTGCTCCTCGTGCTGCTTTAGTTTTATGATCATGCATGGAGGTGCCGTTCACGTGTGTGGGTGATTTACTGTGCCCAGGTTTTAATTATACAACTCGGTGCTCCTTAAACCATGAGAAAGCGCCTGGCTTTTGGAGCGATTAAAAAGCAGCGGAGCGGCTCCCGCGAGCCCGGGCGGCAGCTCTTAATCAAAGGATTAAAACGCCGGGGGGAACGACGTGCGAACGCGGGGGCGGCTGAGGCTTCCCCCTCGTGCTCCCCTCTGCTCGCCCGTGGGCACCACGCGGGMCGGGACGGGCCCGCGGCGGGGTCGGATGGGGGCGGGGGTCCCACGCGGCGGACCCGGCGGCGGGGCGGAGGACGCGGGCGGTTTGGAGCGTGGCTGGAGCTCTCTCTGGTGGCCAAGGCGGCTCAACGCACCGGGCCGGAGGCGGCCGCTCCCGAAGCCGGAGCCCGTCCCCGTGGCCTCGCTCCTGCCCCGCGGCGGGGGCTGAGCCCCTGCGGGGACAGTCCCTGTGCCCTGCTCGGCCAGCCCTGCCGGGGGGCGGCCCYGCGGAGGCGCCGGCAGCGCAGGGGACAGCGGGCCAGGGCGGAGCGGGGACACGGAGCAGGACGCGGAGCAGGACGCGCGGGGGAGCGGCCGGGCAGCGCACCGGAGCGCGCGGGGCTGAGACCGCCGCAACTCATCACGCGGCAGGCGCAAGCCCCGCCCGCGCGCCTCYCGCGGTCGCGTCTGGCTCTTTCTGTCCCTGCGGCCGAGCCGTAGCGGCGACGCTAAGGAGCCCGGATGCGGAAGTAGTGTCAGTTTTCCGTTCCCAGAGCAGCTGCAGCATCGGTGAGGGGGGGAACCGGGATCCGCCGCCATCCGCGGCCCCGGGGCGGGGGGAGGCCGAGGGGGCGCCCGAGGGGGCGCGGGGGTGTCTGCGGGGGCGGATGGCGGCGGGTGCGGCGCAGCCGTTGAGTCCCGGTGGCGGATGGGGCCGTTGACGCCATTTTGACTCGTGTGTRTCGCAGGTTGGAGCGCCCCGAGCCCGGCCCGGAACCATGGTGAGGGGCGGGGGGCACTGGGGAGGGGGAACTGGGGCGGGGGAACCGGGGAGACCTGGGGAGAGGAGCGGGAGGGACCTGGCTCGGAACCATGGTGAGGGGTGGGGAGCACCCGGGCGGGGGGGACCCCGGAGAGGGGGAACCAGGGCGGGGGGGACCCATTCTGGAGGTCCCAGAAGGTCTGAGGGGTCCCTAATTCCTTTCGAGTTCCCGCTTTCTTGGGGGTCGGGGGGGTCTCTTCTTCCTGGCCCCGTATCAGCCCTGGCAAGGTGGGGGCTCCCCCGTGTCGGGTCCCGGGGGTCCCGCCGTGAGGAGCCGCCTCCCTTGGGCCGTGGCGGGGGGTCCCTGGTGGGTGCGGGGTCCTTGGGGCCCCCCCGGGGGCTGGGGCCGGGCCCCGCGCTGATCCCCCCTGCCCGCAGCCCCGCAAGATCGAGGAGATCAAGGACTTCCTGCTGACGGCGCGGAGGAAGGACGCCAAGTGTGAGTGCGGCGGCGGCGCGGGGAGCTCGCCCGGCCCGGCTCCGTGCGCACGGGACGGGGTGCTCGCGGCACCGAGGGGTCCTGGGCGGCCGGCGGGGGAGCTGGGGGGCTCCCGGCTGCACCTAGCAGCAGCTCCGGTAGCGTTCATAGTGCTGGGCTCCCCCATCCTGTGCCCCACAAGGCAAAGGGAGGACAGATGAAAAGGGAGAAGCCCCGGCTGGGGCTCTGAAGCAAACGTCTGATGCTGGAGAGGCCATAAATGGKTGTAAAGGAGCCCCCCGTGCCCCGGGGAGCTCCGCGTGCCGCATGGGGGGTGCCTGGACGCTCCGCGCCGCTCTCCGTTTGCACAAGATGGGAATGGGCAGTGGCAGCTCGGTGGTCACGCTCCTCCGGGACGGTGACGCACGGCAGCCGCTGGCCCCGCGTCTGGGCAAGGAGGGAGAAAAGCCCTTGGAAATCCAGCCGTTTGTGCTAGAAAGCTGCACTGTGTCCTGGGCGGATGGATCCTGTGGYTCCTGCTGCGGTGCTTGTCACAGCAGGAGCTCCCGGGGCACGGGAGAATTCCCAGTTTGAGTCTTCCTTAGTGCAGTTGGGCAAGGCGGGGTTCTGATCCTCCCCAAAGGAGGAGGGATTGGGGCGCTCTGCAGCCTTCCCCCATGCACAGAGGTTCCTTCTTGCTGCCCGGACGTGGSTTGGGAGCCTGGGGTCACTGCTCAGCCTTTCTTTACTCCGCAGCCGTGAAGATCAAGAAGAACAAGGACAATGTGAAGTTCAAGGTGCGCTGCAGCCGGTACCTCTACACCCTGGTCATCACGGACAAGGAGAAGGCGGAGAAGCTGAAGCAGTCGCTGCCCCCAGGTATCCGCGGCTGCGGGAGCCTCTGGGGATCGGGCGTGGGGGTTTGGAGGTGAATCCATCTCCATGGGGAGGCTGGGGCTGGGGACTCCATGGAGCTGCTGTGTCCCCAGCCTCGCCCCAGCGCACGTCACCCACGTCCTGCATCGCCTGCGTGTCCAGGCCCCTCTGGTTTGCTGCTTTTGCTGGCCTTGGTGTGAGGCAGATGCCTCAGCCTGCTGCTTGCCCAAGCAGATGCTGCTCCCGCCCCTCTGGGTTCCCGGTGCCGGTGTAGTCAGTGTCCCCGGGAAGCCACAGGGCTCTGCAGCTTGTCCTGGTGGCAGGGAGAGACGCTGCTGGCCCCTGTTACAGCCTTTAGTGCCCTGTCCCCAGGAGAAGGGCCGTGTTCCTGTCCCAGCCGGGTGGGTCGGAGGTCCCCATGAGCTGCGTGTTCCAAACCAGTAACTTGTCTCTTTGTCCTCCTCCTCTCTAGGTCTGGCTGTGAAGGAGCTGAAATGAACCGTTCGCACCCTGATGTCTCCACGTTTGTTACAATAAAAATCTGTTCTCAAGGKTCGGGCTGGTCKTTTCTGMGCAGCGTCTGCTGATCCYGCTCGTGTCCCTCCGGCTGCGCTGMCTGGGCYGGTTCCTCCATGTGGGGCCTGGACCCGCGGGAGCCGCTGCCCTCGCGTCCCAGCCGGCCACTCGGAGCCCCTTTTGGTCCGGGTCTGGGGGCACCCGAGGGGCCCCTCTGTGTGTGTGGTGGAGGGTCTTGTCAGCTGCCACAGGGCCCCGTGTCACCTGCGTAGCACAGGGCACCTTGGCTCCCCGTGGCTCCCCTGCGGCTCCGTGTGGAAGCGGCGGCCCTGGAGGTTGTGCCGATGCCAGGGGAGCTTCCCCGGGCCTGCGGGACACGTTGAGGTTCCGGAAGGGACCTGGGAAAGGGACAGGGGTCCAGCTGTCACCCGGGGGGACCCAGGGCTCCCTGTGGGGTGCACTGGGTGCCCTGGGGTGCAGCCCTCTGCTAGGGGCTGCAGTGCTCCTAAAGGAGGATGTGGTGCCCCTGTAGGGCATGGGGTGCCCCTGTGGCTGAGCCCTAGAGCGGGGGGCAATGCCCCTAGGGGTGGGTGTGGTGCCCTGTAGCAGAAGGGGGCTTATGATGCCCCTAGAGCCAAGCCCTATGGGTGGCTGCCGTGCCCCCAGCCCTACAGCCCTATAGCAGTGCCCTTAGAGCGGGGCTCAGCTCCACGATACAGGGCGGGCAGCGCGGGACGCCCCCTCCCCAGCACGGATGGGGGGGCGGAGCCCGATTGGGGCGTGTCCTTCAGGGGCGTGGTCT